>JAODJU010000045.1:6479742-6492220 GCA_026776725.1 Gnathonemus echidnorhynchus | reverse complement strand
TGGGGGGGGTGGGTGGGGGGGGGGGGGGGGGGGGTTTAATGTTATGGAGTATCTAGTTGCTAACTTTGCGGTTTTTACTTCTCTAAATGTGGGGAAGAATCAGTTATTTTTCCGTTCCTGATCAGAAGAGCAGCCCTTCCCACCTCATTATGCCTTATTTGCATGCAAAGCCACAAAACTCTTCAATCCACCCTGATTTCGGTCAGCGGCGTCAGCTGAGTACAAACGGTCGCTTACGCCGATGACAGCTTTTCACTGCACCACCCAGAACATAGGCATCAGGTCTCAATACAGAATAATAATTTGCATATTAATATTTCCTTCTGTTTACATGCAAATGCGCTCCCTCTGTGCAGTATGTAAACAACAATCACTTGAAACACAAAATCGTACTTCCCAAGCTTTTCTGAAGCCTGAGGTACGCGTCCCTTTCGGTTTATTCTGCTTCACGCCTCATGAAACCACCAGTCTTGAGGGAATCGATTGCCTGAAATATATTCCGCTCCTGACTCTCCACGAAAAGCACATAAGCACTGGGCAGAGCTAACAATCCACTCCGCTCTCTCCGCTTAAAATCCAGCATTTTGGCGCGCCTGTGCACAATCATTTCTGAATGATATGGATTTGGCTTCAACACTCAAATATATGAATTAGAGAAATTTCCAACCACACTATTGCTCCCCTTTTCTTGCACTACTAGGCTTCTTAATATTTTTTTACACTAGAAAGCAAAACAGAGCTATTAGGAAACGTAAAGGTCCAATGATAATCTAATCTACTCTTGAATAAAAGACATATATTAAAGCACAAAAAAAAAATCTCAAAATGCTAAGCTAATGCTACAGCAATATGACTCAGGGTTAAACCTCCGCGGAAGGTTTGGAAAGCAGCGGTTAAGGTGACCTATCAGGCTGCACTAAGGTAGCTGATGAAAGGGAATCATTGACAGAAGCGTACATGTTGTGCAGGTCTGAATATGACTCATCTGATTATTATACATTTCTACGGAAAAAGATGAACTACAGATTAAAAGTGCCCTCTAGCATTTTTTTGATCCCAAGTGAACTCAGTGTGCTTTATCATTACCGAGTACCTCAGTGTTTTAAGAAAAGGCAGCCGTGGCAAATTTACCCAAAGCAGGGTGACCATATTTTGCAAAGTAGAGGGTGCAAGGGGCAGGATGCCAAGAGAGGTGTCGAAGGAAGGCACATATTAAGGCGGAAAGTATTCTGACTGTAGAAAGCGAATGTCGGGATGAAACAACATGAAGGCATTTTTAGGTCTCAAAAAAGAGGAGGTGGTGACACTGCTGAAAGAGCAACTGGAGAACTTCCTGTCTGCAGAGGGACACCGTCCTCGAGCAGGTATCGACTCCTGTGTCTGTATATGGACCAAAGTGCAAACCAGCCGCTGTCAAGACAGGCTTGGAATGACGTAACAGGAACAAGTTGCACGTTGGTGCAAAAGTGCAGCTGAAAGGACCCGTCGCGGGGAGTGGCATCGGGTGATTTCCCATCAAGCTCGTCTACCAGCAAAGTCGACGGAGACTGCGCTCGGGATTCAGCTCTTCACCAAAACTCAGCGAGTTTCTTTGGAAGGCATTTCTGGGAATTTCTAATAAGCAGTTGCAAGTCTATCCCTCAGCACTGCTACAGTGCTGGACAGGGCGCCCTATAAGCAAGGTCTTGGATAACCTGGGCCCAACAGACCAGCAACCCTGGAAGGAAAACTAAGATGAGGTCTTCATACTGTATATGTACTCTATATGCTGACCGCACCTGCTGCTTCCCAGTACTACAGCCCTGCACACAACACAGTAATGACCAGGCTATGAAGGAAGTGTCTGGGTATTTGCAATAATCTCCTCTAAATTGCGGCAGCATCGATAATCCCTGGTGACTGTCCTTCCAGTCTCGGGACTGCAGAAGGGAGTCTTCTGAACTTCACTGGGAAAAACTTGTGTGCTGTACATTCCTGACCGATCCACCCAGTTCGCCTCGGTTAATTCGCCGGTTCTCGTTGACGCGGTTCGTGCCTGACCAACCATGAAATTCAGGGTCTCACTTGTCACACCACAGCGATGCCCAAGTGAGGCTGGGGGCAGGGTGAGCTGGGCGCCTCGCTGAAGGTCCACGGCTGGGAGAGACAGCTGCTCATCCCTCCTCACGGGCCGAGGTGTGAAGACTGACATCTCAGGGACTCGTGCTCCTAGCCCCGGGTCCCCAGGGTTTTAGAGACTTCAAAGAACGAGCTTCAGTGGATCTAGAGCCCCCTGTGGGAAAGCAGAGCATTAGCGAAGGCAGCAGGGACCTGCTTTGAGGAGCTGCAGTGGTGTTGCCACGATGCCCGTGCAAATTGAATTTCCTGACAGCCGGATATGGGATAACACCCAAAAGGAAAAGGGCTTCTGTATCGGAGTAGAAGGAGGCTCTCTGTATGCATACCCCAGTGAAGAGTCAAAAATTACTCCTCGACATCTTTGGAACAACTGAACAGCCCTGAATTCCTTCTCACACCCTCTGCGATGGAGTACAGAAGCTTGATCGCAGTTAAGCTTTTGTTGTGCTATTCCCAAGAAACATACTCTGCTGCCGATTAAGCCTCAAAATACCTAGACAAATATCACTCTGAGCATCTTCCCATCGAAGAGGGAAGACAAAAACCCACAATAAAACGTGCTCCAGAAACAACATGAAGTAAAACCAAGCAAGCCGGAAATTTAATTGCAACCAAAACGAATTAGATGAGCCTGTGATGTAAACAGCATTTCTGAGGTCCATCTGGTTCTGGGCCACAGAAGGATTACCCGCATTAAAGCCCGATGTCTATTTTTGTTAATTTTAAGCCCAGTACACCAAAGTCCATTTTAACAACAAAAATTTCCCAGATGACTCACCGCTACATTAATACGGTGTAAGATGTGTGGGCTCTTGTGCTCATTCGCTGCTTTAAGACTTATTTGTGAACTGCGTTTGATACATCCTGATTCTGAATCTATTAAATGGGCAATGGGATTAGCCTCTATCTAGATTTAATGATCTCGACTTTCAATATTACTGAAGATTCATATACAGAGCAGCTCATATACATAAATAGGAAACATGATTGTTTATCACAATCATGTCTTGTATTCATAAATATTTCTGCACTAAACGAAAAAGAAGAAAAACAGAGTCTGTTTCGGGCTTTCCTTTTTAAAAAAAAATTAGTTTGAGTACAAAATGCAGGCAATTAAAGACATTTATTTTTAACAAAGGAAAATAAATATTCATTTTCATCTAACAAGCTATGCAAGATTTTTATCTTTATCTTACCCATACAATGAATCCCAGGGCTGGAGTAACAGCTGGCTGTGCTTTAGTTTTGTTTGGAACCTTCGCCTGGCAGTTCATGCACTTCTGCACCTTCTGAATGTGAAACCACATATAAGGGAATGTGGGGAAATGGGAATTACTTCAAGGAGCAAAAAATAATACAGAGAGTATACCCAGAATGACGAGTCACCGCTGAAAAGAATTGTGGGAGGCTGTTCAGTGAGACCAGGAGATTTGCCGGCCAAGACGGATGCTCTGAAACGCCGCTTAAAAGGGCCCTGTTCCCGTTTTTAAGCCCTGTGCAATTTTTGGGAATATCAAATGACAAATATCAGGCTGAGTGGTGAACACGGACCATAACATGACTCACGAACGATTTCAAGAACCAAGGAAAAAAAAAGCAAAAATCAAGTAGTCAATGTCACATTTTCAGGAGATGCAAAGCAGACGCAAAACCAAACCATCAGTGCCTGAACTGGCTGTACTGGAGGACGGCACTGGGATGGGTCATCGAGGTCACCGTGTTGGGTGGGCTGGGAGGTACCTCACCTTCCAGAGGTCACACATCATCAGCTCCTTCGTGTTAATCACGCATCGATAGCCTTAGTTTAACGGCAGCATTCGTCAGTCTGAGGTGGTGTTTGTTGAGTTACTCGGGGGGGGGGGAGTTAGGGTTAGGGGTGGGGTATGTCATTTGTTAAACACTCTCATGCCTCATGTTCATATGACCAAGATTAAAATCTACAAAAGCAGTGCATTTATGATGATCCCCTACAGCACAATTCTGCAACTAGCCCTTCATTCTTTCCACTCTTACCCCCGAATTCACTTGGTGGGATTTTAAGTAGCAGCCTACAGAGTTATACAGCTCTGTACTTTAACCAGTTAACATATAATAATGGGTGTGGTTTTCTAAGGGACAGCACCAAGCTAACATGCCAACCCTGCTTGCCCAGGCTCAGGACTGATTATTATTCCTACCATCTCGCATACGTCCTTGTCCAGCTTCTGGGCCCTTTGGTACGTGGACTGAGCGGCCGGCCTGAATCCTGGGGGCAGATGCTCCCCGTGTGACCCTGACAGCTGCCTCCCAAGTTGCCGGTTATATTCTTCCACTATTTCATGCCGACATGTTTTCACAGGCCTGGTTCACCAGTCTGGGCAGGACCCGAATGGGTTAGTGCCTGGTGATGCCAATGCCAGGGCGGATGCCAGGAGATGACATGCCGTGGGGAGACATCAACATCTATTCATACGGAAACTGCACAGCCAGCCAGAAAAATCTCACCTGGAACTGTCTGCACCCTTATCGCCTGCTGCTCCAGGTCAGTTCTTCTTGGCACATACATTGATTAAAGTCCGACCGACATCTTTCAGGCATAGGTCTGCACAAATGTCTTTATGTATCATCTTCATCCATCCAGGTGGCTTGTGAACCCAGGAGAAGATTATCCAACTCTGACTGAATGTCAGACTATAGACATGACACTTCGCAGCGCTTATGGAACCTGTAAGCAATCCACCTTCTACCCCCAAGTTCTGGGATCCTGCTTTGGCATTTCACCAAGTAATCTTTCTTCAACCCCCTACGTGCTGCTGTTTGCGGCCTCCAGAAGTGAGAATGGATCCCCAGGTATGGTCCAAGAGGAGGAGAGGGCCATGGAAACATAGGGTCACGTGATACGCTTAGTGAATGGTTTTGCCGCATTGACCACCCACTGTTTGCATTGAAGGGGTGAGTGCATTTCTAACCTCTCTGCATCCGACCAAGACCCTTTCTGACAGTTGTGAAGAGGTTACATCCTGTTCGATCACTTGTCCCTTAACCTGGAAGGACCGATGCAGATTAGTTTGCCAGCAAAAGAAAGGTATTGTCTGTAGTCATCAGGATGTGAATTCCATCCATCCATCCATCCATCTGGGGTCAGGTCTTGGGGGCAGCAACCTAAACAGGGATGATCAGACCTCCCTCTCCCCAGCCAGCCTTTCCAGCTCTTCCAGGAGAATCCCAAGGTGCTCCCAGGCCAGCCGAGACATAATCTCTCCAGTGTGTCCTGGGTCTGTCCCGGGGTCTCCTCCTGGTTGGACAAACCCGAAACACCTCCCCAGGGGGGCGTCCCACACAGATGCCCAAACCACCTCAACTCGATGTTACTTAGTTCAAAGTCTGTCCAACCACATACGGACTCTAAAATAACAGCAGTGAGCTTCAGTTAGGAATCATGTAACTGACACTGAAACAAGGCATCGGCGAGATAAACAAAGGAGCAGCGGCTCTCAGGACCATAAGTCACGCGAGGTTTGCTCTGGAGTCTTTGCGGGATGTGGGATGTGGGATGTGGACGAGGCAGCATGGAGGGAAAAACAGCCTGTATGACCAGGCTCTGTCATTTACAGGCCATTCTGTCCATTGTGGGAAGCAGTCTAGTGGTAAACGCTTTTTACAGTTGTTGTTCTGCTTGCTCATGGAAACCAGCCACTCTCAATGGCCAGACTACATGGCAAAGCGGTTTCTCTGATCAGGAATCTTCTGTTGACTTTCTTTGGCGTGGTTAAAAAATAAAAAAAATACAGAGCTAACCATGGATACACATTGTTGGGAAGAAGCGCCAGGGTCCAGTGCTTTTTAAGAAGTTCACAAAAACACAAGGCAATGACTTCTGACTCACTCTCTTTCTGGAGCCCAAAGCTGGAGGAGCCAGCTTCTGATACTGAGGCTGTAAATGCTGTGGATCACCCCCCCCCCCCATACTGTGGCCAAGGTCTGAAGAAGTGGATCTGTCTAAGGGATCTTTCAAAGCCAAAGTCCTTCACAGTAACTACCTTAGTGGCCTGGATTCCGCGGCGCAGCTCAAAACGGACATCAAGATGCCGCCTGTCTCCTGGCACCCATCAACCTCTCTCTCTCAAAGTTCCTTAGGCGCTGCCCATCTGGCAGCTGTTTCTTCCTGAGCTATGGGAACGAAGACAGCCAACAAATTCAAAGCCTACAAGCTCCACTCACTTCCTGTGGGGTTGGACACCCGGGCAGATACGTGGTCTGCAAAAGGAACCAGTAGCCATATGATTCCCAGTCAGAAAACAACATGCATTCACCTAGGGCTAGCATGCTGGCTCACCTAGGGCTAGCATGCTGGCTCACCTAGGGCTAGCATGCTGGCTCAGTGGGTTGTGCTGTCGGCTCCCATCTATAGGGCTGAGGATTTGAATCATACTATCGCATCGCGTGTAGCTAACTAGCATCTACATATAGCCTATGGGGTTCGATTAAGCGTTTATGTACTCTGGTGCATGTCGTGTGGTCTAGGGTGTGTGCCAACTTTGTACCCTAGGTTGCCATAAGGTCTAGGTTACCCTGACCAGAATAAGTAGTTAAAAGATTGTTGGTAAATTAAAACTTGTACAAGACTTACAACAAAGTCAGTCGAAATCCTAAAAGAATTTGCACCAGTTATTTCAGCATCAGCAGTGAAAAGGAAAAAAAAAAAAACTCCCTCACATAATGCATGTGGTTATAATACCAAAGGAGGAGACTGGACCACCCTAAGTGTCAAACGTAACTTTCAAGTCGTGGAATGATAGCAGTGCAGTGCAGACTATCAAACGCTATGGCACAACACCATTTTCATAAGGCTTTACAGAGAAGTAACCAACCAGTTGATGCACATTTAATTATTATTTTTTTATATATATAGCAAACTAGCAAGCAAGGCTTGTGGCACTTTGTTTTTTAGGTGGCACTGGGGTATAAACTGCTTAGTGATCTTCGGCCTCTGCAGACCCCAGGACACTGCAGTCTCTCAATATTTGGGGGACAGTTACACAACCATGCAGGAAACCCTCAGAAGTACCACCACACCTTCACTGCCTGGCAGCACTGGGTGTGGGTGGGGGGGTCATAAGGGGTCTGGTCATGGCCTCACCGCACCCTGCCCCACCCAGCCACACAATGCAATGCACGAATGAAGCCTTCGTCTCACACCTGGAGCAGAATCAAAAACGTGGACTGTCTGGGGGTCCCCGGGGACCGGGCTGAGAAACACTGTCCTGAGGAACAAGCAATAATAATAATAATAATAATTAAAATAATAATAATAATAATAATGATGATGATGCAGCCACCCTGCAATTACTATATGTCTAATCTTGTTCCAGGAATCATCCCTTCATCTTAAAACGAGGATACTGCATACGAAATTCACGGCAATATCGCCATCTAGTGGTTATTTAGCAACTAGACAAATTTTTCATGGATGTGTTTGACAAACTCGTCTAAACGTAACATTTCTGTACAATTTAATTACGCCAGTCAGCTGCTTTGGCTGCGTGTTGTGTGAGGGAGACGGAAAAAACCTTTTATTAATCTATTAAAAGCAATGTTTACCCAAAAAAAATCACATTGTAAATTTGACTGAAAATTTGCCTTATGATTATTACCACTTTACCCGAGGGAGCACAAATATAGTATTATGCTATTATTTTTGTATTAATTATCCACAGAGTCTTAGTTACATACTGATCTCATGTCCGTTCATCATGAATGAGGCCTATCTCAAGCATTTACTATCTGTCACTATATCTGTTAATTCTGAAAACCTTTGTGATCTAATGAAGGAACAAGTACTGAATAATAAGTGAAATACTGATCTCATGTTTGTTCATTAATTGTGATTAATCTCAAGTAGCAACTATATTTGTTCATGATTTGTCCTTCAGTAGCAACTCCGTTACTCTTAAGTTATTCATACTCTCCCAAGTAGTGTTACCTTAATCTCAGTATTTAAATAAGAGTATTACATTTTAATTTCTTTGCTCAAACGTTTTAAAAGTAATAGCAGATTATGTTGTTCATACGTGAAATTAAACACTGGAATTTGCATTTTATATCTTCATGATACATTTTACCACTGAAAATCCATATACGCATAATGAATACAAAGAATAGTTTGTTTGTTTTTTACCGTAAATAGAAACAAAAGCGTTTATAAAACCATTTAGAAGCTGAACCTCAAGAAAACAAACAGCAAAGTATGCATGACACACTAAGGGACTAAGCGTTATTCATCTATGAAGGGTAACTTTAATTTCATTTTAAAACATTGAATTCAAGCTCAATGAACCACAGGTTTAACATGTACAATATTTTAGTAATTATATAGGAACAACAGAAAAAAAAATCTACAGCAATATATATATTGTTTATCAAAACAGTGATGCAAGACCAGAATGTATTTATTCACAATTAAGAAACAAAAAAGTTGATCGCCTAAAACTAAACAGGCAATGGGGTACATGAGGTTTGAGGGGAAAAAAAAGATTAAAACAAGGAAAAGGTACCTGTTTAAAAACAATTTTACAAAGGCTTTTGATTGTTTTATGGAATTCATTACTTTGTCGTGCAGACATTACACTGTAGATACTTTGTAGATATGAATGGGAAAAAAACATTAGTACTGCAAAACTAGGTTCTTATCACTCTAAGGAGAAATTGTTCTTCCACACAGAAAATAAAACACTGCATTTAAAACGGGGCTGAGAGCGCAGGGGCTTGTTTTGGTTATGTACATATACAAAAGAAAGGCATAAGACACTTCAAGGGGAATGAGGACTCGTCATTTTTGGTGATTGGCACAGTTTATAGGATTCTCTCCCTTGCTTGCGGACAAACGAACCCAAACGGTCCTCCAGTACTCAAGCCCTGCTTCTCTGATCACTATGACAATTAATCTCACCTTTTGAGAGTTTGGAGTGTGAAAATTTCTGCTTGAAAAATACCAAAAAAAATGTCCATCAGGTAGGGCAGTTAAATGAGTGCCACACAGTCATGACGCTGTACTACTGTGCAGCCCTTACCTGCTGGTTTGTCCAATCACCTGCACCCTAGTGGGAGAGTGACCAATCAGCACAGCACAGCTGGCATCTCCCCTCCCTCCATTCGCTCTAATGTTTACACCCATCAAGGGTCACCTGACCTGGGCCATGTGTCGGGACACTTATTAGAAAGTGTGGGGCCAAAACACGGAGGTGTGGCATAATAGTATCCAATCGGATTGGAGATGCTGGGGGGGGGGGGAGGTCGTGGGGAAGAGGGCAGAGGGCTATGGGTGAGGTTGCTAGGGATTCTGGGAAGTGAAAATTTAATTCAAGGTAATGTGAGCAGTAATATTGAAACAAAACTACAAGACGATCTGCGGTCGTGTGTGATTGACTTGTGTATGCTTGTGTGTTGTGGTGCGGGGTGCAGAAATTGATGTGGAGAGACTGCATGGGCCACAGTACTCAGCCATCCATCTCCTCTGTGCTGCCAAGGCCAGGTCAGAACAGAGACCCTGTGCTTTCGAGACACACACACACACACACACACACACGATATATAAAAACAGACAAATTAAAATCTAAAAACAACAAATAAAAAATAAATGTTACATTTCATGTATAAAGCACCAGATTGAACGTCATGGGGGTTCTGGGGGGGGAGATTGGTGTTAAAAGAAACAAAGGTGATTCCATTTTTCTCCTCTTACTTAAGTGTGCAAGAATGGAAAAAGGCCAAGGATTCGCCCAAGTGCAGTTCACACTCCCCACACCTCCAGCGGAGTTAGAGGGCACTGAAACCCAACAAAACACAAGGCTGCAGTTACACAAGTCCACCACAAAGGGGCACTTGTATCAGTGGGCAGGATAGAGTAGGCCAATGATCAGCGATCCGGAAACGGCACTGTGGCAGCGTATGCTTCTCAAGGATGAATATGTGGGCTGGTGCGTAGGAGGAGACGCCAAAAAGTCAACCTGGAGTCCCATTTACAACAAAGGGATAGAGCATCATTCTCTTCCAGCTCCCAGGCTTCTGACATTAGCACTTCTTGTTGCGTTGAAGCGTTCATGCAGAATGACCCCAGAAATCCACACCCATAATCGTTCCCTTCAGAAAGTCCACAATGGCTCAGCAGGCTGTGGCTAACCAGCTTCCAAGCACGGTCCTCCCCAACCCCTGAGGTCTTATCAGGCCCACAGCCCTCCACCTGTCTGTAGACAGCTGAAACTTCACATTGAATGGAACCCATTTGGCAGCATAAACATGATACGGATCAGCTGAAAAGAATAAGCCAAAGATACAAAAATCCAAGAGATTGAACGGCACTGCCTGCAGGAATCGTAAAATTGGACTAAATTGCCCCTTAGTTGTTTAAAAACTGTGCCCAGCTGGGAGCTTCTGATTCATGCTAACATCTAAAAATTTACCCACACAAAGCTAGGAGGTTGGCTGCTTGGAGCGAGCTACACTACAACCGTCTGTGAATGGGAGTCTGTGACCCCCCCAGTTAAGATATTCAGAAAAAACTGTCTTCGGTTCTATAGACAGAAAGTTGCTGAATCTGGGAAATAGTGTGCGGTGATTGGGCTGAAACGGTCAGTAGACACAAAAAAAAGAAAAAAAATCTTCTAGAATTTTCTTGCACAACTGGTAAAAGAAATGAGGGTGCAAAACATGAGGGGGGGGGGGGAGGTCAAAAAAAGGCCAGCTAGCTTAGCACCATACACAGGCACGTCTTTGAGACACACTGCTGACTCAGAGGTGACCTGTGAGCCCCCCCCCACACCTGGATTTACTTAAAAAAAGAAAAGAAAGGAAACCGCTGATGACTGGGAATGGCCTGGGTCTGATCCTGAAGGGAGACGTCACGATGAGGTTACGACAACATTATCGCTTCAAGAGCATTATTTACACTACACGTTTCACTTGGTTTGTTATTTCAAGCTCACATCCAAGATGGAAAACGGCTCGGCGTTTAAAATAGCTGATGGATTTCAGGTCAAAAACTTAAAAAAAAAAAAAAAAAAAAAAGCAGAAAGAGTAGCGGAAAGCTGTACTGCATCAACGGTGAGGGCAGTGATGGAGGGGGGCACGCGCGCCTACGCGTTTGGAGGAGCGGCTGGGATGGTGGAGCTGGGGGGCCGGTGATCTGGAGCAGGCCGCTTTAGTGGGAGGTGGAGCTGGCGGTCTGCTCCGGCCGGCTGGTGGCCAGGTATTTCGCCCTCATGCTTGATGTGTACTGCAGACCAGGCCAGAGAGAGAGAAACAGTGAGAACAGCTTCACACTACTTACTATTACACTGGATTTCTTCTGTGCTATGGATTGATATACAGATGACAGTCAGCCTTTTGGTAACTGCAATAATAACCAACTAATAGCCATTTTCTTTATTATGCAGGGCTCTGGAAAGACAGAAATGCTGTGACATTCCTATTTCAGAGCATTAATTTATGGAGCTTAAAAATAGTGCTTATAGTGGAATACCAGTAGGGGGCAGCAGAGGGTGCTTAGAGGAGTGTAAACTCCACAGCTCACTCAAACAGACGTGAAAAAACACAAACACACACTCTGGATCATCTAGACAGCCTGCTGTGGATACGAGGCTAGCTTCGCCTCCATAACCACCAGGGTAACGTTCCATCCTAGTTTCACGGTCAGCCTGTCCGTCTGCAAGAGTCTTACAACAATCCTCCATTAACAGCGGCGGCAATTCCTTCCGGAGTTCTGCTAGTGCTCACCTCGACGTTTAAGCTATGCTTTTGGTACAGTTTAATAAAGTGCACAAATCAGAATCACGTATGCGAGATATGAGCAGAACTTCAAGACGCATGTTCAGCCACCGTAAATGCAAACCCTAAATTTTGATGGGCCCGGGACAAAATCCGTCCCATCCTATATGCCGCAGAGTCTGATGGAGCCATTTAGGTGGATCAGACGCCCCCCAAGCGAAGTGTAAGAAACGCTGCAATCTGGCAGGAGGTGAGGTTTACGTCAGTACCCATCGCTTCAAGCTGGGGTTCTCATGGAGACGCTCAATTCTCACAGTGAACGCACCTTATCGTTTTACTGGAGAATTATGAAGTTCATTCCGTCTTAATTAGAATTTTAATAGAATAACTGCATGGATTTAAGGCAATATCTTTTGAAGTAGCCAACTTATGATTTTTAGTATTTATTGTAAAAGTGCTCTCATTATTGGCAGACGTTCCTACTCAGGGTGACTCGTCTACCTGGGAAATCCCATAAGCCACTTTAAGTGGAACGTGCGGCATGTCATCCGAGTCTGAGTGTTGCACCAACACTGAGGGTGACAGGTCACATGCTGCCCAAACAAGGTAGAGCAGGTGG
>JAODJU010000045.1:6399616-6438881 GCA_026776725.1 Gnathonemus echidnorhynchus | reverse complement strand
TTCAGCCTCGAGCAAAGGAGACTAAGGGGGGACATGATCCAGGTATATAAGATTCTGACAGGTCTGGATGCTGTTCAACCAAATAATTACTTCAGTATTAGTTAAAAAACAAGATCTCGTGGAAATAGGCGGAAATTAGCAGGAGAACATTTTAAACTGGATTTGAGAAAGCACTTCTTTACATTGCGTGTAGTTAGGGTATGGAATAGTCTTCCTGTTAGTATAGTGCAAGCAAAACCTTGGGTTCCTTTATTTTGCTAAATAAGACTTTAGCAATTCTGAGCTAAGTTCTCCTCCAACAAGCTTGATGAGACGAATGGCCTCCTCTCGTTTGTAAATTTATGTCCTTATCTGCAATTCAATGGAAAAATCAAAGATAACAGTCAAATATTTTTTGGCCCCTGAAGCCTCCAGTCAGACTGACACAGTATAATAACATACAAAAATGACGGCTCGTAAATAGATAAAGATTATGCTTCAGTATATTAGGCTTCTGCAAGGCACCTAACCATTAAAAACATTGGTAAATGACATCATGTTTCAGTATGTCATTTCCCATAATGCATTGAGTGGAGACATTTTTAGAAACAGACACAGGTCACAAATTAAAGGTTAATGACAGAGGTGCCTTAAAGCTAAAAACAACTAATTTTAGCAAAACAAACATCTGATAAATAGCTATCAGGAGTTAGAATCAGTTTTTGTGTGTAACATGAAAAGAGAGTCAGCTTCAGCCAGGTTGGGCTTCTAATACACAGGACAAAGATGTCAATGACACAAAGACAGGTTTAGTTATAGCATAATGAGAGCACACCTATAACCTAATATTAACTAATATGGCACATTGAAACAGGCACCGTGGGGGGGGGGGGTGGTTGCAAAATGGGGTTCTTTTCTCCTAGGAGAACAAGGAGGTTCAACAAACCATCCATCGATAAATTCAACTTTAATTACACTTATCCTAAAAATAAACCAATATGCAAAGTTACTGTTTTGAAATGTATTGAAATCTAGTGCTCAGTTTCAATGCTTGTCAAACACTATTTGTAGTCCTTTTGGCAAAGTCACTTCCCCAGCATTCCTCTTCCAACCAGAAGATGAGAAGAATAAAGAAAAAACAGTCAGTCAATGTGGCGTTTATCGTCCCAGGCACTTAGCAGTAATGAAAGCTTTTCCTACTTCTTTCTGTTTCTTTCTTTTTTCAGTGAACGCTCTGCAGGAAGAGACACAAGGGGTCTATATTATACATGAAGAGGGTCTGAAATGTCCAGAAAGCTTCTCGTTCTCCTGATGGACGTGTAGCCTAACGGCAGTGGGCAAGGACAGACACCACGGCACCGGCCGATTAACGTGGGGGGGGGGGGGCAGATGGCGTACGAGTGGAGATGGCATGAGAATAGTGCCGCACTGTCAAAACGTCAAGCCCCTCACTGGAGCTCTTCCAGGCTGAATTTCTAACTGCATCCAGCTGCTTTGTTCTGCAGAAGGACCAAGAGCTTGCGAAAGCTGCCTCCCCCAGCACCCCCACACTCACGCACCGCCCAGAGCGTCCGAATTAGCCTAATCTTGGCCACTCCAAAAGTAGCGCCCGCCCCCATCACACAAAGTAGGTCCCTGGGTGGCATTTTCTGACCCCCTGCTCTGTCAACGCCCTCGGGGTGCCATTTTCAATTAAAACCTTAAAGCTAGCTCCCGCAAGGGCCTACAGTTGCATTTGAGCCCCCTTCTATAATGTACCAAATGTGTGGGGGGGGGGGGGGGGGGGGGAGCAGAAATGTGGAAGAAGCCTCCAGAGGGGCAATCCTGCTTCTCAGAGGCGATCAGAAAAGCAGGGTAATAAAGACTAAAGGACATTCTTTGGATACATAAGGGATGCTACTCAATGCAAATAAGCTGTTTGAAAGGTTAAGCCTAAAGGCTGCAGGGCAGTCTTCCCCAGGAGCTGGGAGGAGCGCTCTCTGATCTGGGGTGTATCTATCCGGTGAGCGACCTATCCGGTGAGCGACCTATCCGGTGAGCGACCTATCCGGTGAGCGACCTATCCGGTGAGCGACCTAACCCTCTGCCAGCCAAAGATAGTGTTTAGTCAGAATGTTTCCAGTAGAAATATCCATATGCACGGTTATGGGGCTCCGAGCACCTCAGAGAGAGCCAGAAACACACACTAATACAAACATAAGAGGTGCCCATATCATTGTGGGGACTCTCCATTTGTTTCTATGGGGGAGAACCCTAATCCCATTATTACCTAATCCCAACATTAACCCCTACCCAGCCCTAACCTTAACCATAAGTAACCAAAAAAAGTACAAGACTTTGGCATTTTTAGTTTTTTGATCCCAGTCACACATTTTTATGAAATAGAATTTCCCCTTGTGGAAACCAAAAATAACAGGTTTTTAATCACACACACACACACAATTAAAAATACGGTGCTGTGATACTTAATATTATCCAACACTGGCATAACTTGTTTGTTATTTTAAGTGCTAAACCTGGTTTGGACTGTGAAAGTAATGTTTGGGAAGACTAACAAAATTGTTTTTTGGGACATAAAAGCATCCCACAAGGACGACGACACAACCGTCGCTGGCTGGCTCGCCAGCGCAAGAAAGGCGTCAGCCTCACGGCCGGGTGGGACGAAAATAAGCCAGCGAAAGGGAAAGGGACACAGCAGACCCCATGTGGCCAAGATGCCCCCCCAGGGCAGCCAACACCACGCACGGCCTTGAGGATCTGGCACAGCAGCGTCCACATGCATGCCCCCCCCCCCCCAGAAACGCGGCAGGGAGAGAGAGGAGGCAGGAACCACGCGGAGAACAGCTTGACAGGAAGGAGAGCGCGGGGTCCGTCGTAGCCGTGAGTAAGCGAAGGGGGCGGATGCCTGCATCTCCCACGTATTACGCATCGACACTCGCTCACGCACGTCTGAGTAGCACCAGGGCTTGATAGCTTGATCAGCAGGGGAGGGGGGCGAGTCAAATGCCGTGGGACACAGGATGTGATGATTAAATACCACCTCCAAGTGTCTATTACGGAGAGCTCTGGGGGAGGCGCGGGCGAATGCACGGGGGTCCACGAGTCTGCTTAGGACATCTCCACATTCAAGAGAGGCTAGTTAGCGAGCCATTACCTCAACATTGCTATGCTACATTTCAGGAGGTCTGGCTAAAACCTGGGAGCCAATGGGAAAGACGCTACGGCTAATAGCGTGGGCTTAAAAAACACATGGAAACCCAAAAACTCCAGCAGGCCAGAGCTACACAGGCCAGCTATCGGCCCTTACGGCAAACTGCATCGCCAAATTCAGTCCCAAGGGGGAGCTCTCATCATCGCACTAACTTGCAAATCTGACAAGTTTTCACCCAGGGACTCGTCACGTGCCGAGATGATTATCCGCCCATTACAAACGTGCTCAAGAATGACTCAAAGATGTCCATGGATTCTCACCATCTCGCTGACTTTCTGAGTGGCATCATCTGTCATTAGCAGTTACCACAGGACATGTCCTACACCTCCGAGGAGCTCAGCGTGTCACCGGGGAGGCGGCGGATGGATATCACTGGCAGACATAAGCTCGCCGTACACCTTTGGCAAGCACGAGCGGACGACAGGGCCGGCTCACAACTCGATAGCAGCTTAACGAACACGTTACGTAACGCTCTACAGATTCCCTTTTCAGCAAGCCCCCGATTTCAAGCCTACAGCCAGCTAACAAGACGGGGAGGTGTTCCGTCAGCCCTCCCGCCTCCATCTTTAAATTATTTGCTCACCCACAATTTATTTCATAAACTACAACCTGCCTTTGAGATTAATGCTGTGTCATTAGAATGTTAGGCCGCAATATGAGCACTAACTGCAGTTCAGCAAGAAATGCTTTGGGGTTGGAATAAACAGGGAGGACAACCAACGGTGAGGTGAAGACAGGTGACGAGCCCAGTCAGTCATGTGACTAGTTACTAAAAATATGAGAGGCTTTTTAAATCCAAGTCTTTTCTATTCCTCTCTCAGCCCCAGGTTACAAACATTAGACCATTCTTTCCCAACATAGTCCTCAACGACCACCAGAGGGTCCATATTTTTACTCCCTACCAGGCAGCAAAAATGTGTCTGGCAGGAAACTGGGACGGAGCAGAAACATGAGCCATCTCGGGGTCACTTGCAATAAAACCAAAGCGGCCATGTTTATCTCCCCATCACTCTCTGCCATTTCATTAAATTTAAGCTGGGAATCGAGTCTCCATTCTGTCCCACCACCTCGCGTCACGCGAATCTTTTCATCATCCGAACCCGACTGAGACTGATATCTTCTTAACAACATGGGTGACATTATAGACAGATATTATATTGTGAGTTTCCAGGGGCAACAGTAATGGGAAAGGAAAAACAGAAATCAAAAAAGAGGGAAAAAAACATGTAGTCCACTGTCACAGGAGAGCCACTGATCTTGTGGAGATGGGATGTCAAAATGACTCATAACCTGGGTGAGATCAGTAGCCATGAACTACTGGGTTTTGGTGTTGGTGTGTCACTTTGCCTCTGTCGACTGCACTAAGGAGCCTCAGCACAGCACTGATATCCCACTTACGGAATTGGCTTGCTAACTGGAAGCGAGTCTTTGTCCTCCTCTCAGTCAATAAGCACTGGAGGATCTATAGACACTGTTACCTTCTCATGAGTCCCATGGGCGTCCTGAGCTGGATAAAGTAAAAAAAAAAAAAGGCTTTCACGAGTCTGAAGATTTCAAATCAGTAGGAACGACTTTAGTTCCTACCTAAAATTACAGATGGTGCAAGATCTTCCCGTTTTCTCATTGCTGCAAGGACGCCAGTGGTTAGACCACATCAGGTACATGACAACAAAGCACCAACCCACACAGGTTCAGAACGGCGGACCGTTTATTCGAAAGAACTGAAGAGCTCATTAATTAAAAAGTTTTCCAAAATATTCAGATCGCCATTCGCTTGTCCCTTGTGAGGGGTGATTTATCCTAATCACTATGGGACTTGCTTGTGAGCTATGTGAAAATCATCAGCGGTTCACGCCCCACACCACCAGAAACTGGCTGTGCACAGCACATGCATTCAGGTCAACAAGTCTAGTCACTGTTGACTTTGGTCCAACTGAGCGCCTCACTAATCCCCAACACCCTTTGGCAGCTTGCATAGCGGTCAAGTTTCCCACAGCAACTCGCTCTGGGGACCGGTCCAAAGAGGTGGCTCTGATACTGTGCTCAATGCAAACCTTAAAAAATGCCCAGCTGTATAATATAGTAAAAGGGTGCAGCTAGGAGGGTCAATAATTCATCGGAACCAGCGGTCTATCATCCCATGCCATGCAGAACCTTGTGTTCTGTCCTGGCTCCTGTGAACCGGTTTAAAAAAAGACAGGGGGGAGGAGAGGGGTACAAAGTGGCACAAGGTAGTGTGGAAATAGGGACCACGGCCAAAATTTCAGTGACAGTGGTCTGAAGGACAGACGGTCAACGGGGCTAGGGGGGGAGGAGGTGCTGGTTAAAAGGAAGAAGGGGCTTTGCCCAGATACCCCACTCATATTTATAACCTAGAACAGCTTTTATGAGTCACACACTAGTTTGAAAAACAAAGCTCTCCATTGGCAAACTTCATTCAAGACAAGTGAAAATATCAGAAAAATCCATCCATCACAGATGGATGCAAGCGGATGACTTCAGCAGACATCAGAATCTATCCTGATGCACATAACTGTCAGGAATCAGGAGGACTGCAGTCTATGTCCCACACCTTTTGCCCGTGTTACTTACTGCAAGTTACTTGAATTTGGGTGGCCGCACACATCAACAGCACAAGTCAGAAAACACGGACGGATGACAATAGGAATCGCTTCCAAAGTGGCATAAGTCACTAACACTTGCAAAACTCTTCTCCAAATCATCTTCAATAGTGATTCAGCTTTGACTCATAATCATATTGTTTTGAGTATATACGAAATGCTTCATATGTTTTGCCTCAGTTATACAATTGCTGGCCAGTGTTTGAGTGCAAAATAAGATAAATTTAAAAAAAGATACATATATAAATAAAATTATAAGTTTCATGACTGATCTCCAATGCACATACCCAATAGGTACTATGGTATAAAATATATGTTGTGAAACATAGGTCAAATGCATAAACCAGTGTGACGTTACCTTTAACTCCTGCATGCTGAGCAGAAGATTACTGATCATCACACAATGGAAGACTGGGGCATGACCCAAAGCAAAGCCAAAATTTCTGCATGCATCTATTTAGGTGTGATGTGACACTAACAGAATTTATCTAGTGTCACAGATGATGGGCACAATCAATGTAATGTATATCCTACCCCCCCCTCCCCCATCACCTTACACATTTCAGAAATCATGCATTCCCCGAAATGACCAAGTCTCAAATGACAGCACTTCCTGGACAGTGAGCTCAGCAGACACACCTGACATATACCAGAAACACTGACGTGGACAGGCTGCCGAGGTGGCTGCGGGGTGGGGGCATATAAGCAGTGAACCATAAGGGGGTTTCTCCCTTTGTTCATTGTCTGATCAGTATCAAGGGCAACTGCAGAAGTCGGATGAGGGCCTTTATGCTACCTAGTACACCAGTAAGGGCAGCCCTCCATTGAACTTGGCACCACCCCCAACAAAAGGGTCTCCGGGATTCAAGAACTCGAATGGTGTACCAGTGATTCCCAAGCTGCTCTGAAAGTAGCTCCAACGTGATCATCTTGCCACAAGCTGACTGGTAGCATCAGCATGGAAACAAAAAAAAAATGCTAAAATGCATAGAGATTTAATTAGTGACACCGGAACGGCAGCAAGTTCACAGCTGGATGTGCAACCACATGACTTCAAACATCTCTGAGCTCATTCGCGAAGAGTCGGCGCCTGACAAGCACCAGCGAAGCGGATAATTATTTCACACACGTTATGTAATGCAGGTTTCTTGACAAACCTTCCATCTTCACAGCCTGCCCATAAATAACTAGCTCCCGACGGGTGTCATTCTGTGGCAAAAGGCGAGTGTTTCTCACACAAGTTAAGAGCGAGAGCCAACTGGACTGGCTAGTGACTGAAGGATTCCTCCCAGAATTTTTTTGTGATTTAAAGTTAAGAAATACTTTGACAATTTTAGTCTTGAAAAAAGCCTTCGCAACAAAATGTCTAGCCTTAAATAAACAGTTGACGTGTTCAGTGTGTGATGACAATAACAGAAACACTGGAGAAAAAAAAAAAACGAAAAAAAGTCATCCCCTCAAAATATCTCTGCAACAGAAGATCCAATATTTAGGTGGGTAGCTAGAGGGTCAACACATCAGGCAAGGTTAGTACTCCGCTACAATTACTGTTTGTGTGAACTGGGATTCCTAACTTCAGTAATGTGGACTTTGGAGTTTGCCCCAAGCAGAGGAGCAACATGGTCCTCAGTGATTCCCTCTCAGGGTCAAGCACAGTTGGAGAAACGAGCAAATGAAGAATAAGGGCCATCACGTGTGTAGG
This sequence comes from Gnathonemus echidnorhynchus, assembly GCA_026776725.1. Taxonomy (NCBI): domain Eukaryota; kingdom Metazoa; phylum Chordata; class Actinopteri; order Osteoglossiformes; family Mormyridae; genus Gnathonemus; species Gnathonemus echidnorhynchus. Next base: position 6,431,368 of record JAODJU010000045.1, on the reverse strand, counting down.
GGAACCTAGTCAAGTGATATTACCCCAAAATTAGAGCAACATTTACCGTGAATTTGCTCATATAGGCTTTATACTACTTTGATAAAATTTGACAGAGGAACTGAGAACAGAAATGACAGTAAGGGAGAAGACCATCACTGCTGACATCGCACCCAAAGCAAGGCTGCTTGAGGCTACTACACCTCAAGCTGATCGGATTATCAGATTTGGACAGATCTTGCAGAGGACGACACATTGCTAAGGCTGCTTCTGACATCATCTGTAATGAAGACGCTCAGTAAAAGAGCGAAACCAAGCGCAGACCGCCTCAAACTCAAGATGAGCTAAAAATGAGCAAACATGAGCAAACCAGCCCCCCCTGACAGACCAGCCCTAAAATACATGTACTCAATTATATCGTCTTGACTGTTTTGCACGACATCTTTAGATGTAAAAGTACCAGGCAATAAACGATTCTGATATTACACAGACACATCAAGACCAAATCTGTGCAAAGTGTATCGTCAGCTCAGTGGAACTTTGAGTTGGAAATTTAAATAGGGTAGTTAAAAAAATAAAATAAAAAAAAAGTTACTGACTATCTGGCATGGAAATAACATGGATACGACTAGAATCATGGAAAAATATGAGATCACATAATGACAAAGAAAAAAACGATACTCTATGCATATCTGGTGCGGAGGAAAAACTATCCAAGTAATGAGAAAATATTTATATTCAGCGAAAAGCAAAATAGTTAGCTCCACATTCTCTAGTTTTCTGCTGCAGTCCAAAGATAGAGTTAGGCTAACTGGCATCACTAAATTGCATGTAATGTGTGTGAGACTGTATGACATGGAACCCGCTACCCATCCTGGGTACACCCCTGCCTTGTGCCAGGATAATGGCATGCCACCTTGCCCCCCCAGCCTGGGCTAAGTGGCTGGAAGACGGATGGATGACAGCAAAGTATTACTTTCATTAAGTTTAATAGCAGTGCTTATGAATTAAAGTCACTAAAATCCATGCATATCTGATGCTAAAGCCACTGGCTGCCTACACAACTTTGCTATTAACATCCGTTTCGGACTAATAATGTCGTTTTAAGTAGAAGCAAGTAAGGGAGCAGAAGATTAAATCAATTTCTAGATATTTAACAGGTTTTCCCTTTTAGTAGAAATCCATTCAAAGACAAAAGGACCACTCACAGTCTAAGTGACGCACAGAAGCGAAAAGGGGCTTCTGCGTCAAAATAGCAGGCGAGAGTCTATCAGACGCAATAGACAATAAAAAATTACATAAACAACAGCTTCTCTTAATTTCTATCCAAAATATGATGTCAAATAACATTAAAAAAAACAGAGCCTGCAGACACAGCCTGAGCAGTTGTAAAACATTCTTCAAAAGACGCAATCAATAAAGAATCGCTTTTCAAGCGTTTTGCACAAACTTTGAATCTAAACATCGATATGGGGGGTGGGGGGGGGAGACATTAGCTGGAGATTAACTGCTTCACCTGTGACTGTCAGCATAGATGCAGTTTGATACCAAGGGCTGAAGGTGGCCAAGCAACAAATGCAGTTTGAAATAAAGGGAAAAGCACAATTAACTGATGAATGGGCGATTTAAAAGACCTTACACATGCCAGAGTCAAAAAGTGAAAATGTCACTACATCTACACTGTGAACTTACGGAGGGGAACCCACTGGTATTGCTCATCATTAATTAATTAGAGCTGAAACCGAACTGGCAAGATGCTTTATGTTAGTGTGGAAACTATCAGAGCTCCAGTATGATGGGCCCAGGTGTGAGAGATTGGGGTGTGAAACACGTCTGCGCCCCATTTTGCACACACTTTCCACTGACCTGCAGCTCAGGTGAACCAAACGTCCCCATAAGGTTATAAAAACCTGTTATTTTGACCTAGTGAGAACATTTTTCCATTCCGCACAAGGGAAATCTCAGTTTTACATAAAAGTGTGACTGCAATCAAAACAGTAAAATAGCCAAAAATCCTGTTTTGTTACTTGTGGTTAAGGTTATGGCTGGGTTGAGGTTGTCATTGTTGGTATTGATGGGAGTTTTTGCCCACTGAAATGCAATGATATGTGTGTGTGTGTGTGTGTGTAAGCCATACCCTGCCTCACTCCTGATGGTCCTGCTGAGATCACAATCACCCTAATGAGCTATTATTTAGGCTGGATGGCTGAATCTCAAAGTCAATACATTTGATCCCAGTCACACTAACACCTTAAGTGAGGTACTGGACAACTTCTCAGACCTAAACGTGTTTCGATAATCCCTGAAGGACCTCCATCTTATTTCAGTCCAATACGTCATGGACCAAAGGCTGCAACAAAGCAGGCAGAAACCGTGGAGAAGTTTCAGTTCACGCTGGCCGGGGCCACGCAGTGAGGATGGCCCTCCTCGAAGGATCACGACAGGTTACTCAGGAGAACGGGGTCAGGAGGGGCACATAAACAGCGACCCAGAGGGCGAATGGGAATCTCCCATTTCCTGCCGGGTACATGAGGGGCCAGGAAGGGGCACTGTCTGTACCAGTGATTGGAGATGGCGTGGATGATGCCTTTGGCACTCACTCGTCCTTACAGCCCTGCAAAGTTCTCCTGTGAACTCGAGCGGCATCCTCTCACCATAAAGGGAAACACGGAAAGGAAAAGCCAGCAGCAGCAGCAGCACGGATGTATGTAAATGGGATGTCCGGCTGACTCACACGGTCGCCGCTCACGCATTCGCTCGACTGTGAGCCATCTGCTTCCTTCTCTGTGCCGGAGAGGGAGCCCCCTTTGCTGGAGCTAACACAGTCAGGTCATGGCGGGCTTTAGAAAACGTTACCGAGCTCCTGTTCACGTCAATATCTTAACTGCAACACAGCGACATACAAATGGGGGCATGGGCATAAATTATGGGAGGATGGGGGGGGGTTGTAACCCCCATAAGGAACAGAACTGGCCAATACACCCTTCCCCTCCCAAAAAAAAAAATAATCATGTTGTCATGATGAGTGGGTGGAGACCTCAACCACCCCAATCCAATCCAATCCAATCCAATCCAATCCAAAGTTACGCCCTTGAATGGGGTGGTGGGGGTCTACAGATAGTGTGTCAAGGAGCCAAAATTTCATTCTCAGCACATATTACGTATATTGGGACCCACAGGAGGAAGATTGAATTTTAAATCCAATTCTCATCCCATATGTACATTTAAACAAGGATGACAGACTTAAATATCACATCAAAATGACGTTAAGTCTCAGTCACGGAACATCCACCTGACCTGTATCTTATATGGGTCACTCAATCGAAACGAAAAACCTTCTCAAAACTGCGGAATGAAATATACCAAAGTAACGATTTCTACAGTTTGAAAAAGACCAATATTCATTTAAGGGATCTTGTTTATGTTGAGTATTGCTGATATTTATTTACACCTTGATATTATAACAAGGTTGCAGTTAAAGGGCTATTGAAATTACCTGCTGGTAATCCGCATCCTCCGGGCGAAATTCATTGCTGGTTCGCTCGAACTGGAAGTTGAAGTGCGGGAGCCGGTGGAGGAGGCTGACCCACCAGGGCGGAGAGTAGCTCACCACCGCTGCCATGGTCCGGATGCTGAGCTCCGGCTCGGTGGATCGGGACCGAAACCGATGGCGTTAATCCGGATCCAAGAAGTTCAAAAAGTTCAAACGCAATTACTCCAGTTATGTAACTCAACCAAGGTGTCTTACTAGTCGGTCAGTACAATAGAATCACATCAGCTGTTTTGGTATTATTTTACGAAACCAGCTTATACTGGTATTATTTTACGAAACACATTCGATGTCAATATAAAACACCGTGTTTATTCTACTGCAAGCTAACCATCTTGCAACGATTTTAAAATCAGCATGGGCTGCTCGAGTCAGATAGCCTACTTCGTATTTAATGGTTCCCTTAAGACGTCTAGTTGATCTAACAGAACCAAAGAAAACAAAAAAATTACAACGGTCTCTTTTTCTTTCCAAAGGGGATCCTTATACGGCTGTAATTCTCTGCGTCGTTTTTCCCTTTGGGTTTAACCCCAAAAATCATCGTATGTCTCCTTCAACGCATATTTTCATTTCCTCCCAGCAAATATTGTGTCGATTCGCCTTTTTTCCCACCCCACAAATTTCCAGCGATAATGTTCAGAGCCTGCTAGTCTAACACTAGCACGCTGCAGATGAAATTAAAAACGCAATCAGTAGAAATAAAACGAAAAACCGGAATCCCGAGGCTTCGGTTGATGTGCAATGTGATCCACCCTCTATAGTCAATTAAATAATCTAGCGAGGCATTTTGAGTCCAGCTCAATTAACTGCGCGTCCTTTCAAACGTTTCATCAATATACGATTTGCATTGGTGGGCAATAAAATCCAGAGCCGTACCGGGAACCTTTATGTGTTAGACTTCATCCACGCTTGTATTTATGAAGCTTTCCGAGGCGTGGAGGCGTTTTGATCTTCATCCAGCCATCCCCTATGCCTCGGACTCCACTCAGGCATAGAGGGCTGCACGGTGCCTCTTTGTTGTCAACATCGCCTCTTTCTTCTCCAAGATTTCACCGTTGGTCAGCAGACTATAGGACCTTCGAGAATTCACACCCGGCCCGAAAGCGCTCTCATTTCTCAAAGCGGAGCCTCTTAGTGCAGATCAGCCATAATCCAGAGGAACAATGGAAAGGACGACGGGAACATTATGGGGCAGCCACAGCTTGGTGCTGCACTAGTTCCCCACCTACACAGACAGCCACTGAGGAGGAAGCTGATGTAGATAATGTTTGAAGCAAATAATGTGTGGGCACTGACCTCTGGTGGGCAAACGTGGGCTTCGAGCGAGAAAAACGAGATATGTGGGTGAAGGAATTACATGCCCCTTGTGTGTTATTCAAAATCTCCCTTTGGGTCTGTTCTTTGGGCCCATATTCTAGTCTTGAATTAAATTCAAAGATGAAATCTTCCCTAACGAAATGTGAGGGGCTATAGGCTGGTATCGCGGGGTATACAGATTTGAGCTTCTGGTCGCGTTTGCTTTAGTGTCACTTTCAGATTTACATTTTTTCCCCCCAGTACCACAAACCTGCACTGGATAAGTGTTAACGAAAGATGGATGGATGGCCGGCCGGCTTGTGTTGCTTGTGTGTCTGTGAGGAAAAACTTAAACCACACACTAAGCATAAGTACAAGATATGGGAAACTTTAAGATAGCAATTTAATTAACTGCATGTCTTTGAACTTTGGAAGGAAATCAGGGTACCCAGAGGAAATCTGTACAACATAGAAACAGCGTCCACATTCAGCCCCCATAATGAATACCCCTAACCCTGGAGGTGTGTTGCAACAGCTACACCTACTTAACCAGTGAACCACATGTTTAAAATCAATTATAATTGCTACAGTATATGAATGACTTAAAATCAAGCATTAACAAAGCAATTAAATATAAATGAATGTCGTAAAAACTTACAGTCAGCTTAATGCATTTGTTCTGCAATTTATATACGTTACAGATGTTATTTAAAACATGCTCGTCATGCAACAATGAATTTTACCACACATTAGTATATAACGCACATTCTCAAAGACCACATAAGGAGCATAACGGTTTTGACAGGGAAATCGTACTGCGTGTTATGCTATCATGTTTTTATTTGCTTTATCCTGTTTTTTTCCTTGGGTTCAAAGGCTTATAATGACCCAGTACTGGAAAGGCACTGTGCAAGATGAATGGGAAGAAAACTCCATCTTTCCAATTATACTCACAAATCAGCATCATTAAAGCAGTCTTGTTGTTTGAGGTAATCTTAAATTCAAATTCTCCCCATGATAGTTTCCTGGCAAATGATTTATAATCTTTAAGAAGCTGCATTAAAGATAATTAATATTACTTCTTGACATCCTCAAAGTTTTTTTTTTCTAAGTTATAAAATGAATTAAGTAGTATCCAGTTACTCAAAACATTGCTACACAAATAATTAAAAAGACCAAATAATTCATACATTTTTACACGTTTTAGTTTACCGCTATGGTCAGATTAAAGTGACCGTTTCAGCCAGTCACCCTTTTTGGGGTTATAGGTGGGGGCACACCCACAATGCAGGGCCAGCAAGTGCACCCCCCATACTGAACGGGGAGGACTCATCAGGGAACAGTGCTGCCTACCGCTCACTGGCAAATAAAGCACACTAATACTCAGAGTACAGTACATAATACTCATATAGTATACAGCTTCGGTTCAAAAGGTTAATGAATTTCAATGAAATTCAACTACCTTGCTTTCAAGACAAGCAAACCATTAAATAGGTCAAGTATAAATTTAATTGATACATACTGTACTGTTAAGCATCATCTTGACCCCACTGGTCAGACCAGTGAAGCAGCTTGTGGCAGGCAAGGTATGGTCTCAGAAGGTTGACATGTTAGACCTGTTCTGGGGGATAGCAGACAGGCAGCCAGTCCTGTGAGTTTACAGCACCGACGTTTACCTAGAGGTATTTGGGATGAGGACTCAATTTCCAGGGCAGAATTGCCAGGATTGGGCAGGTCAGGTACTGGCCCATCGCTGGGCCCATGTGGCTGGTTCCCTGACGAGCAGCATGATCTTCCCCTTCCACCCCCTCATCTTCTTTCCTTTGCAGGTCCTGGAATCAGCACCTGAAGAGGAGCTCCAATGGGGGGGGGGGGGATCTCATGCATGCTTGGGAAATTAGCTCAAATGGTATACTGCTCACTCCACATGCAGAAAGTAGCAGGAGACACAAGAGACAAGAAAGCAAGCAAATACCCCCGAAGGGACAAGGTTTCTATAGGGAGAAAATTAAGAAGCTACTAGAAAAAGAATCACTGAGGAGACACCAGGCCCTTCAGGCAGTCATCCCCCAATGCACATGCACCACCCACATCCACTGCCAGCTTCCCTTTTCTGCTTCTTGGCACATTTATCGCCCCCTGCTGGTGCACAGAACCTAGCCTGATATTGAAACTCACCTTCATCACAACACTAAGGGTTGGTTGTGGGTCTATGCATGTGGCTGAATAATCGTATCACTGTCTGGCCCTTATCTCCAAAAACTGCAGCTGGTTAGAGAGGGAATATAGGACAGCAGAAAGCACACAATACCCCCACCCACTGTGAAGTTTCTGAAAAAAGATGATGCCACCACCAAATTCAGCTTGATGGACTATAAGAAAAGAAGCAAATTACTATACACCGATTAAAAATAATCAAATAATAATATCGGTCTTCTATAACCACTTCTTAGGTATAGAGTTTACATTCATAAAATAAGCCACCTTGCCTTTAATGCCCTCAGGGGACCATTTCGAACTGTGTCTCCATTTAAGATCAAGTTAGGATTGGATTTTAATGTTAGTCCACCATCACCTATATCACTTATGGAATATTCTATGATGAGGAAGCCCATACTGCTGAAGTACATCCAGGCATCAACATTGAACATAATCATAACCCGATTCACCACCCCATTAAGGAGTGGCTTAGGTATTATAAGAAGCAACTTGCAGCTGCATCCTTCATTCATCTACAAAGCTGAGGGCCAGAGCATCCAGATCACATGTCCAGGTTTTTAAGCATCTCAGAACATCTTCATTCAAACCTTCATTCAAAGGGAAGTGCTGCTTTTTACTTCTCAGAGGTGCAGGTTTTGCGTGGTCCTGATAGAAGATGAGCTACAGTTCCTTCAGGAGCAGTCTGTGGTTTAAGCTTGGGGTGTAGGACCTCAATATCCCACCAAAATGCATTGTCTGTAAGATTAACATCACCTGTGTCAGTGGCCCAATCCTCGTTTTGAATGGACCAATAGGATACGAGTACCAGAGCAAACAGACAGATTGGCCACGTGCCCCAGAGGCATGGCGAATCCAGAGAGCTTCGAGAGACAGACATATGGTAACTAGGGAAACCAAGGCAGCTGCATAGTGAGGAGCTCAGAGGCTGAAAAGACTAATTTGGGGAATAGCTGGAGAGTCTATCTAGAGGTACAGGCCTGAAATGTTAGGGACAGGCGCAGCCCTGTCGAGCCATTAGGCCCTAGAGGCAATAGGACTATTGTCATTATTATCATTCATCTTCTGTAGCCGCTTGTCCTATGCAGGGTTGCTGGGGGTCCGGAGCCTATCCTGGAGGCTACTGGTGCAAGGCAGGGTACAACTCAAGATGGGGCACTGACCCAACACAGGGCACACTCACACACCAGTCACACTTGTCACCCTGCAAAATGTCACCCTGAGCCCCCTGCTTAGGTTGGCGCGTTCAATCACCCTATTGATTTTGCCAAGCAGGGAGGATTTTTAGCCCCCCCCACAAAGTGCTGGGCTTTGTCATGGTATCCCTGCCCCTCCGACGCCCCCGGTTCTGAGGGATACATGCTCCCACCTTTCCAACAGCACTTCATCAACTGCAGTACATATTTATCTCCATCTTGTGGAGAAATTTGGGTACTACAATTCTCCTCCAAACTGGCATTTTCTCTTTCCCAGTAAGAACTGAAGCTTTAGGGGCTGTTCCAAAAAACTTTCAAACACAAGGAAAAAAATGAATTCTGGACTCTAACACCAATGAATATATATATATCAGCCCAAAATAAACTGCAATGTAGCGCTGGAAATGACGATACAGACTAAAACAGAAAAGAAATGGTTATTGATTCATATGCTTCAGCGTCAGTATTAACAAATCACTGGCCAAAAAACGTGGGTGAAGGTATACAGTGGAAGCATATCCTGTTAATGCCTATGCTTTCATGCACTTCTCCTAAATGTTATTATAGCTTAACACCGTATTTAAATTAAATCTACACATCAATTGGGACGGTATGTTGCCAACGTGTATATGTTTATTTGCAGTTAAGGTGACCTAACAAAAGCACACAATAACCACACCTACTGTGAGGTTTCTGAAACAAAAAAATGATGTTGCCACGCTATTTTGCAACGTGGCCTATAAGAAAAGAAGCAAATTACAAAGTACCGATTAAAAAAAATCAAATGATAATATCCATACATGCAAAGCAAGTAGGACAATAAGGAAAAAGGGCACTGTTGTCGTAATCACCTATTACTCACTGAAAACCAGAGTTGCAATTTACAATGGGACACGCCTTACAGTGTACCGAGTGAAGAGCGCTCCGTCAGCTTCTTTTTAGAACATGTGGGGCTTGTGAATCATGAGAATCGTGAATGAACTGACGTCGGGCCCTAGAAAAATAATTTGGAAATTAAATAGTGACAGTAACAAGACGCACGCAATGCGGATGTTGAAACGACTCAGTGTATTACAATTAGGGGAAACTATCTTAAAATACTGAAAAAAAATGTGGACATTTTTAAAAATAACAACAGCTAATCATTATTATTAGTATTTATTATAGTCATCGCTATAGTTATATTTATTATTTATTGTTGCCGTTGTTATTATTATTAATATCATTATCATTATTATTGGATGGGGAAGAAAAATGCACTAATATTTCTTTATAATGAAGTGTAAATGAAATTCTCCTCTACATAATTTGGTAGAACTACACTACGGCTTTAAGACTAAGGAAACATTTTTTTTTCTCCTTCAGGAAATCACATGGAGGCTCAGTGCGTCTCACATGACAAGCAGCACTATGGACGGGGAGATCAATGAAGGTAAGTCTCCTTTAAGCCCGTTTATTTACTGCGCGTGCCGGATGTCGCTTTACTTATTTCGAACGCGATGTGAACGAAGGTCTGCAGATGTGTTACTATGTTTATTTTGATTAGTTTCGGTAAAACGCTGCTCTGTTTACTTCTCCTTACTCTGTCTTATGAGCTCCAACACAGTTGCAAAGCATGCTGGCTTTGTAAAACGCGCTAGTCAGAAATATCCATCACCAAAATAATGAGTACCAGAATGAGAATGATTATTTATTGTAATTTTGTTATACATTCTTATTCAGTTCATATTTGACATATTGCATATTAAATTGCCATATTAAATTGTCCATAAACCTCGGTTTTGTGTAGCATGTGTCACATAGTGTCTTTAAACTAATAATAAAAAATTAAGTAAAATGGGGTTTTTTTTTCCAGTGTTTTGCTGTTTTCGCTGGTTGTGCTGTGTCGTGTAATGTGATCGAATGAGTTTCTGTATTACTGACGCGTAACTAATACCCCATCATGGTCCTCACTGTGATATGTACCCCGGTCCCTTCCTCGTACCGTGGCCTAAGGGCTGATGGACACAGTTTTCATGGGCTGAATGCATTACATCGCCCCTTCAATCATTGCATTTAATCAGAAAGGCGATAGAGTAGAATAGCTCAGTCTGTGCGGGCTTTTAAATGAGCGAAGTAAATCCATCGGATCTCCGACAGTTCGCAAAACATACGATTTTTATGTTTTTCTAGATCTGCTTTGGCAATAAAATGTACAGATGCGTACAAGGGAAAAAATAGCTGCAGTCTTCCTGTCTTACGTTTTTAAACGTGGTCAAACCGGTTATGAGTATGTTCAGGGGCGTTGCTAGAGATTTTGGGCCCCATGAAGGCATGTCATATTGCTACCGCCCCAGTCCAGACCAATCCAGTTATTTTCCAAATTTTCTAGGCCCCCTGTCTTTCAGGGGCCCTTGAAATCATCCTTATTTCCCCCACCTATGTATGTTTATATAGCTGAAACAGATGCCCTAGGCGTAAATTAACTGAATTGAACTGAATATCATTTTGCGAGGAGAAGATTTCACTAATATTGCTGTGAAGAAAACAGTACAAAAACTGGATTCCACCGAAAGGTTGAAAAATTTGGAGTTCTCCTTTTAAGAGGAACACAATTAACCACAAGGAAACCTGAGAGCGCATTAAACAAGTTAGTCTTTGTGGCTTTTGTGGAAGTTAGGCAGTGTCCAGAATTCCCCCATGACAGTACGTTACAGGGCTGTTTTCCAGGTTTTATTGTTTTTGTAATGATCTACATGCAGACTTTACCTCGGTTGATTTCTTTCCCTTTTACTGGTGTAAACGTGTACTGCGCTCCGTGAAGTCTGTGGGCTGAGAATGCCGTGGTTTCTGGTTAAAGACCCACACGGGGACCTGCTCTACATTAACAAAGCACTCCGTCTGAAGTAGGGGGGTGGGGGGGTCAGAGAGACAAAAAATTTCAGCTGTATAAAATGGATTACATTTGACTGAAGAGTGCAATAACTTTTATTACGGAAGCATTTGGTTGTTTAGTTGACACAGATCCAAAGTGGATTAAATCTTAAGACTTCTTTCTTTGTTTCGGAGAAGCGTGGCCTATAATCAGATACATTATGTCATAATTTCACTTTAATTGCTCCTCTGGCCACTGGATACACAGTGGTTCAGGACAAGGATGCAGGCAGTCAGCCAGTTTAAGCTGATTTGGTCTGATGTTCATGGTTTTGTCAGCAGTTGTTAGTTCATGCACAGTATTGATATTCTCTCTTTACTTTGAGGTCTTTGTGTCTGTAAATATAATAATAATGAAGGTCTTTTGTTTTTTCCTGCAATCGCAGGGTCTGTGCCGCCCTATTACAGAGAGGTATATGAGGCTTTGTGTAGCAAGAAGGATGAAAAGATCCAGGCCCAGGTCTTCCAGAGGTTACTCAGAAAGGCCGAGCTTCCGGTCACTGTGCAGAACCAGGTGAGAGACGCCTCAGCGGGCCGCCTGCTGCCCCTAAGTGGCTTAGTTAGCATGTTAGCCTGCACCTTTACCCAGTTTGGTGTTAGCCGATTTAGAACTTGCATCAAAGAAGTTTAAATTATTGACTTGTATGGCTTTCATAACCTGCTGTATTAAAATGGTTTTAATGACTATTCCACACCCATTACTTTAATTTGTTTTCAGTGCTTAGTTATAAGGTCTGTCTGTAATCACAGGGAATTTCAATTTTGAATAAACATTGAGCTTATTATAAGGTAATTATAACTGTGTTTGTTTTGGATATCTAACTGGAAGGTTTAAAATGATTTTTGTACCAGTGAAATTGACTTTTAAACATTGAATTCTCGCCAGTGTAATTGCCAGTTGACATACTGTCTGAATCAGAGATGCATTCTGTGGTTGACTTCCTGTTGACTCAGATTCTTCTCGGATTGGGCTAATTTATAATGAATGATAGAGCGGGATGTCCTCCCCAGTTAAAAGGAGGAGGAGGAAATAAATAAATTGGCCAGTAAAAGAACAGGAAGCAAAAGAATATGAAGATAAAATTCTGGGGCAAATTCAGAGAATTCAGTCAGAAGAGGGAGGGTGTGCTGAAGCGGACAGTACTGATGCATTTATAATGTGAGCAGAGGTAGGTTGGGGGGGGGTTGCTGCTGGGCCACAACGATTCACACGAGCATTATTGTGATCTAATACACCAAGTGGAATTCCACTTTCAGAGTCAATGAACTTCTCCAGGGGAATTACCTGCTTCGTACCCATGTACCTTCAGATAGGTCAGTCCCACATCGACCGGCTTAAAAGCCCCCACTGGCTGCAGGGTTGCCAGCATGAGATTTTCATTTCGAGACAAGTCTGCGCACACATTTACATGTATGTACCTGTTTTATTGCCTTGTAAATAGTCTGTAGTCTGTACCCCAATGCTTCTGATGTAGCCAATTTTAGGTTTATAATGGAATAGCATAGATTTGCCGTAAGATGCCTTCCGTGAGCGTGACAGTCAGAAAAGCGTGAGTGTCACGCCAGATGCGTGAGAGCTGGCAACCTCGTGGTCGACGGGTCGCAGAGGGACAGGGGCAGGAAACGTAATGCATCAAAAACCGCAGATTAGAAGGTCTGTTATGCTAAGAGGAAGAGATGCTGATCTGTGAAGTCCCTACGACAGCAAGGCCACTGCAGCCTGCCACGTTTGGCTCCGCTCGTCCCCAGGCCCTACACTTTCTCTCCAGGTCCTCATACAGGTGATTTTGGGGAGCTTTTAGGAACTACAGGGCAGTGCTGGGTGTGGGATCAGTTTTGGTTTAGTTGAGTTGAGTGAATCTTCCTTGGCAGAGTCAACGATTGACTGTTTTTTTTCTGGCATAGATGGGCTCATATCTGGTATGTCATGGTCTGAATTCTGCACTCCCTTGCATGCTGGACTCTCACAACCTCATCCCAACCACATTGGTTTTGAGAAAAGCACGTTGTTTTTGTTTGTGTCGTCTCGACTGCTTGGGGGTCGCTCGGTGCCACTCTGTGATTGGCAGTAGCCGGTGGTGTCCCTGTGCGCTGCTAACAGGCTACAGAAATCCGTGTGGTCCTGTTGGGGGGAGAGGTGGGCTGTGAGGTTCTGGTGAGCACGGCTGCTTCGAGGACAAGGATTAAGCCAGAAAGCCGCAGACTGAGCCCCTCGCATTGCAGATCGCCGAGCAGGTGGATTGCGGAGACGGCTCCCTGTCCAAACTCTCGCTGTACCGAGGTCTGGCACTGATCGCCTTCGCCCAGCAGGGAAAGCAGCCCACCGCCAAACTGCTGGAGAACTGCATCCAAGGTAGGTGGCCCAGCTTTCCCATCAGCCTCATCTTTACTTTGCAGCGTTAAGCGATGGGCGGTTCCTCAGCCAGCCAGCATCTGTTTCTGCATTTTAGTGGGTCAGTGGGTTTGTAGTTGGCCGACCCTGAACTGTTCCAGTAAAACTGCACAAACTCATAAATATTGTATTGTGCTTTGGATAAAATCATCTGTTATCTTTATTTAAATAGCAAGTTTTTAAGAACATTACTCATTCACTTACTGTTATTAAGAATAAATTTCTTCTTAAAACCCACTCGTGCTGTTCCCATATAGATTCTGACATTTGTCAGTGTTTTCTTTTTTGCACTTTTTCAGATGTATTTTGAGGAAAAAAAAAACTTATATTCGGGTCACCACGGTAATTATAATTTATATTTTAAAATAAAAATATCATTGCAATTTAAATCCTATAATAACTGTAGAACTTAAAAACGACACAGTAAGTTATTTTTCACAAAATTAACAGCATTCAAATGTGCGTAGATTCTTTTCTTACCAAAGAAAAAAAACACAAATAAGAAAACACTAATGAATGTCAGCGTCTTCATGAAAACTGCCTAAGTGGGTTTTAAGAAGAAATTTCTTAAGAACGGTTGGTGAATGAGGCCCATTTCTTGCAGCTTTAAGTATAGTGACTATAGTGACAATCGCTAAGCTGTCCGTGTTTTGGTCACGAGCCTGGCTGTTTACCCACTGTGCCACAGGTCAGGTAGGACCAAAGCTGATCTTGTTTCCACTGCCCCCCCCCAACTTTCACCAGTAAAATTCAAAATAATTTTTTTAAGCTACACAGGGACCGTGCTTGTCGCACACAGTATATAACATTGCTGTTCATTCTGGAATGTGTCCGCTGTCTGAGTTATAGAGTTGAAGGGGCAGTTCATCCTAAAACTGAAAAATGATGCTTTAGAGGGGCTTTAGTGCTGTCTATCTGTTTAGTGCTATTGTTCTGCTGGGGATTACCTTTTGGAGATATCGCATGTAGAAATGTCTTCTCTGAAATATAATGGGACTGAATGGCATTCTTAATATCATGTTTAAAACACCAAAAATACATTAGAAAAACTCTACAGCATTGTCTCGTACCGGAAATCATGATCTGGTCACTCAAGATAATCCGCAGACTTTGTAGCGATCAGTTCAATGTAGGAACTATTTTCTTCAACACAACTACACATATCAATCATATCACTGTGCAGAAGATATTGCCAGGGTGCTCTTATGTTCTCCTTCTTTAGGATTGGGTAAGGGTGGGGTCGCCCTGCACAGTGGGCACATCTGTCAGACCTGTGCTGGCTCCCTCCCCAGACCTGTCAAGGTGTTGGGTTTCCTTGCAGTCGTGAAGCCTTTCTCATAGAATCCGCTGTTTTCAGTCGTCTTTTAAAGACCTGCCGGGTGAGATTAACCTTTTTCCACATCGTGAGGCTGCTGTAATCGCCAAAGGTAACATCATCCGACTTTCACTGCTGACAGTGGGTGCGGTGATGCTCGTTAGCTGGAAGGATCTCTCGCCTCCTGTAGCCTGGGGTTGTGTGACATTGGATTCCGTAGCAGATGTGAACCAGACTGGGGCCACACGCTTCTCAGTCTTCTTCAATCCAGCCATTATTCAGGCAGAATCGCAGGCGACAGGTGACCCTGGATTGGATTAATCTTTTTATTTACTTGTCATTGTTATTTTCATATTATTATTATTATTATTATTATTATTATTATTAATACTGTGACATAAGAGAGTGATTACCAGTTTCAAACAAAGTGGACAGGATCTTGCTCAAAGGTACAACAGCAGGACTCCGTTGTAGCCCTTGCCTGTTTTTCTAAGCGCCGTGCCGGTCAGTTGCGTTCAGCCCCTCCCTGAGCACGGTGCTCTGATTTGGCAGAGTTTCCCAAGCCTGAGCTGGGTGAGCCGAGCGGCCTGCAGGCCCTGAAGATGCGGCGGGCTGAGCAGAGCCCCCTGGTGGTGCAGCAGACACTGGAGCAGCTGCTGAAACGGGACGTGGTGACGGTGGAGCTCATTCCTGAGAAGAAGGGCCTCTTCCTGAAGCACGTGGAGTACCAAACGACCAGCCAGGTGAGGTGACCACTAAGCTAAGCTAGTTAGGGAATGAAATAGAGCTGTGGTTGAGTGTCTGTGTGACAGTCAAGCCCAACCCTGGACAGAACACTATGGATAGTATGTTTTAATTAGTGTCATAGTGGCACCATGGGGGGGGGGGGGGGGTCATGGATGGATGCACACATGACCTATTGGATTGTCTACAACAAACCACTTATGCAAAGGTGCACAGTGTCAGCACAGAATAGAGCTATAACCTCACAACACCATCGACTTACTGAGCCTTGATGGTAAACGACCACATTCAACCAACTAACCAAAACAAACAACTGCTAAATCCTTGAATAATATCTACTGTTAAAAGAATAATGACAGAATACTGAATAGCACTGATTGTGCTAATCTTTCCTAATTATGAAGCATTAAATTACGTAGAAACCTGGGTCACTTGTATTAAATAAGTGTCATGATTTATGGATGGAGCGTTGGCCAGAGAGTGCTACGTCACTCCTGGAGTGAGATCCTCTGGCTGTGGAGTACTGTTACTAATGGAAAAAGGCGTCATCTTCTTCGTGTGACCCATGGAGAGCACGTGGAAACCTTTCATGAAGTGGCGTGACCACTTTGCGTGACAGTCTAACTTCCTGCTTGTTTCTGATGGGCGACGGGTTTGGCAGAATCCATGTAAAACACACTCTTAAAACATACCTTTGCCTGTTGTTGATTTGGTTCATTCCAGCAGTACCTTTTATCTCTATGAAGGGACATTTCACGTTGACTTTGTCCTGGCAGGCACTCCCTCCCCCCGGCCCCCAGGTCATGTGATACTCTGTTTGTACCCTTGCAGAGATTCAAGATGTCGGTCTATCGCAGATACAGCGATTTCGACGTCTTCCATGAGCTTCTGCTGCAGAGGTTTGCCTACAGAATGGTTCCGGCCCTGCCCCCCAAACGGATGCTGAAGGGAGGTACGGACTGGGGGCTTATTTTGGGTGGAGGGCTGAACAGTAACACTGCAAAGATGTAGGGGCGGATGCGAGGCGTACGTTGTCAGTTCGGTTTTCCCCCTTTGCTGTGGGTCTCACCGAAGGGAATTCAGGCAGTCACACTTCACTAGCAGCGCTTCCTCTTTTTTAACCCCGCCCTCTTGCCATTTCTTGCCCGCCCCCCCAGTCCTGACGTCAACATCGGAGCGGGAATTCATCGAGGGCCGGAGACGGGCCCTGGGGCGCTTCATCAACCTGGTGGCCCGACACCCCCTCTTCTCCGAGGATGAGCTGTTGAAAACCTTCCTGACCTTCAGTGGCTCGGTATGTGACTGGGGGCGGGCAATGGGGCAGGTCAGGTCATGTGATTGGTGGTGGGCATTCCAGCCAATCAGAATGCAGTCATTTGCACTGTTTAGACTTTTTATACCAAAAATCCCTGCAATAATTACAGTTCACACATGGCCAAGGTTATGGTGGGGTTATCAGAAAAGTGATATGTAAGAAAACAAAAAGCTAAGTTCATGTGTATGCCTAGATATAATCAGATTTATCTTTCACTTTCCCCTTTAACTGTATGTGAGTCACTGTATTAGTCACATGGATTCTTTGCACGGAAGAATGTAGTTACTCACCAGATGTTATAATGCATAATTGATTATCGTTTGAGATGTTCTGCTGTCCCAGTAGCCTTGTTTCAGTTTATTTTGTTTTGGGACTCAGCCTAGATTCTGTAGTACTGAATATGTAATTTTTATATATCCAGATTAAACTGCCAAATTAATTATGCTGTAATTTTACATTTAACATGTATCGACTAGCTGGATTGAGTTGTGCATGAGGTGTGTCTATAAAAGCTCCTAGTAGGGCAGGAGCGGCTGGTGGAGGGATGGTGGCCCTGAATGGGAAGTAGAAGCTGAATGTTGTGTTGCCAAGTCGCTTTAGTGGGAGGAGGGGTCGGTATAATGGGTTTGGATTATGCACACCCTAGCTGGCCCATTGCCCTCTGAAAGTCATTTAAGGCTGATGTTGCCCATCCTCTGATAGTCGTGCAGTTGTTTGTGAGCCGTAAGCCGCTCTTTTTCTTTGTTGTGTGTCTCACAGTGACTCGCCTTCCCCACGTACACGTAATGTAAGTGTTCCAGCATACTGGGTGTGTCCCAGAATGAATGACTGGGATTCTGGGAAAATGAGAGAGCGGCAACTTGACTTGTCAAAGCTTGAAATATGCCTGTTTGTCTTTATTCAGGACGTGCAGAACAAACTGCGAGAGATCTTCCGGAGGACCGGAGATGAGTTCATGACGTGCAGCACTGCCACGCAGGCCAAGGTCAGTCACCGGAAGTCTGTCCCTTATTTCGCTGCATAAAGAAATGCTGGTGGTCAGGCCTGGAGAAGCTAACATCAAGCTCCATGTTTTGGGCTACAGGAGCACCTGCCTGCGGACATCCAGGCCCAATTTGCAGCCAGCAAGGAGCTGATCAGAAACATCTCCAACAGCTTCCACAAGATCCGGGACAAGGCGGAGAAGATGGCGGAACGCTCCAGGGAGAATGCGGTGGATCTGCTGGCTTTCGGCCGGGAGCTCAGGTACGGTGCGCCACCTAGCTGGCGGGTCTGAGTAAGGCGTCTTCGCCTTCCTGCTGCCGGTCTTTATCACGAGTTCCTCCCTGTCTGTAAAATAGCCACGTGGGCCTAACTGTCAAGAAACACGCACACACAAATATATACACACACAGGTTTGTGATTATATCTTTGTGGGGTCTCTCCATTAACTTCTATGGTAAGTACTCGAATACCAACAATGACAACCATAACCCCTACCCAGCCCTGACTTTAACTTCTGGCATTTTTAGTTTTTAGTTATTTTTTTAGTTTGAGATTTTTATACGGGTGGTCCCCACAATGTCACAATAGCAGGTTTTTGTCACATTGTAATACATACACCACCCTCACACACCTGAGAGATGGATGTACACATTAGGCACAGGCAGCATACAGAAGCCATGGGGACCGTTTATTTTCAGTTTCCTTTGCGTGGCTTGAAATGTGGCACGTTAAAGGAAGCTGGCTGTTGTTCCGCCGCAGCGCGATGGGCTCGGATACATCGGCCCTCCCCGCCCTGGCCTCTCCCAGCTCCACCTGGGCCCCCCTACGGCAGTCCCTGAAGGTCCTGTCTGTGGAGTTTGCCTTATTGTCAGACAAAGCGGCCCAGCAGGTAAGAACACATGCCAAACACCCGCGATTCTGGATAATCTACCTGCTTACAAACATGTTTTTTGTTTTGTTTATTTTTGAAGGGAAGAAGAGAAGAGGACGATGTTGTGGAAAACCTTAATCTTTTCTTGGACTTGTTGCAGTCATACAAAGTGAGTGCCTATAGTTCGGAAGGGGGGGTACACCTTCTGACACGACATATACTGCCAGGAATAATACAAAAAAAGCAAAAAACACGAGTAGGGCTGCTTGGAAGAAATTCTGCTGAGCAAGAATAAATGAGGGATGTGTAGGAGAGGAATGAAGCAGTGTGTCCTTCTGCGTGCCAACAGAGACTCAATAACAGGAAGCTGGCTGAGAGCCCGCTGAAGGCTGGCCAGGCATGTGCCTGAAGGTCCTGTGAAACAGGAAAGAGAGGGCAGTGAGATTGAGGAATACAGGAGTAGCACAGAGCGTAAATACAGGTAGCTGTTATGTAACGTTACTGGATGATTTGCTCCAGACCAACTAAATCAGCCTACCATGTTGCATATTTAGGTTACATAGCTCTCTAAGGGATGACAGTATAATGTCTTAGAAAGCCCGATGTGCTTGTATGCATCAAAATAACTGGCACTCTCAACGGACATGTACTGTAGAGGCTGCCCGTGAGGATGCCTGAGGGCCCTAAATCGCAGGTTGGAGCTGTGTATCACGGCTCAGTGCATTTACATAAATATACTAGACTTAATTATAGCTGAACAGTCTCGTCTAGTCACACAGGCAAATGATCACGGTCTCGGTTCATGGTTTTTTTGTCAAACTAAATTTCTCGAGGCATGATAACGTGACCCAGAGATGATCAGAAAGAAAAATGACTTTGGGTAAAAGCAGCAAAAGTTTGGGGAGGAAAAATGACAAAACACAGATGTTTTTGGGAGTTTGGGGTCTTTGGAAGAACTGTAGCAGAGTTTGGGTTCAGATATTTGTGCTTGCTTTCTGGGGCCGAGAAGGAAAACAGAAACCAGTCGTATGTAACTGCCACAAGGCACAGGAGTGAGAGATGTCACATCACCATCCCATCCACGTACCCAGATCCCTGCTTAAACACTCCCGTTAAATGGCCACACTCACAGAGCGGACCTGTCTGTATGCGAGCAGGACCTGTGTGAGCGGCACGAGAAGGGGGTCCTGCACGAGCACCAGCGCGCCCTGCAGAAGTACAGCGTGATGAAGAGGCAGGCCATGACGGCCGCCGCCCAGCCCAAGGAGCAGGTGTCCGTCGAGCAGCTGGAGTCTCGCATCGTGCAGGTGCCTCCTGGGGTGGGGTGGTGGGGGGGGTGAAGGGAACCCACCAAGGTAAACTCAAGGATGTCCTGAAACAACAGGACCTGATTGATTGTTCATCCACATTATAATGGGATGTTGTTTATACTGCTTATGTTTATACTCTACTCCACTATACTCCCCTGTTTATACTCCACTCCACTATACTCCACTGTTTATACTCCACAAGACTGGAAAATATCAGGATACCTCAGAGAGCCAGAGGGGCCAAAAGCCCTTACTGCAGCGGGATGCAGATGACATTACACTGACCCCCGCTGTGATTCACCTGATGATTCATTTGGGCCCAAGGTTGTCACCGTTTTTGTGGTTTCGCTTCCTGGGAGCATCGCAGTTCATGGAAAGGTCATAACCTAAGATTGATTTCTGCGAACATGCAATCCAGGCTTCACTCAGTTAAAATGCAGTTTTGTGTTTAATAGTAGTTTTTTGTCATTTTTCCCCTGCATAAAATTCGGCCAATCACAATTCAGAACGTGGTATGGGAGGGGTTATGCTGATACATGACCTGGACCCCTAACAGCCCCTTCCCCCACCCCGAACGTGCAGGAGGGGCCGAAGGTTTGAGATTCTGACTGAAATTAGAAACTCCTCATTAAATGTGCCGGGGTCTACTCTCCAACATACGCGGTCTGATGAACATCCCATTAAAACAACAGGAGCCTAATGGTACCTCCTCAAGTCCGAGGCGTGTTATTTTTATTTTATTTTTTTGGGGGGGGGGGGGGGGGGGGGGAATTGGGCAGGTGGTGAGGATAAGGTCTTTTTAAATCACTGAATTTTGCCACCGGTAGTAACTCTTGTAAAGTTTATAGCCTCTAATTAATAGTATTTTATTGAGCTTGAGTACAGTCTGTAAATCCTGGATTGTGGGGTTAAATGGATGGATGGATGGATGGATGGATGGATGGATGGATGGATGGATGGATGGATGCATGCCAGGCTTTGTGCATGCCCCTCCCTAACACCCATTTTTTCTCTCCACCCCCCGCAGCAGGAGAACGCCATCCAGACCATGGAGCTCCGCAACTACTTCTCCCTGTTTTGCCTGCACCAGGAGACACAGCTGGTCTTCACATACCTGCCCATGACCTCACACATCCTGGGCTCCTTCGTCACCTCCCAGATTCAGGGCCACCACGAGGTGATTGGATGACATCGGCCCTGCCCCCAGCCTCCTTGACCACTCCTACCCTCTTGCCTCCCATTTAAACTCTTGCAGAAGACCGTGCCGATTTACTGGCTAGTTTTGGTCAAAATTGCAACAGTTAAAGTCATAGTTTAACCATTTCACTGTGTTGAGAAGTATAAAAAACATCTATTGTTAAGCCTTATATATAACGGTGCAGTCCCAGGCTGACATGCTGCTGACGTCTCGCTTTCCAGATGGGTGAGGTCTGGAACGATCTTCGCCCAAAGCTGAGCTGTCTCTTCGGGAACAACAACGGCATTCCTTCTTCCCCCCTCAGCCCCCAGCAGGGGACCCTGAAGATGCCCCAGGCCACCTGGTGACAGCAACTGGGAAGTGCAGCCTCATAAAGAAACACGCCGTAGTCATATTTACACAGTACAGGAAAGGGAGGGTAAAGGACATTCTGAGAAGTGTTACACGTGTTGTGTCAGAGTTGGGAGAAAAACAGGCACTATGCATTGCTGACTGCTGCCTCTCAAGGAGAATAATTATGCAAATCTATACAAATAATGGAAGAGCAGAATTTAAGAGCAAAATGTATTGCTTATAGAAGTGCTTATTTTTGAAAAGAGTTATTTTGATTGCTGAATGTATCAGGGACTTGTGCCAAACTGGAGGATTAATTCCGGTAGGTGGGGCTTGAACTTGTAACAGTCATATGATTAAAAATATATATTTTTTATATTTGTCAGAGGGACATGGTCACATGACTGTTGGCCAATGCACCTCTGTGCTCACAGGAGAGGGAGAATGTCCATGGATTGAGTAAGGGATTTTGGAAGATTCTAGGCCAGATTTTTCTGATAGTCAAAGTGATGTTTGATGTATTCTACCCCTAGAAACACTCAATTTAACGCACACTATAAAATGGACCAATTGTTTTGGCAACATCGTTTTGTAAGTTCCTTTGAAACCTTTATTGTCTGAACTTTGTTGGTCAGCGTCAAAGCCTGTCAGCATCTGCTTTACATGAAATGGATTTTTTTTTTATTGTTTTGAAACACTACTTAAACATTTTCTTTGTATTTTGATTCATGCAGCAGTTTCCTCTTGCTGAGGGAAAACCGGCTTTTCTGTGTGTAACCTGGGCCTAAACGTTTTCAATTCAGTCACAAAACACAGGTTATTCTGCACAGACAGCATGATGCTGTTGTCGTCGGCACAGATTATTGTATGTTTTGATTTACGCATTCCACAGGCGAGGGAGGTCAGCCATGAGTATAACTGCACGGTTTTAGGTAAGCCAACGTGACCACAGATGTTTAGACTCCAGCGTAATGGGAGAGAGTATCACTGACGCTGCAAGGAAGCCAGTTTTTTTGTGTGACTGTTGAAGTATGTATCCGGTTTAGCTTAAGATCTTTGAAATGTGACTGTTTGCACAGTTTTTTTTTTTTTTTTTTTATTTTGGAAGGTTTTTTGATAACATGCAAATAGTTATTTTTCTGTGCATTCTGAAGTGCTCTAGCCCTCGGCATGCTGAATTTCTATCCTGATTTCAAGCTGAAGTGCGCTAGCCCTCGGCATGTTGAATATCTATCCTGATTTCATGCTGAAGTGCTCTAGCCCTCAGCATGCTGAATTTCTATCATGATTGCAAGCAAGAGTGCTCTAGCCATCAGTGTGCTGAATTTCTATCCTGATTTCAAGCTGAAATGTTCTAGCCCTTAGCATGCTGAATTTCTGTGCTGATTTCAAGCTGAAGGTTTCTAACACTCAGCTTGCTGAATTTCTATGCTGATTTCAAGCCGAATAATTCTAGTTCTCAGCTTGCTGAATTTGTCATACTTGCTTTTTTTTAATTAAGTAAATGCACTTTGGACAATAAGTGACCTTGTAGACAAGGTCTGGCAATAACTGTCAGTGGCATCATTGTAAGACATTCTAATTTTAGAGATTTCTATATTCTTGCCTAGTGATGTCACTGATGTATATTATACACACACACACACCATAGTAGCCAATGAATAGCCAAATCAGCAAGTGTCTGAACCATAGACCTGCTTTTGCAAGTTCATGGTTTGCTACTCTGATAGCATAATGTCTTCGCCTCGGAAATGCAGATGCCTCTACACGCGTGTGGTGTTCTCAGTTCTTACTGATTGTAGGCAAGAAAAAAAAAAATAGTCTCAGGATAAGTTTCTGCTCTCCATTTAAAGTTAACCTTAACGCTCACAGCACAGGCCAATCATTTATACATGAGCTACATGCAATTACAGAGCTATACTGGAAACTGGAGGCAGTTAATTCATAATTACATTCTTAAGCATTTGTTGCTCAAATATCTTTGTAATCATGAATGTTAATAAAATGGAGAAGATAAGCAAGAAAAGCACACTACAATGCCTTTTCTGATTTTTTTTTTGCCAGTATTAACAAGTGTCTAACCATTGTTTCACGACACTTAACCTTTTCATTTGTAATTAGAAACAAAAAAAAATAAAATTTACACTTCAATCTTTTTCATCAATTACTGTATTTTATATACATGCATATGTATGCAATCAACAACCTCTTAGATGGGAGTTAAATGCTTACCGCCACCTGCTGGGCAGGAGATGTCAGTATACACAGTGGTTGGTACAGATTACAGCCCTTCACTCTGCAGGCTGTATGGGCTAAAGGAAATTAGTCCTGAGTGAAAACAGTAAGTGTGTATGGAGCACATATTTACATGACATAATCCAGCTGTTATATTGTCATTATAAATGTTGATGCTGTCTTACATGTGACCTGCCTTCTCTTGTTAAACATGCTTTTCGTAACGGCTTCAGCAGGCCCCCATGCAGGGAGAGATGCAAAACAGTGTGCGCTAGCCGGAGACGCAAGTCGTCTGCTGTTTAATAGCCTGCCCTACAAACTGTGTCAGGGAGCAAATGTCTTGCTGGACACAGAGGTGGACATCTCAGGACCAGAAAGTAAAAATCCAGACCAAGATTTTGTTTCAACCAACCAGTTGAGCACTGTGACTCTTTATAATCAACTGGTTGGCTGAAACAAAATCCTGGTCTGGATTTTTACTTTCTGGACCTGAAATGTCCACCTCTGGCCGGACGACCCATTAGCGTCGCTGCTTCTGCCACGTGTACCTGTGCCTGTGAAGCATCCTTATGGGTTTCCATGTGGTTACTCTGTGCTATTTGTTAGACACGCTGTGCTATGAAGTTAAACTCCATGTTAAAAAGACAAAGGGACTGTACAAAGGACATTTTTAACAAAGATCCAAATTTATTCATAACTGATCACAACTGATTCCCATATTTGGGCAAATGGAAATAAACATTGTACACCGTTACTGTGTATTTTCAGTTGTCTGATATAATTACAGCAAATCAGTTTAAATTATGACATAGTATTTGAAATGAAATGGACATTTGTCCAACAGAAATGCAAAGTGTGGACATTATTTCCAGATGGCTGATTATCTGCAGTTACGCATTCAGTATTGATACATCCACACTATCTGTCATTCTTATAATAAGTCTCTATTAGGGAAAAGTGCCTGAAATGTTTTTGAAACACACTTGTGTATTTGTCCTGAAATGGAAACAACCCAAGCTAGTTTTAAAATGAATTAAAAAACAAAAAATCATATCTGTTTAAACTGACAGCTTGGTTTCCACTTCCTATTAACATTAACCATTCTGAGCATACAGACGTCCATAACCATTATTTGCAAGCATAGCTTGGAAATTTCAGACCATTCAACCAATAGTTTTTCTTTTTTTTTTTTTTTGAAAAATAAGGTCCAACATGCCAATATTTTCTTAAACAGAGGGAGAGACCCAGCTATGGCCGAATCCATCATGCGGCACCATTCTGAAAATATCAGCTGGCAAACGTGTGCATCATCACTGGGACTTCAGCAGCGGTCCATTCCGAATCCAAAGCTAATGTTCAAACATCAATCACCCTATTTAGCAGAAGAGTATCTCACAGGAGACTGGGGTGCGGATCAGTGGGTCGCAGCAGACGAATCAGCGATATTCAATATCCATGTCCTTTCTAAATACTTGCACATTTCCATATTTTTAGGTATATTACACCCTACCGTGACTCTCTTCTAAAGCAAGAAAAAGCACTGAGATACCACATAGGTTTAGAGAGCTGTGGCAGTCTCTACGCATCACAAGTAGGAAGTAAAAGAGGGAAAAACCCTAATGTTTACTCTGGATTTGAATTTTGAAATGGATTACGGGGAAAGAATGCTGTGGGCTGCTGTGACTTCCACTGAGACATTACAGTAGGCAGACATTTTTGCTTCCTTTTTATGCTCCCGCTTCCTCGCTTTCCGACTGAGTATAAAAACCAGCAGACAGTGGCCACGCCTGCCACACCTGCCACGCCGACCCGCACTTCCTGGCAGACGGCAGCCAAACGGCCGCACTCTCCCGCTCAGAGCTCCTGTACCTCCTCCAGCTTCTGCTCCAGCATCAGGTCGTGTCCCTGAAACCTGAAGTAGCCCAGGAACTTCTTGCCCTGCAGCATGAGGGGGTACCACAGGAGGTCGTCGGGCCACATCTGGTCGTAGGGGATTTCGCTGCAGTCAAACCATTTGGGCCTCATTTCTGCAAGGGGGGGGGAAGAGAAGACATTGTACTTAAGGTGCCGCAAAAGGCCATGCTGGTGTGCCAAAGCCAGGCAGATATGGCCCCAAAATCTAACAAAGGTCTTAATGTCACAAATACTTGGCCTATATATATGCATATATGGGATGTAAATACATTTCATAATCACAAACTTGCATATTACGCGTAATACTAAACTAATTGTGCAAAACTAACAAGACAATGGTTAAACTATTTAGTAGATTATTTCTCCACACACATTTTTTTTCTGGAGGTAAACTATTCACATCCTTTATTGTTCTATATGCAGAGGCGGCAATTTCAGGTCAAGAAAGTAAAAATCCAGACCATGATTTACTTTCAACCAACCAGTTAAGCATAAAGAGTCACAGTCACAGAGTACTCAACTGGTTGGTTGAAACAAAATCTTGGTCTGGATTTTTACTTTCTGAACCTGAAATTGCCACCTCTGTCTATATGTACATTTATTTTACAAACACAGCACCTCAATATACAGTCATTGTAACAAAGTTAAGACTGCATTTAAATTAATGGATGCACCAGCAATATGATGCTGGCATCCCAAAAAGGAACCACTCCTTTACTCGCCCAAACTCCTAAATATATGCACATACCATGCTGACACACTGAGCTCCTAAGAATGCTTGTTATTCGGAAAAAAACACTGCAGCGACGCAGTATGCAAATACTTTCCTTCTGGGAAACCAGCAGTGCAGGCTACCCTTATTCCTTTTTAAGTTCTTCCATAGAACATAGTCTGTATGAGTGCAGTCATGCCTTTCACGTTTCGCATTTCTCTTTTACAGTTTTCTTCTAACTTCCATCAACACGTGTAAGAAATGAAAGGCAACAGAAATCAGGTACCTTCTGACTCGGTAGGGATTCCACTGAAGGAGTCCGCCCTGAATACGTGAACGTCCATGATCTCCGTCTCGCCGACAAACTCAAATTTGATGTTTCCGATCTTGACCAGTGTGTCCACGGTAAGGCCGCTTTCTTCCCAAAGCTCGCTGCAAGAACAAGAAATTCAAGTCACTATGATACTCGCGGTATCAGTTCTACAAAAAGCTCTCATTGTCATCAGTTAATTGTCGCCGCCGGCTATTTTTTACCGCTTAGCTGCGTGTTCGATGGTTTCCCCAGGCTGCACTTTGCCTCCGAAACCATTCCACCTTCCTGCGCCGAAGCCCCTCTTCTTCATCCCAAGCAGGACCATCCCGGGCCGACGCACCACCACCAAAGTGAAGAGCTTGCTCGTCAACATCGCTCCACTGGAAGAGGTAGAGACAGCCTATGACCTTCACTGTTCATTTATGTTTATCGTGCATCTAATTAAACGGATTGTCAATAAGAACTGCGTACCATGCCACGTATCTGCAATTATTATTTTAACATTAAACCTTATTTTATAAGCTAATGTTACGCTGTGCAACATTTTACCCCCTAACAAAGCACGTAGGTAAGTATTGTAATGGAAAAGCATATAGTTATAAACAAGCATACGGAAACAAATATGGAAAGTTGTACACAAAGTACAAAAAAAAGCATGATTAATATCGCATCCTGCTACAGCTTCCAATAGCATATGCTGCAAGCTAGCACTTCTGAAACAAATTATATTCAAATACCCAAAAGAGTAGCGATGAATGAATGCAAAATGCAGAGAAATACAACAGCCGATGATAAAGAATTAAACCGATATGCAGCCGATCCCCTGATATGACAGTTCTCCCGCGGCTTTCTGCAGAATCACGTGGTCTGCGTCTCGCTGTCCTGCAGTGAAAGATGTTCGACTGGAAACAAGAAACATGTTTCATATGTACTAACCTTACAAAACAAAGTCAAACAGACACGCAGATAAACGCGACTGGGCTCTAGTCGGGCTGAGTTTCTGATGCATCTGTTACGATGAACAGCTTGCTTTTACTGCAGAGGCACCTGCACCTTTCAGCGCGAACTTTTAAAAAGACGCCGCGGAATCTTAAAGGGAAGAGCAGCACGGAGCAGCGCTGGATCGTCCGGCAGCTCAGCGACCCTTTCGTCAAGGCCGCTCATGTGCACAACTATCGCTGCAGGAGCGCCTTTAAGTTGCTGGAAATCGACGATCGGTACGGGCTCCTCAAACCAGGCTTCAGCGTCATCGACTGCGGCGCCGCACCAGGGGCGTGGAGCCAGGTTGCGGCTCAAAGAATCAATTCAGTGGGGACAGGTAAATAAGATTTAATATTAACGTGGATCTGTATGATGAGTGACATTGATTTATACATTATTTAGCATTGACCATTCTGTTTAGATCCCGGATCACCGGTTGGCTTCTTGGTTGGCGTGGATCTTCTCCGCATCCCTCCTTTGGATGGAGCCCACTTTCTCTCTAATTGCGATGTCACAGATTCAGCCACGCAGACACAATTGCGGTCCCTCCTTCCCGATGGGGTGGCAGATGTCATACTAAGCGACATGGCCCCCAACGCCAGCGGCTTCAGGGAAATGGACCACGAAAAGCTGATCGCAATGTGCATGTGCGTGGTGGACGTTGCCGAGAAGGTTTTGCGATCAGAGGGTGCCCTGGTATGCAAGTACTGGGACGGGAGTAAAGCTGGGCAACTTCAGAACAGACTTGCCAGCATTTTCCGAGAAGTAAAGATTGTAAAGCCAAAATCCAGCAGGAAAGAGTCATCAGAACTGTTTTTTGTTGCGAGGTATTTCAAGAAACAGTGAAAAACGAGAATCTGCTGGGTCACAAACTATGTAATAAATGAAGCTACAAAAGGTATTAAAATTTCATTATTTTTGATGATGCTGTCTAAATGTGATATTTCAGTGTGTGTGTTTACAGTGCCTGTCAAAAGTTCAGACAAACCAAGCCACCTATGAAGGAGAGTGATGCTGTAGCATCACATGACCTGGCCACCTGACCTTATCACAGTAGAAATAGTTTTGGAGGAGTTTGTCTACAGGGAGAAGGAAAAGCGGCCAATGAGTACTTAGCATATGTGGGAGCTCCTTCAGGACAGCTGGAAAAGCATCCCGGGGGGCCGCCTCATGGAACTGGCATAGAGGAGACTATAGGGTCAGTCAGTCCCTGGAGCCATTGGGGTTAATTAAGGGCCTCGCTCAAGGGCCCAATGGTGAGATCACTCTGCCGACCACGGGATTTGAACTGGCAACATTCTGAATCCCAACCCACAGACACCCCCTAAGAAATTATTTTGTTTAATACAATTTTTGGTAAGTGCATAATTCCATATATGTTATTTTGTAGTTTTGATGTCTTTATAATTATTCTAAATTCTGGAGAATAGTACAAATAAACCTTTCTGTGGGTAGGTATGTCCAAACTTTTGACTGATTCTGTGTTTGTACATTATAAAATCTTTGTGTGTGTATATACAGATAGAGAAATAGATGGATGTTACAACAAAAGTATATCAGACTTCATATTCAGACATGTATTAATATGTTGTTTGTTTGTTTTTTATTAAAATTCCACCCTGCATCCTCCTAGTCATAAACATGCCACTAAATGGTCAGTTTCATATCCAAGCCCTTCAGTGCACATTTTAAGCACTTCATCCTTATACTGTCAGCAGATGTTTTCTGTAATTAGAGCCTACAGATCAACAAAAAAATAGATGATGATGCAGGCGAGTCATAAATAATCTTAAAAGGACAGATGCATTTGCTGTTTGATAGCGGAGCTACTCCTTAAAGCGTAATTTAATGCGGTTTACTTTCTATACTTCATTACCCATATTATTGAAATTTTGAAAAATGCCAGAATGGGGCAATTAGAGACAATACTGTGGAATACATTACTTGTGACACGCCAAATTACATCTCAAAGTGCTTTGGAACTGACAGTTAAATTAGCAGTAAAATATATCCATACTGGCTTTGTTTTAAACGTGTTTGC
The DNA here is from genome assembly GCA_026776725.1 of Gnathonemus echidnorhynchus. Lineage (NCBI taxonomy): Eukaryota > Metazoa > Chordata > Actinopteri > Osteoglossiformes > Mormyridae > Gnathonemus > Gnathonemus echidnorhynchus. The sequence goes on along the minus strand of JAODJU010000045.1, from coordinate 6,401,559 downwards.
ACTCATGATAGATCAACTCTGCCTTTACAAGTCTGTCTTCAGGAACTGCTGAAATTTGTATGTGATACCAAACCGTTTCAGGAGGATGTTCAGAGGCTTAAATTAAGACTAGTGGAAGGACAAAATGTTCAAGTTTCTGAGAACAAGGGTAAAATCATGCTCTATCTCCCATCTCTAAGGCTTACTGGGGCCTTGAATTAGTTTTATTGTCATTTGTTCATTGCCTGTTCCAGGCGGGAGGTTTTACCCGCTGTGTTGTGTCGGCCAGTCCGTGAAAACAACAGCAGATACCTATTTCAATCAGGCGGCCTACAGTGAATTGTATCGGTGCCCAAAAAGCCCAATGTACTGGGAACTCAAGATAGTGTAAACATTAACATTAACTTTAACTCATTTGAACCTGAGCTTTAAATGTGGTTCTGTTGACAGTGAAGGTTTTTCCCTGCCACTCATACTGTGCCCTTCGGTTCAGTTCATAACTGTATTTTATTTTTTAAATAATGCTGTCTCCAGAAATTCTTTCCCTTTCAAATGCAGCCCAATGGATAATTTAAAATTTATCAGTCCATTTTCAGTATTCGTCCAGCGATCCAGAGCTTGCCCCAGGAAGAATTAGTCCATCACAGGATACACACACAAAGGGCATTTTTAGACGAGTCAGTTTAACTGAATGGCACTTCTCTGAACTGTGGGAAGCAGTCTAGGTGGCTATGGAGACACAGCGCAGACCCTGGGCATGCAGCTCTGGGTCCAAACCTGCATCTCATGTGATCATACTACACAAAAAGCCACCCTGTCACCCATTGTCACTCTGAAGTAAACAGCTTGACCTGATATACACACTGAAATAATAAAATCAAAAAAGTAAGCATTTTATATACACGCCCCAGTCAGCAGTACAACTGAAAAAGTTCCTTACAAGGCAGCTTTGCTGTTCCTGGCAAGAGATCTACAGTACATTGACGTGAGGTAGTACGGGCCTCCTATATCCATCCTGCCACTATATTTCTAATCATGTCTTCATTTTCTCCTTAAATTACAGTTTGCGTCTAATTGCGTCAGCCAGGTGGCAGACCGTGCCCAGGTTTGGATGACGCATATGTTCTGCTCGTCTCGTAATAAAGTTGTTGCTGTGTAGAGCAGATTTGTCGCAGCAGTTAAAGGAAAATCCAGGCAAATCTCCTTTGTTGGCTAATGTGAAGCATGACGTTATGGATAACAGCATCGTTTGCATTTTTGCTGCTGAATGTGTCTGCTGTACCTTACTCCGGTGTCTGCTGTACCTTACTATGGTGTCTGCTGTGTCTTAATCCAGTGTCGACTGTTGTCTGCTGTACCTTACTCCAGTGTCGGCTGGTATCTGCTATACCTTACTCTGGTGTCAGCTGGTGTCTGCTATACCTTACTCTGGTGTCAGCTGGTGTCTGCTATACCTTACTCCGGTGTCAGCTGGTGTCTGCTATACCTTACTCCAGTGTCGGCTGTTGTCTGCCATACCTTACTCCGGTGTCAGCTGGTGTCTGCTATACCTTACTCCGGTGTCAGCTGGTGTCTGCTATACCTTACTCCGGTGTCTGCTTCCATTGTCTGTTGTCTGTGCTGTATTTTCTGTCAGTGTCTGCTGTGCCTTATTCTGGTGTCTTATGCCGGTCCCTTACACTGACGTGCATCCGGAGCCCCTGCCAACTAAACAATAACACAGAACTTTTATACTAAATCTGGGGTCTCCAGGGCTCCCTTAATAGCCAGTGAAGGTCTGTTTCATGAAATGCTGTTCTTGTCCCTTTGATAGGATTTGCTGTACAGTTAGATGATCTTAACTGGGGTGGGGGGGGTGAACAGCTTGGAAATGAGTGTTAATGGTTCATTAGTTGCACGTCCCTGGGATTCGTGCTCACTCCAGCTCCAGAGGGGCTGCAACCAGGGTGGGTGGACGTGGGGGT
>JAODJU010000045.1:6360589-6397920 GCA_026776725.1 Gnathonemus echidnorhynchus | reverse complement strand
ATGAGGCCAACAGAACCACATCATCTGCAAAAAGCAGAGACCTAATCCTGAGGTCACCAAACCGGACACCCTCAACGTCCTGACTGCGCCTAGAAATTCTGTCCATAAAGGTTATGAACAGCATCGGTGACAATGGGCAGCCCTGGCGGAGTCCAACCCTCACCGGAAACGAATCCGACTTACTGCCGACAATGCAGACTAAGCTCGCGGTCACCGGTTGTACAGGGATCGAACAGCCCTTAAAAGGAAGCCTGGCACCCCATACTCCCGGAGCACCCCCCACAGGACTCCCCGAGGGATGCGGTCGAATGCCTTCTCCAAGTCCACAAAACACATGTAGACTGGTTGGGCAAACTCCAATGCACCCTCCAGGACCCTGCTGAGAGTATAGACCTGGTCCACTGTTCCACGGCCAGGGCGAAAGGAGTGTGATCCCCCTATAGTTGGAGCACACCCTCCGGTCCCCCTTCTTAAAGAGGGGGACCACCACCCCCGATGTCCACGCGATGCTGCAGATGCGTGTCAACCAGGACAACCCCACAGCATCCAGAGCCTTGAGGAACTCTGGGCAAATCTCACCCACCGCCGGGGCCTGACCACCGAGGAGCTTTTTAACCACCTCAACGACCTCCTCCCCAGAAACAGGGGAGTCCAACCCTGAAGTCCCCTGACTCTGCTTCCTCATTGGAAGGCGTGTCAGTGGGATCAAAACTTCTTGTGTATAGAAGAAACCTGAGATGCTTGAGAAACAAATTCTGATGGCACTGTGATGATAATAGTAATTTTTCTCAATTTGTATCGCAATCATTGATCCCGCCTCGGTAATGGACAAGGGCGATGAGAGAAAATTAATGAGTGACTGGGAAACGATGGCATTAGGCTGTGATTTCTCACTCCTTTCTTGTAATGAGTGGGATTGCTCCATCCGCTGATGGCTTCAGCCGTCCGAAGCACTGCTGTGAAAATATGGTGTCTTTCACACATTCTGGGACATAGCGAGAGACGTGTCTTAATGACGAATCCCATTAGCCTGCTAAGCCAAGGCGGCCACAGACGCTGTACCAAATGCTCGCCTTTTCCTCGCTGGGAAACCATCGAACAACCAAGAGGTTGATTGTCTGGTACCTGTGAGGCAAGGAGGGCGTCTTGTTCGTCCTCATTCTAACTTCTAAGTTCCGAGTCCCAGCTGGGATGAAATGAATGCCTGTACCAGCCTCCCTGCAGCTTTCAAGGAATGATGGCAGAATTAAACCTCATTAATCTATTTCTCAGGTATGGAAAGAGATATAAGTTTTCATAATGTCTTCAGGGCCCTAATTATTTCAGGCAAGTGTAAAAAAAAGCTCATCCTGTAAGATGTGGTGTTTCAAAAGGCCATGGTGTGCAACAGATTCTCAGAATTGTACTTATTGTCAGCTAATGGGTCACACTTTGAACTTATCACATGATCACCAGCTATGAAGTCGAATGTATTTTTAACTCATTGAATTAGCTAGAGGACTGGCGGCCTGCCCAGGGTGTACCCCGCCTCTCGCCCAAAGATGCTGGGATTGGCTCCAGCTTCCCCGCGACCCAGCTGGATAAAGTGGTATAGATAATGGATGGATGGATGGATGGATGGATGGATGAATTAGCTAGATTCAAAACAAAAGCCACAATACATCGGAATTTTACCATAGTGCAAAATTCTTACTCCTCAAAACAAAGACAAACAAAGAATAATCAAGATTAGAAGGACCTTGATAAAACCTTATAGATTTCAGAAAATAAGGATTCATTTCAGGTATCCTGTCCAGGTTGTCCCAGCCTTGTGCCCTGTGATGGACTGGCATCCCGTCCAGGGTGTCCCTTGACTTGTGACCTGTGATGGTCTAGCATCCTGTCCAGGGTGTCCCGGGTCTTGTGCCCTGTGATAGACTGGCGTCCCATCCAAGGTGTCCTCCTACCCTGCGCCTGATGATGGACTGGCACACCATGACTCTGCACTGGAGAAGCATTTGGAAAATGGATGGATGGATTTTTAGTCAGATATATCCTGGGAGGACTTAACCCACTTCAGCCAACTGAGACTGGCTGGTGCAGAATATGGGCTATGAATGAATAGGCTTAAGTTTCAGTGGAAATCCCATCTGCACAGTTAGATAATGGCAAAACGTTTCATTATTCATGCAACTTGAAGCAAGCAGTTTGGTTTGGACAGAAGGCTCAGCTGGCACTCTGTGCTCTATAGTCCTGTATGTTACATCAATGGCACATCAAGTGTGATCAATCACAGGCACTAAAATACAAATGATAAACTTGTTTCACTCTTGTGTCTATAGAAAATAACCAGGTGTCACTTCAAGTAACTTCAAAACAACAACACGTATTTCATTACTTGACCTAAATGGTTGCTAATGTATTTAAAGGGTTAGGCTCCAGGACTTAATTTTGCTAACGAGTATTAGATTAATGGACAACTAGCAGATTTGGAAGGTAATACCTATAATTACCTCTCCAGTCTTATTTTTAACATTTCCATTTCACAAAGGTAACAAAGGAAGTCAAGCCATAATTCGCTAAAATGGATCATCAACACACCAAGCACATTCACGGTATGTTAAAAGTTTTTTATGAGAGGCCCATGGGCTCAGGGGTCATACTGCTCCCCCACACGTCCATGGTTATGGGTTTTAGACCTACCTCCTTCTGTTGTGTTGCATTCCAGGTGCCCTGATGTCATCCTGCTGTCGACAGCTGTGTAGTTTGGCTGACTCACCTCTCTAAGAAATGTGAGCTTTAGGCTTAGTGTCTGGCCCAAGTTTGGATAAGCGGTTGGAACAGGCATGGCAGGGACACCCTAGAAGGGATGCCAGTCCATTGCAGGAGTCACAGGGAAATTCAGATTGAAGACAGTGTAATTTTATTCAGTTCAATATCCTCAAATGGAGGGAATTTTTAATGACCGTGAGTTACACTAGATGGAGCTCTTGAGCTGTGACTTTACATTCTTCGATTTCTGCCATAGGTTTTTTTTTTTTATGTGTTCAGCTAAATTTCTGGACCAACATCTGTAAATGCTGTTTTCTCTGCTGTGCCAAGTATGTGTTAGTAAGCAGTAGCTGGAAGCCAGTTTTTCTGTTTGTTTTCTCGTGACCTGTGAGTGTGTAAGACGAAAGCCCGTTAAAAACAATTCCGCACGTGTTTTGCTCTCCTTAACAAAACAATAAAAGGGGAGGCATATCTTAGGCCAATAATCCACATTGTAGGTCATGTGAAAATATGCAATTATTCTCTCATTAAGGATTTATGGAAGGAAAACTGGCTTGATAATTTAACCGCTGACTCCATGATTAATGAGCAAGCTGGTGGTGGTACAGCACAATGTTATAAAGAAAGTGAAATATTGTCTTTTAATAGCTGAGGTGATTTAAACTGTCAGCAGAGCTGTCTTTGAAATTTAAGTTAGAAACAGTCCTTCCGAAGTAGTGCGAAGCGGGACTATCTGCAATTCGCTTCAGAACATTGTGCATACAGCAGAATATCGTCTATTTTGGCCAGTGTTTGATGTTTATGTGGTTAAATAATTGTTTCACACGCAATATCAGAAACAACAACAACATTGTGCTAGTGAGTATAAACAGAATACGCTGAAAATGATCAATGATACTGAAAAAGTATCCACACTTAAAGACAGGTAACCTAGACTGCCAGCTTCGCCATATAGCCACTGAAGAAGATGTCGACCCAGACTGCTGCAGTACAGAACACAGTAGATTAACAGGTCGAAAGCTGTGAGCTGCTTGGGATTTTAGTGTGAGGTGAAAGACTGAGCATGGATGTAAGATCAGGTTAGTTGCCCAATATGCCCATGATGGGGCAGTTAGTGACATATATACCCTGGCGTTCATTTTCCACTTATAATGATTGGCTGCGACAGACTTCATTACCCATGAAAACTGAAATGTCCAGAATTTAATTGCTCAGTACTCTTGTTACTTGGACTATGAATGAGTAAATTACAAAAAAAAACCTTGTTCTGAATCTGGGGACAAAACCTGGTTATAACCACATTTATATAAAAGTATATACAATTATAGATGAGACCTTTATTGGACCTTATGAAGTTTATTATTATAATAAACACTATAACGCCTTATGAGGTGCTGCAATGCACCTTATATGCACTATAATTCATCATGTATAATGCACTATAGATACCTTCATAATGCATTATAATAATCACAAGAATTATGGATGCTTTGTACTGTATTATAAAGGTATCTATAGGGCATTATAGATTAGAGCTTCATAAGGTGGTTACAATGCACAATATACATGGCTATAATGTGTTATGCCTTTTTCTAAATATTTATAGCCATGTTTATAATGCTTTATGAATACATTATAATGCATTAGGAGTGTGTTTATAAATTACTAAAAACATGCCCTTAAGTAAAGTGTTACGATGTTTTTGTACCATTGTACCACTCTTACCTGTTCAGTCCCAACATTTAAAACAAGATTTGCAATTAAAGAATTCCCATTACAATTATAATTTCATTTAATTAATAATATGTCCTGGCTTATGGTGAATGTGGTTCATGTGAATAAATGCCCTTCACATTATTTGTTACATAGTTAATATCCTTGTTAAATCAGATTTAAAGCCAAAATTGAGCTTTTTGAAGTCAGATTATTCCATGAAATGGAATTTTAAAACCTAATTATTGCAGGATTTGCATACATTTATGATGCCATTGAAAAAAAGAAAGGTTTACATACATTTGTTAATGAGCCCTTTTTTGTTTCCTTGGGGTAGTGGGCTACTTTATAACCGATACTTTCTTGCAGTCATTGTATATTGTGTTTTCCTACAATGAAACAAAGGACTCAAAAAGTAAGGGCTAATACACTGTTCAGCAGAGTGATTTGCATTTGAAGGCAGTTTATTGATTTAAGTGTGAAATTGCAGGACACATTGACCTATTTTTATGCATTGTATTTGTTGGTCATGAAGTCTATTGGCAGTGAGTCAATTGGAAGTTGCTGTAAAGGATTCCCCAAGCAGTGTTGAGTGACGGAGTTTCTTTGTTGCAGTCTGGCCTCATATGTAATGTTGAGAATGACCAACTTTGCTAAAAAATAAACACATGGCATCAGCAATCTATTGGGATTTTACACTTTGGGGTGAGCTTTTCCATGTCTTTGGGGATAGCTGGAAGGATGTATGTAAATACCAGTCAATTAAGACAAACAAATCATTTGTAAGGAATGGTAATGTGACTTTAATTTGATTCTTGCAATGTTAAATCGCTCCTTCAATCTCATGACTACTGCAATCTCAAAACTGCTTTGAGAGTTGGGTAATGTTTGTAGTTTACTTACCAATTATGTAAGTGAAAATTGTGCATTGTGCACAATCGTTTGTTGGGCTGCTGTGTGTTCATTATGGGATGTGAACTGTAGCTGGAATTTGGTTCGATCCATTAAATGCATTTTAAAAAACATGATGTTTGAGTACAAAGCGAGTTGCACTAGTATCTAGTATCTGGATTTTAGGAAGACGAATGTTTACCGACTAGATAATTGAAATCTTTATATATTTAACATTGAACTGTCAGTTGGTCACTACTTGATGGTGAATTGGGTCTAGAAATCTGGACATTGCCAACAAAGACCTGAGGAGCTGAAATGCTAATGGAGAGGGAAAGGAGGAGGACTTGATTAATCTCAAAGGTGTTCCAGCGACCTATTCTGTACCCTAACTGGAGACTGGAGGAACATCTCTTAAGATGTATTATGAAAAAGTGGAGAAATGTTGACAACGACTGAGGAGTTTCTTGAGGAACTCCCCTTGTTGTCTTGAGGAACTCCTCTTGTTGTCTTGAGGAACTCCCCTTGTTGTCTTGAGGAACTCCTCTTGTTGTCTCATCAGAGAAGCCATGCTGGACAATAGACAGAATTTATTGTTGCACATGAACTAGCTGCTTTTGTTAAAAGGCCATTTAATGAACGGTAGCAGGCATGTATGAGATCTCAGAGTTTTAAAAAGCTGGATATAATGCCTCAGAAAGATGCAGCATCTCTTCAGAGGTATTTGAGGTTTGATGGCAAAATAACTCATTCTACATGATTAGAAACTGATTGAAACTGATATGCAAAGATAGGAAAAGATATCTATTGCATGTAGGAGACCTGCATTAACAATACGCTCTGTGGGAGGTTTTGTGAATGCACGAGGCTGCTCCAGTATCCCCATAGGCTGGTCTGTGTCTGTGTACTTGGTGTTGAGTCAAAGCCGCTTAAGCTGGGTGACAGATTCACCCAGAGGTTTGCATTGTACTCACTCTTGTTCCTGATTTTATGGGCATCATATGAAGGTAGCAAAGTCCCGTCTATCCATGGCAGCTTGGATGTGCTTTTGCAGAGGTTGTTATTAATATTATTATTTCCCTTTTAGCTTGAAAAACCTATATTTATGTTACACTTAAGAACCCAGTTTTCCTCTCTGATGGTTTCACACCTAAACAAATGATCCCATATCTCCATTATTTTATTGAACACGCTAAAAAAAGGCGGGAGACAGAAAATTGGACAAAGAAATTTTGTGTATTATACACTTTTACGTTGCTAGACTGCCTTAAGGTGTGTGTAAGTGGATATTGATGCAGTGAAGCAATCCTTGACTGTCCTACGGCAATTTGATTAAAATAGATCTGAGATATTTAAGAGTACATACACACAGAAGAACCTTCAGGAGTATTTCAGTTTGCTTCTGTAAACTGTGACGGAGCAGAAAGAAAGTCTGTTTATGGCAGAATGTTCAGCAAACTAAAATGTAACTCTGGGTATGTAATTTCACTGGTGTCAGGGCTGGGCTCCTTAGGAATGCGTTTAAAGTTGGTTGCAAATTTAGCTGCATTATCTCCAGCTTGGTTCACGCAGCTATCAGAGCGAAGCCCCGTCTGTCAAATACGTGGAAGTCTTTCCATGCGAATTCGTCGATGATGGCCCGCAGAACCGTGTCAAAAACTTTCTCACATGAAGTGCTTCTTCCTGCTAGAGGCAATTTTCCACTAATTGCATTTTTGTTACATTCATTAGTTAGATTATTTAACCGAACGCTATCTTTTCCATAAGCCTGCATATATTTTAGCTAATTAATCTCTATCCAGGACTTAAAGGGACTACCTAGCTTAACAAAGTGTTCAAATTCCACGGTCTGAGAAAATATACACCTCACACTCATAAATTTTATCAGTTTATCATAGGTCATCAAAAAATGTTATTAGAAAAAGTCTCCTCATCATCTGCTCATCACGATTTACCAAAAAATATGAAGTATTCTGCAAATCGTACATCAAGCCTGATTTCTGATGGAAGGTATTAGCATAAAATCACCCCAGAATGCACTGGGAATCGGATTCCCGCAGCCATATCGACCGCTGGCTTTTCCCGAGAAGACCGTGTGAGGCGGCCCTGTTTGCATTTATATAGGCTTTTCTGTTGTTTAAATGCTTTACACACATTTCAGATACAGAAACGACTTGTTCAGATACATAAATCCCAGCAAATCCCTCAGTTCAGTTCTCACCTGCCGACTTTCCTGTCGACGACTGGGAGGGGGAAGATTTGTTCGGCAGCATGTGAATATGTTAATTCCGCTTCTCCGTAGAGAGGGAAGTGTATCAGGCTGAAGGCTTGGCTTTGGCTTTCTCCCGTGAAGGACTATGAACAATAAACATCATTAGCAGTAGCAATTATGTTCCTCCTGTCCTCATTCCATACTTCTCACTATATACAGCAAATCAAGCTGTTCAGACTCGTTTTTCACCAGAGCTGGATAGTTCAGGTCCAGAAAGTAAAGATCCAGACCAAGATTTTGTTTCAACCAATCAGTTGAGTATACAGAGTCACAGTCACAGAACTTGAACTGGATTTTTACTTTCTGGACCTGAACTATCCGGCTCTGCTTTTCACTGCCAGTGGAACCAAATCACCAGCACGTATTGCCTTCAAAAGCTTTCTGTGTTTTTCGCAATGTGCGAATCTGTGCAAATGTCCTGCATGTTCCCCAAAGTGACCCAGCACACGTCATTCAATTCCTGAGCTCTGTGTGAAGCATCAGAGAGTTGGATGAAAACAGCATTTACCCTAAAAACAGACCTGGGCCTGGGGCATGTGTAAAGGGAGCAATGTGTATGACTGTGACGTTGGTGGTCCCCTGCCAATCTACTAGATAAGCTGTGGGAAGATGTATAAGTGGATGTTTGTGTTTGGGCTGAAATTAAAACTAGCACTTGCAGTCTGGGATATAACTTTTAATGACTTTTATGTTGCAGTTGGTGCTTTGTATGTTTACATGCTTATGGACAGGCAGACAAGGCAGAATAGACCGCTGGGAATTACATTTCTCTAGCTTGCCTTTATTTCCTTCAATTATTTTATGCGTACACTACCAGTCAAAGGTTTTTGCACACACACAAGATTTTCTACAATTTACATGTTACTCACTTAGCCTTTACTAAAAATACACTCAATTCTTTGCTAACAAATACAGAATGTTCACCATTTGGGTACCTTTATTAGCCAGAAAATGTCATATTTTTGGTTCATTAAAGTAACCTCTTCTATCAGTTATAACAGCAGAGAAATTGTGTGGTATTCTTTCTACAAAGGACATGCACTGTTACATAAGCTTTCCATGTTATAAAGGAAACTGTTTTATATGGCTTATATTTTCATTTATAGTTGTTTACTCAACTTGCCAGGGCAAGAAGAATAAAAATTTTATGAAATAAATGAGAACATGTCAAAGACCTGTGGTGTGCAAAGGCTTTGGCCTGGTAGCGTAGTTTGACCACTTTTGATAATAAGGTGTATAGCTAATTGCTAACTGCTGTGTTTTCTCTAACCTAGAGATTACAGAAAAAGTTACCCCACTCACACCCCCAGGGCTAAATCCTCTGAAACAGTGTTTCCGACAGACGAATGTACCGCTGACTATTCCAACTCAATAAACTAATGGTGTTAGAAGTCTGGACATGCAAAGTTCGATATAAATGTTTCATAATAATGTTCTTGGAACAGAAACATGTCTACATGCATAATAAAACTGATGAAATACATACGTAACACTTTCTCATTAGACAAAAACGGTATTATTGCATTGATTTGACCTTTCCTAAATGTCTAGACACAATTCAATTAAGCAGGCGTATCTTGGAAGATCTGAAATAAGGGCTCTGTGGATGTAAAACTCATTTTCCTGTAGATGCTCCTATCAGCTTTAACCACATCAGTCCAAAAGGTTGTGTTAGTGGCCCTTAAGTAAAAGTCGAAATCATTTTAAAATCAATAATTTCCCATTTCACTGTGTGGCTTAATAACATTTTCCACTGGCGTGTGCAAATATTCTGTAATTAATTTGCAAGACTAACAAATAAAAAAAAAATAAAAGATGCTCGTTTACTGGATTTACTTGGTCTTTACTTTTTCCATTTTATTTCCTTATTAGAAGAGAAGAATTTATTATTATTATTATTATTAGTAGTAGTAGTAGTAGTAGTAGTAGTAGTGGTGACAGGCAGGGCTGATTAAGAGAGAAAATGAAGGATAACTAAATATAGAAAATCAGAGCTATGCCTATGTGTGATATTACTGCCTTTATAACGGTTTATAACGGTTACATTTCACTGTGTGTTGTACTTGTATGACTACGCATGTGACAAATAAAGATCTTGAATCTTTATATACACAAACAGTATAATTTAGAGGGACTTATTTTGCTTTTTAATTTTTCCTTTAGTGTGATATAAAGCTTTATGTGCATGTAAATGGTCAGCAAAGTCTTAAGGCCAAAGTACATGCCAAAGGGAGTAACTTTCACCACAAAAAAACACTGTTTCTAACCTGCCTGAAACACCTCATTGGAATTCCTGCCCTTACTTCTGTGACATTGTGAGATCACCTTGTAACACTTTCCTTATTGGCTGCCCGCCTGCATGCAGGCTGCAAGATAGGGGTGGAATGGACAAGCTGACCAGTCAGAGCACAATTTGGGTCTTCAGTGGTGAAGCTTAAGGTTCCAGCAGAGCGTTTCAGACTGAGTTATCGACAGAGAGGTACAGTATGAGAAAAATAATGTTTTTTTGGAACAATGAAGCATGTAAATCTATTCTACTAGACCACCAAAAAAATATGAACAGTGAAAATAAGCCTAATAAGGCTGCTTTAATTTTATGAGATTCATTACCTGTCATATAGTTAGGATGATTTGCACCATGTGAATGAAGGAGGGAAGTAAAATAAAATAGACAGTAGCCCTGACATCCATTAAAGCCAAATATGTACAACAGTACCTTCTGTTCTCAGATAAAGCATTTCAATAATTAATGGTATGGTATGAAAAGAAAAATACTCTTTTGCTTTTTTAATCCCAAATTGATTTAATAAATGGTGGTACTCATTAAAACATAAACATTAAAAGCAAACCTTTTCACAGTCAGGGTTGAATAAAGCATAAAATCTGATTTATTCCAAACACAACAATAAACACTAACACACATTTTTGAAATTAGAGAATGTTGTGTTTATCTGAGGTGCTAATGAAAAGAACAGTACAGAAATGTTGTGTCCGTCAAAAGTGAAAAATGTTTCACGACCTGCAGACTGTAGAGAGTGGAGTTGATGTGGTTATGGCAACGCAACATTGCTGATGACTTTTGTATGTGTATAGTTCTTGGTTATATGAGTATATCGAAAATGTAGGATCAGGCCTCATACAACCAGTGAATGTGATAGGAGATATGTATTATCTTTTAAAATATCAAAGACGTACTGCAAACTACGCACTAATAAATCAAATATTTCAGAATTTTAACAAACATGATATTGTTATTATCATTATTAGTAATGTTAAGATGTATCTACAGAATTGTTTCTGTTGCTTTAAGAGGAAGACAAACGTTTTGCATAGAGGAGCAAATCATAGCATGAAATAGGAAATGCAGCCGATCAGAAATACTGTTTAAATTATGCAGAAACAAAGAGACATCAGTCAGAAATTGATGACCCCATGTAAAGCGAGAGAAACAGCAGGCAAATAAAGAGTATGGTTTGAACAGGAAGGACCCCGGAATATTTGCCCTTCTTTGTTGACTGACATTGCTGCAGCACGCTTTCCAAGCATGTTTAAAGGAAGACAGGAAGCTCGCTATCAAGGTCCATTTCCTTGAGGGTCTTGGTGACTTGTACAGGCATGAAAACACTCCAAGAACACTCCAGAACCTGGCATGTGCTCTTGTGCTCTCATCCTGGGGGCCTGGGGCAATTCTGCAGCCAGAGTTAGTACAGCAACCAGCTATTTATGCAGTCGTCAGGCACTTTGTGAAGGATGAGCATCTGGTACAGACGTAGAAACTAGTCAAGTGACCCCAAGAACGCTTTTCAGCGAGTTCCGCGTGTACCCTGATGACAGTCTAGAGCTGCTGTACATGAATAGGGAGATCATATTCTATTCTTGTCACTGAGTGGTATTTATTAAGTAATTCTTACATCAGTCCAATGTTTGTATTTGCATTATAGTTTGCTGAATAAATACCTTTCATTGGATTTGTGACAGATACAGAACCTTCCCTGCCTAACAACTTGATCCCTGTATAGACTCTGTATTGGCCAAATTTTATGTGATTATTAAAAAATGAAAGGACGGAATTCGTAATGGCTGAAAGATGAGTTTAATTTTCCAAGATATTATCCCCAAAGTCACTGCATTTTCAGCCTGCTGCTTCACTTGGACAGCTGTGGTCTGTGATGTGGTCCCTTTTGCTGCAATATCATTGGCCAATCTTCACAAGACCGTTACCAATGGGTTCAAAAATAGCAGAGGCCCCTTTTGCAGACCAACTGCACCTGGCATATGTCAGTATCCTGCCTTTCCAACCTCAAGCCTTCAGCCAATAGGAAATACAGACTGGAAACTGGAAAAGTACAACAACCCACCATAAGATGCTTTGCAGACCCTTGCATTGCAACTCATTCAGTTGGCAATGTATGTGCGTTTGAGCACACTTACTATTGATAGATCTTTCTTTTCAACGTATGGCTGGGTATTAACAGCAAAACCACCATCAAATTAAAATAACCTTGAGAAAAATATCTCTATAGGAGCTGATATCGCATTCACTGTGCAATACACAATAATCTATCTCACTCAAACTGAGTTTTAAGCCAAACCTGGCTTAACTGGGATGTAAGCAGAACACTACACTCCTCACTCAATGACCAAGTTCCGTTCTTACGACTAGGTTGTTAAGCAAATTGGTCGATAAGCGATATTTCAAGCATACATAACATTTTGCATATTTATGAATGTTTAAACAGTAGTATACTGTATGCTGTAATAAACTGAATACAGGAATTCAGTACATTAGGTTTGCATACTATAAATACAGGTAACTGGAGACTGCGAATGCAAGTGTTGTGAATGCTGAGCAACTGTGGGAACAAGACTGAGACTAAGACTGAGGAAAGGTGATGTGAGATGAGATGATGACACAGACGCCGTACAATACTAACTGGTTGGAAGGCTGGTCGTAAGTCCGGGTGGTTGGTAAACAGGTGGGGCGTTAAGCGAGGAGTGTCTGTAATTGTAATGTATGGAAACGCAGGTAGCTTGGTAGCATTCTAGCTGTTGCATTGAGTCTTCATCAGATTGTTAGATTTGTGTTGGGGGGGTGTCTGAGTATGTCACACACCTGAGACGTGCTGCATACTGGGTTTCGCTAAGCCATGGCAGACTAATTGCCAACCATTTGCAGAGTCAGTGCCCTTCCTCGGGGCTGTTTTTAAGCTATCTTAAGCAGCTGGTTGTAGATGACAGGGAACCTTTGGTCTTTTACTCTGCAACATGCACTTTCATCCTTGCTAGGTGTGTGGTCTTATCATCCGTGCTGGGTCTCGTGCTGTCAGTGGGGGATGTAAGTCAGTACTCTGCTTTAGCAAGTCACCTAACACTTAGTTCGAGAAAGAAACGGCAAGACACTTGCTTTTTCACTTTGAATTAAGCATATGGCATATTTAAAAATAACCCAAAGCAAAATGATTTTGTTGTACATTCTAACTCTTGTTATATGCAAAGAAATCTGGGAGAAGTGTCACTGCAGACATTTCTCATGTGTGGTTCCCCGATGGTGGAGTGAGCAGTCCAACCACTTCTCTCGACCTTCGAGAAACACCTGGAGATCCACCTGTCCAGGAACCCCTCCGCTAGCCTACGCCGCTCCACGTTCCCTTCTGATTTGAACGGCTTCTTATCTGGTTCTTGCTTTGTTTGGAAGATGTTGTCTGGCTCTTGCTCTCACTCTTTTCTCCTGTAACTGGGCTTTCATCGGAAGTTCACTCTTGCTGCACTATGCCTACCCTGCTAGCAAATATTCGTTCTAGGAACGTTTACCAAACATTGCAATTAAGGTATAGAAACATTCAAAGTGTCCTGATATTCCCAGAATGGTTTCCCACTACTACAACTACTCAGAGGTAAATAGTTCAGGTTCAGAAAGTACAAATCCAGACCATGATTTTCTTTCAACCAACCATCGAGTCACATCACAGAGTAGTCAGCTGCTTGGTTGAAATAAAATCTTGGTCTGCATTTTTACTTTCTTGACCCGAACTATCTACCTCTACAACTACTACTGAAACAAAGACTAATAATATAAAAAGAAATAAAGAACATGGTATGGCAGTGGGTAACACTGTCATTTTACGCCTCAGGTAATGGGTTCAAGGTGGAACGGTGTGTGTGTGCAGTACATGCATGCAGCACATTTATAAAATAATATTTTATTATAAAATTATATTTTTCCACATTAGTTGTGTTTAAATGATGTTCAGGTAATAGTCACAACTGTGCTGGCCTTGACAGAACTTTTGCTAAAATATAAAACATGGAAATAACGTTCCTTTAATGTTACAGCACAAACATTCCCTGCCAACTTTGAGAAAACATTCACCAAATGTTGGCTAAAGTTCTGGGAATATTCCCTGTTAGCAGGGCAGCCGACTCCTTGACAGCTGAATGTTTGTAATGTGTTATTTACATCACCTGTATGTCGCTTTGGAGAAAAGCTTCTGAAAATGTAAATGTAATCTGCCAATGAATCTTTTAGATTCGGAATCCATAAATGCTCACGTTTGCACGGTCTGTGGATGCTGAAGAAGCTGAGTGGCCGCACCAATACAGAGATAAAGTGAAATGAGATATGGAAAGGTCACAAAATTATTATATTTCAAACAAGGCAGCTATGTCTGCTAATTAGAGGATGTGAATGTCCGCAGTCAGGCCACTAAAATCACACCCGTGTCCTGGGTGTTTAGCTGGGCCGGGCAGATCACTGGGTGCTCTGGTGACAGCTGTGCGTCTCACCTGAGGGTAATGATGCATTCTGTTATAAATAGTGGTTTGGTGTACCTACGTCTGCAGGATGCAGTGTGAGGTTTGCTTTTGTCCTGCTGAAGGTCTGCCAGTGTCCTGTCAGAACAAGGAGCGCAGACATACTGTGAACCAAAGATGTTTTTGAAGGTAAAAACACAAAGGTAGTTCCCTTAGATGGTTTTGTGTTTAAAAACAAAAACACTATAAAAGAGACTAGAAAATGCCATAAACTGGACACAGAGAGCGCACTCAAGAAAAACAAGAAAAACTCTTAAATCAATATTATTTTAATGAAATTTATTATAAAAAGCAGTTCCCTTTGCGATGGGCAGTTTAGCTGGTTGTGTTATTTAAGGTACATAATCGATATTTGTGTCTGTATTTAATATAGGATATGAGCGTTGACATTTAAAAGGTCGATTACTTTTGTTTATACAGTCAGTTTACAAACCAGATGTTTCACATCTTTTCATAGAAGGCAGATTGTTGACCAGTTTGTGTGGCTCGACTCACTAGTATAGCATATGCAACGTACCGCAACCGTGCTGACAGGCAAGATAATAGGATTTGTCATATTTGCTGAAGCGAACAGCACAAACAGTTTGGCTGCTGCAGTATCCCCTCACTTATACAGAAGAGGGAAGCACTTTTGTCAGTTTACTCTTCTGCAGGTTTTTTCATCCCTCTAAAGGCACCAGAACAGGCAGGTAGTTCCATTACCAAGGATCACAGTTTGTTAATAGTACTGATGAGGGTGCCACATTGACATTACATGGCTGGGCGACGTCAGTCCCAATCATTTTTGAGACTTCATTCGGCAGTCATTTCCCAAAATTGACAAGCGGCCGTCTGATTTTCGGCACACTAGGAAACACTTAAACGGAAAGCCTCTCTGGAGTTTCTAACAAGACAAATTTGACAAGAAAAATTACCCTTCCTTTTTACCCTCCAATAGATAGTGACATGCAATTTATCAGTCAGGACCAAGTAGCTTGAGATGGGTTATTTTACTGGCAGGATTAAGGCCGAGTTTTAAGTCCTGCTAGTCCCACACTACCCAACGCTACCATGAGCAGCTGTCCAAAGCTACGAATTAAACTTGCAGTCTTACTTGTGACAGACCCCACTAGGAGCTCAAAGACTTCTAAGGAAAATAGACTTTCGCTTATTACCTCAACTATAGTACTACTGCTTAGCTAAATTAAGATGAATATGTGGATGACTGCACAGCAATAGCTAAATAATACAATCAGTTCTTCTTTGCTGCATTTTGTTTTTATTTTTCAATTTTACACTGGCTAAAAATAACCTTAAATTAAATGAGAACGCAAGAGTACTGTAATTATAACAGTATTCATTTTCAGCAATACTCTAATGCTATGTAATTACATAGAATGCTTGTGCATTTGGCGTGTGGATCTATTATCATAGAGAGAATTTCAGATTGAAGGGAAGCATCATAATTGCTACATAAAACAGACAGTACTCCTCAAATGAGGACTGGCTATATTTCCAGTTTATGACACTCACTTGCCAAAAGTATTGGGACACTTTACACACACAAAACTTTAATGACATCATATTCTTAACACATTTAATGTGAAGTTGGCCCAACCTTTGTGTCTATAACAGCTTCAGCTCTTCTGGGAAGGCTGTCCACAAGGGGGGAGGGTGTTTATGGGAATGTTTGACCATTCTTCCAGGAGAGCATTTGTGAGGTCAGGCACTGATGTTGGATGAGAAGGCCTGGCTTTCAGTCTCCACTCTAATTCATCCCAAAGGTGTTCTATCAGGTTGAGGTCAGGGCTCTGTGCAGGTCAGTCAAGCTCCTCCACACCAGACTCGCTCATCCATGTCCTTATGGACCTTGCTTTGTGCACTGGTGCGCAGTCATGTTGGAACAGGAAGGGGCCATCTTCAAACTGTTCCCACAAAGCTGGGAACATGAAATTGTCTAAAATGGCTTTGAATGCTGCAGCATTAAGAGTTACTTTCACTGGAACTAAGGAGCCAAGCACAACCCCTGAAAAACAACCCCACACCATAATCCCCCCTCCAGCAAACTTTACACTTGGCATAATGCAGTCAGGCAAGTCCTGGCAACCGCCAAACCCAGACTCGTCCATCAGATTGCCAGACAGAGAAGCGTGATTCATCACTCCAGAGAACACATCTCCACTGCTCTAGGGTCCACTGGCGGCCTGCTTTACACCACTGCATCCGACGCTTTGCATTGTACTCGGTGATGTAAGGCTTGGATGCAGCTGCTCGGCCATGGAAACCCATTCCATGAAGTTCCCTGTGCATTGTTTTTGAGCTAATCTGAAGGCCACATGAAGTTTGGAGGTCTGTAGCTATTGACTCTGCAGACAGTTAGCATGCATTGTCCCTGCTCTGTGATTTTACATGACCTACCACTTTGTGGCTGAGTTGCTGTTATTCCCAGTTGCTTCCACTTTGTTATAATACCACTAACAGTTGACCATGGAATATTGAGTAGCGAGGAAATTTCACGAATGGACTTATTACACAGGTGGCATCCTATCACAGTACCACGCTTGAATTCACTGAGCTCCTGAGAGTGACCCATTCTTTCACAAATGTTGGTAGAAGCAGTCTGCATGCCTAGGTGCTTGATTTTATATACCTGTGGTTATGGAAGTGATTGGAACACCTGGCTTCAATGATTTGGAGGGGTGTCTCAATACTTTTGCCAATATAGTGCATGTAATCATTTCAGAAAACATACTATAAAATCACATGCTGGTAATGGGAATGACTTTTTCATTAATCGTGTTTATCATAATTTATCATAAATTCATCTTAGGTGCGAACTCGCTCAGAAAATTGACTGGTGAGCACAAATAACGTATTAATGAGGAATGCCTCAAGGTCAGAAGACTTTAGCTACATTTCAATTTTCCATGCCTCAGCAAATGATATGCATCCAAATTTAACTTTCATTTTAATTCCAAACACTAATGTGGAAACAGAGAGATAACAGAGCAAAACTCATAATAATTTTGAAGAAACAATTTCAGAATTAAAACCACCACAGAGGCAAAATTGCTTCATCAACACCTTACCTTAATTTTAATTAAAACATTTATAGAAAAGAGATAGGAATTACAATTACCATAACATATATAATGCAACACGGCTTTTTCATTGTAGGTTGTAGACATGGTGCAGGTGTGACTTAGAGCAATTAAAAATGGGCATAGAATATTACCATAAATATAAAGCTTGTCGTGAAAAAACTGGTTTAATTTTTAAATGGGTCGGCCTTGTTTCGATGCCTTCAGTTTGTTTTGAATCCTCTCAAAGACAAGTTATTAGTGTGCAGCTGGATACAAGAACATGTTTTATCTGAAACAGGAAGAGTAATCCATGGCGTGCTAGATAATGTGATGCTATTGATTAAAATACTGGGTACTAAGTCCTGCTGTTCTGACCCTCGATCAAACATGAAAACCAAAACCTGCTAAACCTGTCTAAAACGTCTTAATTTTATTCCCCTCCTTTCCATTAGTATGTCATGCAAGAAGTTATAGATTAAACAAACAAACAAATAAATAAATGTGGTCTGATTCTGGGCATTCATTCGATTCTCTATCTCGCTGAATTATGCTGAATCACACCTGTTGATTTGTTATTTTCCATTCAGCTTCATGAATGTCACTGAAGAGGCACTCATTTCAAAGAAGGAAGGTCTTTATGTATGATCCATCGTCCAGTCGCTTCTCCTGGTGACGGTTGCTGGGGGCAATGCCATTCCCTAGCTTGGGGTGGTGGCTGAGGCCCCTGGACAGGGTGCCAGTCCATCGTGAGGCGAAACCTCAAATAGACAGACAGACGTGGGTGTAAGACTCCCTGCAGGCGTAAGGTGATAGCGCTACCCACTGAGTAACCATGCAGCTCTGAGAAATTAATTAAAAATAAAAATTCTATATATAACATAGATAAAGTACATTGCTTGTCACGGTGATGTCTCCGATGTATGTTTAAAAAATGGATTAATAGGAAAGTGCAGAGTGCTTTACTGCGCCATTGTGTTAATTTAAGTCTTTGTGATTTAGTGCTGGCTCTCAAGTGATGGGAGAAATGAAGCTTTAAACCCCAGAGTAGATGGGATTATCACCAGCCGTCAATCACAGGATAGCGCCGCCCCGGAGAACCGGACATAACTGGTTGGGCATTTACAGCACCTTGCAATTCCACCCACTGCCAAATTTAAAATGTGTCCCTGGTGTTCAATATTTAACCTCTGCCCTAAGGGGAACAGGTCCCTCCTTAGCGGAACAGGTCACTCCTTAGGGGAACAGGTCTCTCCTTAGGGGAACAGGTCCCTCCTTAGGGGAACAGGTCTCTCCTTAGGGGAACACGTCACTGCTTAGGGGAACAGGTCCCTCCTTAGGGGAACACGTCACTCCTTAGGGGAACAGGTCCCTCCTTAGGGGAACACGTCACTCCTTAGGGGAACAGGTCTGTGTTGTTACATGATGTTATGAAGAATCAGGTCAGTTATGTTTTACATTAATTCACTTTCTGTTATATACAGATCTGGGGGGTGACCAGGATGAACCTAGAATGGGATAAATTGGTGGAAATATTTGTGGGGGAACAAGGAACTTAATAACTCAGCTACACTGAAGTATAAATCATGAGCAAGTATACAGTATAGGCCAAAATTGTGGAAACACTTCCAAATTTTAAAGAACTTTTACAGAACTTTATTCCAGTTACTCCAGATACTTATTTAATCGCCCGGTGTTTCCACAATTTTGGCCACTAGTGTACTAACTGCATGACATACTTGAACCATTATGGCTGATTAATGATGAATGAACATTAATACATAAGAGTGCACCACTATATTATTTGTGACCCCTCAAGTAAAGTTTCAAGAAATTGGTTAACAAATCAGGATATTTACATAAGTTCATATATAATCATATATATACATGTTTACCTGCCTTTTGTTAAATGACATACAAGGAAATTGCTGCTTAAGAAAAGTCAGCTGAAATGCTGTAGCACTAAACCATCAGTGTCCCTCCTTTCTTATTGCTATCAGAATATGTATATTTGTGACCAATGAGCTTGCTTGTTCTTCAGAGAGGAGCACATTGATTGGTCGGCAGTTGGTAATGATAATGGCCTCCTGGTTGTGCTCTGTAGTTGGCTCCCAGATAGTTTTCCCCTTGGTGGAAATAAACCTGGAAATTCCTGTTTCTGCTGAATCTTCCTCCATTTCACACCAACAAGTGGAGCTTCAATAAAAATGGTAAAAACATGAGGTCATGTGGTATCCTTATTCGTTATTTCATATTTAGTAAGGATAATTTAACCGCTACATCAGCTGCCTCATAATTTGTCTTATTTGGATTTCAAGACCTTCCGAAAGACAAATGTTTTTTTCTTAATCAAACGCATAACTGTGTTTTACTAAATGTCTTATGCCTGTGATGGACTGACATCCTGTCCAGGAAGCCCTCGGCCTTGAGCCCTGTACTAGACTGGATTAGACTTCAAGCTTACAGTCACCTTGTACTCTAATATAAGTATTTATGGAAGATGGATGTAGGTATTATATTCTGACACCCTTTAACTACGCCTAGGGCTGCACAATATCTCATTGCAATCTTTGAATGATTTGCACTTAATATTGAGAAATTTATAAAACAAAAAAGGAGAAATTTACCTGAAATAAATTACAGCCGAATAGAACTAATCTACCAAAAGAGCCAAATCAATTGGTGGTGTTGCTGCCATTGTTGCTGTCAATAGGCACAAATCCGTGCCGACAAAGGCGACGTGATCATTGCACATGCACACATTGCAATGATGACGCTGAAATGATATATCATGCTGCCTTAATCGCTACTCAAATTCTGTTTTCTTCTTGTGATTCTTATCATTTCGTGGAGGAGTTTGAAATGCCGCACAGTAGCTAGTGATCGTTTACCGCAGTCGGTTTTCGCAAACGTGTTAGTGGTGGAGTGCCTAGAGAAAGTTCATGGGCTTCGTTTCAGTTCAATTCCCAGCTTCTCATTTACATCTAGAGAAGCAAGCGGTTTGTTCTGTGTCAAGTGACTCCAAAATACAGCCTGTTTCCTTGAAATTGTGGCAACTTTGGCCTTTTGTAGACAGTCTCCTGTATTGATAGCAGAGCTTGCTTTCACCTCAGGTCATCTGCACAGAGCAGGAACAAGATTCTTGACGTGTATATAAACTGTGCGTCTTTCTAAAGCCTTTTAGATGATAAGGTTTTTCATTAATACAAATGTCAAATAGCCTTCACCTTTTGTGACATTCCTTTTTAAACCTCGAGCAAAGTAAGGGATTTTATTCACGTGGTAGCTATTTAATGACTATGATTATTAGAGTTGTCATGATCGCTCAAGTTACACTCGATTAATTAGTTTTACAAAAGCATGGCATAAAATTCGCCTTCTCTGCAATATGGCAGAAGAAGACGGCGCTAGCAGATGAGCATCCAAAAAAAGAGCGAAAACCTCAGTTGCGCGGAAACACTTCACATTAAAAATGTAAGAAAATGCAGACGTTCCGAAGACTGTCAGGTTTGTAATATGTAATATTGTAGTAAGGTCCCAGTAATATGAGGTTAGCCATAGATAATTATAAGCGACACTGATCAGCCATAATATTAAAACATGGGAACATCTCAATACATATATTTACACATGAAAACATTATAACACATACATAAAATAAAATGTAAGACATGATGGATATGTCTAATAGTGGCTACGTTTATGTGTACAACATGAATAGTCATATGATGGGTGATAAATGGCCAGTCCTATATTATTGGGCCAAATCCCAATGGTCATAAACTGGTGGCTCGACCCACTTGATAAAAATGAAGTTGAGGAATGAGGTAGAAGTGGCCTTGAATATCAAGGCCTTCTTAATGTGCTGTCGCTCTGGGTGTAGGTCCCCCTTAAAGTCTGAGCAAAAACATCATTTTATGCTTCTAAAATTTTACGTGCTTTTTAAATAATGGATTTTGTTAAATATTAAGTCAAAAAAATGTTTAAATAATGTACATGAATTAATACTCACACTTAGCAATGCTAATACATTATGAAGCACCTCTGTACAATATACAATATAGCTTCATTTAGTTACTATTTTCATAAACAAAAAAAGGAATGCTGTTGTACTCAAAATAAAGCTTCTATTTTAGATATAACATATATATCTTATACCTAATAAATGTGAATTTAAGACTAATAATTGGGAATTTTATTTTTTACAGATTTTTCTTAGGGGATTTATACCCACAAATGTAATTTATATAGGTCTACAATCTTAAATACCCCAATCAGTTCTTAGTAGCAAACCTCATAAAAACTCCCCCCTCTGTATACTAGACTATACATTATTAAAACAACCTTTGACGCTTGGAGTTTGATTTAAAATGTTATTACTGATGCTGTCAGATCTGTGTAAGTTTTTCTAAATTTATGGCTCTGTAATTTCAGGTCCGTGTGTCATAGGGGTATTGGATTATTACAGATTTCAAATTATTACAGTCTTGATATCAGTGCTGTGGTTGTGTTTTATTGGTTTTATCTACATTCTTTGGTTTGAAGGTTTTTGCAGAATTTTTCACTTATCTTCCAGAATGCCCTATTTTGTCTGGTTACTGATGTGCCTCTGAAAACATTTAGACACTTTGGAATTTTCTAGGCCATTTGAAACTGTAACCACACAGAAAGCTTTTTTTCACCCATGAAGTTATTTTGTTTAACGTTGTAATGAGACCTAATTAAGTTATAAAGGACTCAGTGGCTTTTGTTATGTAACCAATGTGGTCCTTTGTTTTTTCTGGGGACTTGGACTCGTTTTACACTGTTCTGTCATGCAATCCCTTATCTCAAAAATGTGACTGGAGGCATCGCAACCTCTTGAGAGGAAATAAAAAGATAATCACAGGAGTTTTCTTCGTTTGTGCGTGGGCCGTTTGAATAAAAATAGTGCTGTTCAGAGGTGTGGAAGTGAACGTTGGGAGATTATGTCACTACCCTGGAGTTAGGGGCCTTGGAACTTCCCTAACTGTGCAGGTTTGAAGGCCTGCCTCATGTGCACGGGGCACTGGGGCTTTCCTACCCCACTCTAATCGTGAAATTAGATCAGCCAGGAAAAGGAGCACTGAATGTGACTTAGTGCAAGGTCAGAGCACAGAACATGTCATCATCTGTGGAGTGAGCCTGTCAGGCTACATACTGCCTGTGTCACTACATGGACAGTCTGAGCATATACAGGCATGCAGATGCCATAACTGCAGGCCTCAACAAGTTCAGATTCATAAAACCAAAAGCCAGGACGTTCCCTAATACAGGCCTTTTAATAAACATCAATCAGGCCTCCCTGAACGACACGCCACAGCTATAATGATAAGAACAGCAACCATCTTCAGAAACTGCTTATCCTACGCAGGGTCACGGAGGGTCTGGAGCCTATGGGCACAACCCAGGGTGGGGTGCCAACCCATCACAGGGCACACTCACGCCAATCAGAGCACCAGGAGGACACCCCCACGAGAGCACAGGGAGAACAGGCGGACTCCACACACGGAATCGCAGCAGAGACTCAAACCCACGTCCCGGAGGTGTGAGGTAGCAGTGCTGACCACTGCACCCCCCCCCCACAACAACAACAACAACAACAACAACAATAATAATAATAATTAAAAAAATAAACTTGCTGTGTAGGTTCCTTCAGCCACTCTCCTTTGATACTCCCCCCAGCTGGCCGCTCTGTATTGGGTAATTAGCTCAGTTAGGCCTCATTAACTGAGAGGCTATTAGATTAGTGGCTTATAATCTATTGTTTTACGAACATGATAGGCTACTCAGACTCAGCTCCATGCCCTATCTCACCCTGCTGACTCACAATAAATATTGGCTGTATAAATGTATACCTTGAAATAAAAAAAAAAAATCTAAATATTTCAAAAAAGGATAATATTTTAGAATAATAACATTTATAAAAGAGCATATATACAAAAGATGGGTCAGCGTAGAACAAGACCAGTATGCAGTGGTGAACAGCAGGCGGCCCCAGTGTCCACCTGATGAAACATCTTTGGGATGAACTGGAACACAGAATTAGAACAAGAGCAAGATGGGCCGTTTCAGCCCTGAAGCCTACCAGGCATTTAAAGGGGCGTAGCATTTAAAGGGGCGCAGCATTTAAAGGGGCGTAGCATTTAAAGGGGCGTAGCAAACGTATAGAGAGACGCGGAGAAGCTGGTTTATTACACTGTGCCGTAACTCCTGATGTCTCACTGCTAATGAATCAAACAATCGGAGAGGTTTGTCATTTAAGAGAGTGGACAGGGGTGGTGTAAACTGAGTGGTCTCCTCTTTATTATTCGTTTTTATGTAACAGTCTAATTTATGACCCATTTTTAAATTCCAGAGTGAAATGTCTTAATATTTTAAAAGCCCACTATTTTAGCCTGATTAGTGCAGATGTGAGGGGGCAGCACGGTAAGCGGACAGCAGCAGGACTCGGGCCGTTCCAGTCCTGGTTCCAGTCCTGGTTCCCTGTGTGTGTGGCTTTGCATGTTCTCTCCGTGTTTTTCTGGGTCTCCGTGACTGTAAGCTTTCGCTTACCGCAGTGGACCTGCTTTTATGAATGAATTGCTTCGGCTGTTGCTCGTTCCTTAGCATACATTTTTTTTTTATTCCGAGTTGCACACTACTACGAAAACTGTGTGCAGGTCTTCCTCCGATTTTTCATACTCCACAGGAAGCAAAAAGAGTTCCAGACTCTAAAAGAGGGCAGAACTTAGGCCCTCTGCTGATCAGCCCCCCTGTGTATAAACATGGCTTCATTTCAATGACCCCCAGTCCTCAGCAGAGCCTATGAAAATAGCAGTTTGGTTGTCCTCCGCCTGTGGATGTGACACATAAACCTTAGATGAATAGTCATGTGACATTGAAGTAACAAATTGGAGCAAGAGGGTATGGTAGCTAAACTCCACCACCTCTCTGGTAAGGAGACCTTATCCTACATCTGTGATGAGTTGTTGTTTTACTGCCATTTCTCACATATCTGTGGTTTAAGGGGGCGACGAGTCACACCAGTGAAAACAGGCAGTATTTTGGTTCCTATGAAAATATCCTAAACAGAATTCTTTGTTTCTGGAAATTTCAAGATGAATTGCTGAAGAGAAAAATTAAAATTAATCCTTAATTGAGATTCAGTGGAACGGCAGGATAAAATTTGAGCCTAAAGTTGTCAAAAATGTCTCATTAACTATCATGCAACATGTTACCCTAAGTATCAAATTAAATGGCGGGGGGGTACAGTGGTTAGCACTGTGCCCTCCCACCTCTGGGAGCTGGGTTCGAGTCTCTGCCATGGCTCCATGTGTGGAGTTTGCATGTTCTCCCCATGTCGTCATGGAGTTTCCTCCAGGTACTCTGTTTCCCACCCCCACAGTCCAAAGACATGCTGAGGCTAAAGGACTTGCCAAACTGCCCACAGGTGTGTGTGTGTGTGTGTACCCTGTGATGGGTTGGCACCCCATCCTGGTTTCTGCTTTCCTTGTGCCCATAGGTTCTGGGCCCCCCACAACCCTGAATAGGACAAGCAGTTGAAGAAAATGGATGTATGAATTCTTAAATCTCCAAGTCCAAAAGTATTTAGCTAAAACATGCTGGTGTTGCAACATATATTTGGGTAAAACCTCTCATCTGTTAGAAACAGCAAAAGATCATAAGTAGGACCAGGTCAACATTCAATTCGTTATACTTAAAGCTGTGGATTGGTTAAGCCCTAAGATCACTGAAAAGCCACTGTGGAAGGTTCAGTGTGTCTCTGCCTGGTCCTCAACCTGGTCCTATCAGGACAAAGATGGGACATAAAGGGCTGGATCCAAGTGGACGGGGGTTCGAGAACAAGGCAGCAAAGAAATAGGAGCAAGTAGGGCGGGACTTCAGGTAGGTCTGGGAGACTGGAGGAAATGTATGAAATGTTGGCTAATCCTATAACACACAGCACCAGAAACAGAGAAAAATACTACAGAGCTGAGATTTTAGCAGCATGTCTGCTAGTGATACAGCCTCATCACATCGGCAAAGTACACAGAAGGCATAGAATTCCTCTTTCCTACTCTTCACAGAACTTGTGTTCTCTGGTGCCCCCTGAATTATATGAAATTTTTCATTTAGGCAGACAGAGTCACTGCAAAGAAACGTATCTGTGTGGGGGGCTGAACCATTAATGTAAGCAGTGAAACATTTTTTGGAAGCGGCTGCACATTTTTAACCAATGAAACTCATTTCCATTTCTTTGACAGACACGTCACCGAGTCAATAACAGGACTCTTTATATTATTATATGGCTGTGAAACTTGATAACGGACCGGTCATCTGGGCGCCGAGAGTGTTCGTTCATTTCTGGTGAGGAAATGGCAACTGGACTAATGTTTTTTAGCTTTTTAGGTAGTAATAAAATAATTAAAACGTATTGTACCGTGTAAATGTAATTATTTAATTGGTAATATTATCCCTTACAGATTGCACACTATCAAATTACATCGATTGTGAACAGGAGAATAATTCAGTGTCTGCCCAGACCGAATGCAGGACATCGAGCTGTAATTAAAAAAAAAAAGTCATTTTAGAACACTGTTCAGCTTCCGCTTCTAGGGCTTTTTCTTTCCTCTCTCTCCATCACGGCTCCACCTTTCCATTTCTTTGATTCGATTTTAATGCAGTGCAAATTAGCTATTTAGTTACATTTCACACAGTGCTTTATTCATCAATACGATATGTCAATACGGTGTGGTGCTGGGGGATGATCATTCCACAGATTGAGAGGTACAGGAGCGATACTGTGTGCGCACTCGTACGGAAACATCTAGCGTGTTTCACCATTGGACTATTTAATGGTCTGCTCCGATTGGCCGGCCAGGCAACCAGGAAGTCTCACAGTACACCCGATGGCCAGTCCAAGCCCGGAGGAAGGAGATAGGAACATGGATGAAGTACAGGTTGAGAAGCCAGAGAAGAGGAAGCAGAGACCCCTGGAGGTTGACTTCCTGTGCAGGTATTTCCTGGTCTGCAGAAGGCTGCTGTACTGCTGCTCCACACACATCAGTGACGACCTCAGACCTGCCCAGCAACAGGACCTTTGGAAGGTCACTGACCTCTTCCAAGATGTGTCCTCCAGTTTAGGCCTCATGCACCTGATGCAACTCCAAACTGGATCCCACAGGAGCACCAGTGTGTGGTAGCAGAGTGAAGATAAGGCAGCCAGGTGTCATTTGAAAGCCCCAAACCGCATGGCCCAGGCTTGCAGTGCTATCTCATGCCCGATGTTAATGAACTGATGGAGTTTCTATGTAAAACTCACTATATATCCACACTGGACCTCACTAAGCGTTATTGGCAGGTAACCCTCAGTAAAATTGCCAAGGATAAAATGGCCTTCAGCATGCCCAATGGCCATTGGCACTCTCCCGGGTTCCCCTTTGAGGTCCATGGAGCAACCGCCATCTTTGAAGGGCTGACTGGTGTAGTACTTAGTTCTCACTGGGAGGTTGTTTTAGCCTGCATTGATGACATCATCATCCACGCTTAGAGCTGAGAAGAGCACCTTGTTCTCCTCCTCAGGGTGCAACACTCCATCTGGCAGGTGTGACTCATAGCTAACCACACCAAGTGCCACCTAAGGCCGGTCACCTGGGGTTCCGTATTGATGGGACCCTGTTCCCACTACAGGAAATGAAGGTTGAAATGGTCCTTCCATTGCTGCATCACCAAGAACCAGTTACGGGTCTTACGGGAGTGGTATATCACTGTTTTGTGCAGAACTTCTTCTCCTAAGCCCCCCCTCTCCCCAGACCTCAACAAGATGGACTGGTCCAACTGTGTC
Source organism: Gnathonemus echidnorhynchus (assembly GCA_026776725.1). NCBI lineage: Eukaryota > Metazoa > Chordata > Actinopteri > Osteoglossiformes > Mormyridae > Gnathonemus > Gnathonemus echidnorhynchus. The sequence continues at coordinate 6,370,580 of JAODJU010000045.1, read as the reverse complement.
AGATGGACTAAGGCTGAACAGGCCACCTTCTGGCAACTGAAGGATGCCCTCACCACTGCACTGGTTCCCTGTACCGCTGACCTCAAGGGTCTATGCTGATGTGTTGGGGGTCTGACTGGGGGGGGTCCCAGCACTTCTGTGACTAGGAATACCTGGCACTTTACATTTTGTGGGAGTTCACAGCTGCCAAACATTTTTTCTATTTCCCCAATACCTGATACCCTGAGGCTGTCACCTTGAATGGAGACCTCAGGAAACATAACCGTCCATCTCTGGAGGAAACAGAACCGGCAACCATCTCACGCCCCTACAAAACATTTAACCATTTCTTAATTTATATATATTTTGCATGCCTTCTGTACTTTACACACAAACTGTCATAAATCATACCCGAAATGCTCTGTAACAATTCCATGGTTAGACAACAAAGTGATTCAGCTAAAGCTTGACATTTCCGTTATGTGTGACATTTCTATGCCGGTCTGAAAAGCAGCCATTTGCAAATTTCCCCTGTTTTTTGCAAATGAAACGAATTTCAGCTGGAAAACATGGAACCTAATTATTTAAAAGAACGACTGCAATAACACATTCTGCCTGCTTGAGGTCTTCCAGCAAAAAGACTGAATACAAATGAGCGAGTGTCCCATTTCAGACAATCCGAAATAACGGCTTCAAAACCAGAACTACACATTTGTTGTGTCAGTCTGGATCTGCTGAAAGCTAGAATTCATTACCGATTTTCTGAGCTTTCTTCAGAGAGGATCAGTGCCAGGCATTCAATAAGCAGTGATATTTATGAGGAGAAATCTGGAGCATTTGCACCGTTCAACACTGGTAATTTTAAATTTGAGATTTTTCAGGCCAATAGACTGTGTTATTCCAATAGACTGTGAATTTAAATACTCCCCCTACTCAGTTTGTATGAGGTCTCACTGTGCTGTATGGGTTTTCTCCAGGTGTTATGAATCCCCATCTGTAGGCCAAAGACATACAGTCAGGCGAATTAGCATCTCTAAATTGCCCATAGTGTGCGTCTGTGTGCCCCTTGACAGACTGGCATCCAGTTCAGAGAGCCCCCAACCGTGTGCCCTGCGTTTCCTGGGATACGGTCCAAGCCCCGCCCCCCAGGACCTTGTTTGGAAGGTAGATGAACGGATGAGATGACATTTAAGATTTAGCATAATGCAAATCTGAAAGTATATTTGCAGCAGCATATGACAAGGAAGCAGCCATGTGGCAGTAACTTACCCAGCAAACGCGGAATGCAGGTGTAAGTGTTTATAAACATTTGTAGAAAGATAATCTGAGTGTGCAAATTAAGGCTCACCTGTGGACTGGGGAAATGATTATAATTTTAAGATGCTTTGAAATGTTTGCCATGCAACCTAAAAAAAGTGCTGGTAGCGTGACCCACATCTGGCAGATCTTCACTTCTGAGGGCCGCACATCTGCGGCAAGGGACTGGCGTCCAGCAGACCCACTTGGACAGCTTCAGCGCCATTTCTGTCCGAGAAACAGCCACGCGATGGAAAGTATGTGGCAGAGGAAGAAATTCTGTAGTCATGCTGACCTACCCAGGATAATTATGCTTGCTATACAGTACGATTTTTAATTTGTGCGTGTTTGTGCTAAGAATTAAATGTGAAAACATAGTTTGCAGTTTAGTAACGACGCATTATTTAGATTTGTTTGCCTGTCAAAGTGTGTCAGCTTAGTCATTTCAAAACCTCTGCTAAAATTAGCCATTTATTTTCAGCAACCGTACAAAACACTCATGTATTTTTTGACTTGACCGCTAGCACACCTCATATAGCTAATCAATATCTCATTGACTTTTTTTAAACTAATTAAGTTCATTAATTATGTGAGCTGGTAGTGAAATTTAATAAATACATGGAATGGTTGGTTTGCTCATTGGGTGTGATTTCATCTAATCTCTTGGACAAGGGCACAATACTCAGATGATAACAATTTAAGACAATATAGAAAGACAATATTCCCTCGTACAGTTTGATGGCTCAGTGGGAAGCACTGTGCCTCACAGCTCCTGGGTGGATGGATTGAATCCTGCCTTTGCTGTACATGTGTGTGTGGATTAGGTTTTTTTGACATTGTGGGAAATATTTTTCAGGTCCCCACAAAGATTTGTGAATGTAATGCAAAAAGCTAAAAAAACAAAAATCTTGTATTTAGTACGGTTACTTACTGTATGGTTAAGGTTAGGGCTGGGTATGGCTAAAGGTCGTCATGTTGGGATTAGAGTTTCCCCCATAGAAATGAATGGAGAGTCCCCACAAAGATATGATGACAAACCTGTGTGTGTTTATATCGACGGCACATACATCTTTGTTGCTTTTAACTATCAAATACAAATGCACACTTATCAATATATATGTACATATTTTTACAAATCTTTACCCGTTATAAGATGTTATCATCATTTGGCAAACAATATTAAAAATTCAATATTCAAGCATAAAGACACGTAAAAAGATATAAAATTTTTAGGATTAGAACTAAGGTCTCATGACTGTGAGAATAAAAAAATAACAATAATTTTTACGAAAGTTCAAACGAAGAACAGCGCCGCTGGCAGACGAACCCGCCCCAAGCTGTGTACTGACACCGCGCCAGATCTTCTGCTTGTGAGACTCTTCATCTTCGGCAGCCTGGTCCCCAAGTGCTCCGAGCTGACAGGACCAGGCCCTCTGCCCGCGAGGTACGCAGATGAGACGGCCGGCTTGGACCCAAGCGCCGCGTTGAACAGGAGCCACCAAGGACGAGATTGTGGATAGAAGCAGGGTCACACGGGCTGGAAACAGAAAGCAGGATGTAGAGCTAAACCAGAAACAGTCCCCAGAAGAAAATCAGGACAGAAATCCAATTTGCTAATTCAAAACTGAACCAAAAAACAGAGCAGAAATCCAGACCAAATAGCCAGACCACTATTGAATGACCATATAAGACCCTGAGCACAGAAGACCTACACAATGTAATCTTACACTAAAAAAATACTGCTGCAGAAAAAATTAAGAGACTACTCTATATTTTTAAACAAATCTGCATTTCAAAATCCCGGTTTAATCCTGGTTCTGCTGGCAGAAAGCTACACTGCGAGGCAGGCTGCTTCCAGGCTCAACGTTTCTAAGACAGCAGTACACAAGAACAAGGTGAATCAGGAGACACTGGGAACCACCAGAAACCAGCCAGGTAGAGGACCGAAGCAACTTTCTAATGCCAGATTAAGTTATCCAACAGTTAACAGCTAATGATAAACAGGGAAGAACCAGGCTGTAGTTTGCAAAAAAAAAACAATGTATTATTCACAGAGGCACACCCATAAATTGAGAAATATAATATATAAAAGCAGAAATTAGACTGGAGCCTATCCGAGGCAGTACAGGGCACAGGGCACAAGGCAAGGGACACCATGGATAGAATCCCGGTCTATTTCAGGGCATCCACAACGGGCACAACAGAGACACTGATTAACCAAGCTGTATGTCTTTGGAACCCTGGAGGTGGGAGGCAGCAGTGCTTCCCGCTGAGATCCGTGCTTCGAGATTTGAATCTGCTTTATTCAAAAATACTTAAAGTAAATTGATGCTACATATTAGCTACCTTAAGGTTAATTGCCTGTATCATGCTTTTTTTCTGATATGACTGACTCCCATGAGATGAATTCAAGGAGAACTTGATATACTTTGTACTTTGTTTATGAGCAGGGATGAGTGAAACAGTAATTCCAACATATTTATAGATAAGCTACATTATGAGGCTCAGTTTACTGTAGAGTTCTACTTATATTGTCTGCCCATCCATCCATCCATCCATCCATTTTCTGCAACCTATTCAGGGTCGCGTGGGGTTAGGGTTAGGGTTAGGGAAGCTACGGGTGCAAGGCAGGGAAGACCCCAGGAGGTGGCGCCAGCCCGTCTCAGGCTACCTATTGCAAATTTCAAAATAAATTTAATACTATTTGGTGGTTTTGTTAAAAGCAAAAATAAAAAACAGCTATGGAATATTATCTTTAAATAAATGTTTAAATAAATGTTTGCAAGACAACAGAAAATACTTCTCTGTGCAGCTAACTTGTACTGTATATGAATTAATCATACCTGATATGGAGGGTGGAATGGCAGAATTTTACCAGCACGTTTTGGATGATGCCAGCGCTTGCAGAACAAAAGGTTCTGAGTAAAACTCAAAAAACCAGCACTTCCAGTCTCTCTGTAACACATAGCAAACTCACTTTATATTCTTAATCTAGTTAGTTGCAGGTGGGAAGAGGACTTTCCATTGAAAAGTCAAGAAATTCATTGTCAAAGTACTGTGAGGACAGTGACATTGCACATTTTTATGATGATGCTCCACAGTGTTTCTCTGGGCCCATAATCACGACTTTGACACGCCCTGCCTTATCCTCCACAGGCCACTTCCCTTTCCTAAGTTCACATAAAAGCAGGAATTATTGTTTTATTTTCAATCAAAGGTCGAGTGCTGCTCATTTTCGGAATTTGATGGTCAGTCATGCCCTTTATACCAACCTCAACTGCCAGGCATCGACCAGAGATGTAATAATGTAATAATATTTGGACTATAACTTCAAAAGCCCCAAGGCCATTTTTGACATATTTATCTTACATCATGAATATACAAAGCCATAGTTTTACCGTTTGCCTTCTGGAACTTCCAAATGTCATATTTACGCGCTCCATAGCAAAAGCGAAGGGGGTCTGCTTACTTCATCCCGGGTCCTGGAACTAAGGCTGCCTTTTAAATGGTTTAAGATTTTTGTGCGATTACAGCAAGTCCAGGTCTCTGCGGCTTGGAGTGCTGGGTGTATCGAACGGTTAGTGGGCATATTGAAAGGTTTGTGGGTGTGTCAGTATGTGACTGTATCGAACAGTTAGTGCAGGGGTGGGCGACCTTATCCACAAAGGGCCGGTGTGTATGCAGGTTTTTGGGATAACCTGTAGGTCAGCTGTTCAAACCCAGGTGTGAGGACTCTTCAACCTATCAGTCCTCTCTTTAGTAATGGTGGTGCAGGAGGTAGTGCTACTGTTTGACAACCGGAGGGTTGCAGGTTCGAGCCCCGGGTCCTCCTGACCCCATTGAAGTGTTCTTGAGCAAGACACTGAACCCCAAATTGCTCCTGGTGAGCTGGTTGGTGTCTTGCATGGCAGCCTCTGCCACCGGTGTGTGAATAGTGTATGAATGGGTGAATGTGAGGCATAACTGTAAAGTGCTTTGAGTGCTCAAAAGAGTAGCAAAAATGTGCTATATAAATGCAACCCATTTACCATCTAATTAGGGAGTTGCAGTGAAAACCAGTGTACACAGTGGCTCTTTCTGGGTAAGACTGGCCACCCCTGGGTTAGTGGGTGCATTGAAAGGTTAGCTGGCATATTGAAAGATGTGTGTGTGTGTGTTGAAAATTTTATGGGTGTGTCGACAGAAAGAGAATGTGGTGAAGTGGTTGGAAGCAAGCATGTAATATCCTTTGCACTTTCTGGAAGTATTGCAAAGTATAAACAAGCATAGGATATGCTTATGCTATATGAACGTATGAAACAAGCATTTAATTACAGAAGTCTGTTAATCGTAGTCATTGTCTGACCTATACATCAAGTGAATGTCTAGTCTCTTTCTGAAATAAGCTTTAATGACAGCATTTTCGCCCAATAGAAATGGCTTTTGGACACGCACACTACTCTGTCCTGCAGAGGATCACATCTCGAGTCACAGAAGATTTTTAACTTTATTTTGATGCAAGGAGGGTTTTCAATACACTGGGCCCTCTTGTAAAGCTCTTATTACTTTGCAGGTTGTTGGCTACAGCAGTGATGATGTATAATGGGTCTCCCAGGCAGGGAATGAAGACCACTGGTGTGTCTGGCTCATGATGAAGGTGTGCAGGGAAAGATCTGCAAACATTGGGGCACTGAACGGACCTGGGAGGTACACATTCACTTTACTGGAAATATGGGGTGGGGGGTGTATTTAGAAACTTACATCCATTGAAAGTTGTTTATAACAGTGTTTCCCAACCCATTCCTCCAGAACCCCCCAGACACCACATTTCTGCTCCATCCCAGCTCCGGGTAAAAAAAACTTGGACTGTCTCGGGGTCCCTGAGGACCAGGTTGGGAACCACAACAGATGAATGCCAAGGTAAGTTTTGTTTTCTTACAAAGTGAGGACGAAATCAATGCATGAGACGGATAAATTCACTAGCTAAAAGATACATAATGGTCGATAGTTTCCAATACCTTCTTGTATTGGAAAAGATATTACCTATCTGTCTGACTGGCTTGCAGAATACGGGACTGCGAGGCTAAAAACACTGAGTAGGTTATTAACAAAAGGTGACGGGAGAAAAGTAGAGGGAAAACAATCAATACTAACAGCAGTAAACAAGCGAGTGCCCCAGGCCTGCTCACCAAAAGCAGAGAATTCCAGGTTTTCAGCCTGAGGCAGGGAGCCAGTCCCTGATGGTCTGCATGGGTATGACAGGACTGAGCATGCAGGCATGCAGGATTCCTCCTGCTCCGGATGCTCAGAGGAAAACTCTGGTGCGGAAGGTGTGTTCAAAAGAGGACTTCGGAGACCAGGTCTACAAAGATCTAATGTGTGCAACAGGTAAACACTGAAACAGAAATGAAGCTGAAACTTAGAGGATGTGGAAGATGATAATAGGTGATATACAGCACAGCAGGGGGGAACAAGGAGCAAACAGTACGTATGGCATGAGCCTGTATAAAACACAAACGAGACAGAGGAGAGCTCTGGTGTCTGGTTATTTATATAACCGCTGGAAGTTCATGTATGATGGAATCTCTTGGAGCAACACGTAACACTGTCATTCTGTCTTTTATTATTTTTTAATTTATTAGTTATTTAGTTATTTTTAGTTATTAGTTTTTTTTTTTTTTTAGTTTTAGTTAGATCCATTTAGCCATCCATCAATCATGGTCAGGGTTGCTTGGGGGGGGGCGCAGGGTGCACTCTGGACAGGGGGCCAGGATCCATACATGCAAACAATTACACACTATGGGAAGTCTGAGATACCAATTACCCTAACCGCATGTTTTTGGATATTTGGTCCCCACAATGTGATGTATACCTGGACCACACACACACATACACACTCAGGTTTGTAATTATATCTTTCTGGGGACTCTCCATTCATTTCTATGGGGAAAATCCCAACATGATGATCTTAAACCCTACCCAGCCCTAACCTTAACCATAAGTAACCAAACTAAATATGAGACTTTTGGCATTTTAAGTTTTTTGATTGCTTTCACAAATCTTTGTCAGGACCTGAAAAAATGGTCCCCACAACGTCAAAATAGCAGGTTTTTATCACACACACACACACACACACACACACACACATATATATTTTATTGGGAAGCACTTTCACATTTGGTAGTGAGTAGTGCTATAGAAACCATATGTAATATTATCATTATGTTATACAATGTAGTTTCTAATGAAAATAATTCTCAACCACAGAGAAACTGAGAAGTCTTAGATGGGTCAAAAAGTATTCTCATACTGCCTGCATTTTGAATTACTGAGTAATAATAATTTTTTTTTTTTTGTTGATTTTGAAGATTTCCATGTTTTGAATATCCAGTGCTGAAGCTGAGTCATAATGTTTACGAGAATTTTCTTCTGCTAAGAAGGAGACAGGCTAAATGGAAACATCATAAATTCAACAAATATGCAGAATGATGAGTGAAAATATATTAGAAATTGCCCTTTGTTGAATGGCCTGCATTTTTATCAGTTTTGTCAGCAGATATACAAAACCTTAGGCATAAAGGCAATTTTAGCTTACAGTTTGACATCGACTTCCAGTTTGAGTTATGTATCTTAAAATTGTTTTTCTAACACTCGGCAACTCAAATTTGTCAAGGCCCAGCAGCTTGTGGTGGCAAACATAACTTATATTAACTTCTCACTGCTCAGTCTGGGTACCTTTAAAATACAGAGTAAGCTAATTATTCTGAATGATATCGAATTGATGAATTGAAATAAATCATCGAATTGAAATAAAAAGGAATCACATGGTATTTATAATCTGTGTTAGAAAATAACTGATCCAATCTGCTGCAGCGTTCCTGTCATCTGTACAGCTGTGTCCCATTTCGGCCTTTGGCGCCCCTCTCTGTGATTCACAGCCCATTCATGGGCCGTTTTCTTGTTCCTCTCGCTTTCGTCAGTGAGCGTGATTGAGCGGGCCTGGTCATGTGACTTCTTTCAGAAGATGAAGTGTTCTTATGAATGAGCCGGGCTTACACGTGAAGCTCCTGTCCCCGATTGCTGTACTCAGCCTGACCTTGAACACGCGGAGCTCACTCTCGGTCTGGAGGGACACGCAACTTTCCTCATCCGTTTGGGTCTCTTTTTCTTTTTTTTCCTTTAAAGATGAAGGTGGATATAAGGGTAAATTCATTTTCACACGCTGCCTGCCTCTCTTCCCCCAGGCAACCAGACCCCTGCAACATTTGATCAAATTGAAATTGGGGCATGTTGTTTCATTTTTCCTTTCCCAGCTCAATTTGGGAAGGTTTCCCCCACCATCGCTGTCTGTTTATCTGATTGTCTGTTAGCAGATCGAATAAAAGGAAGGACAACATCAGGGGTCCTTCCCAAGGTGACAAGGCCCCACCTGCTACGCACATAGGAATTGCTTTAAAATAACCGTCGCTCTTTATTTACAGTGGAAAAATCAGTGTGAAGGTCGGATTTCAGTTAACTGGCCGTAGCCTAGCAAATCAATTGGAAGTTCATGGTTTCTTGAACCATCTCGAATTTCGTGCCACTGCATATTACCTGCACTATGCTGTATTATAGATTTTTTTTTTTTGATGATGATGATTTCAACCTTTAAAAGTAACTTGAATGTCAGTTTTGTTCATTCATTATTAAACAGTTATATAAGCTAATGAGAACCGCAATTCATAGCTCATTATGTTACACACCTTTACTGTGGTTATTGCCCATCTTGTTGCACACTGTTTGCTGCGTATTCATTCAGGAATCACAGTTTTTAATGTTACATATTGCCCCTATTGTCTTCTTTGTGTGGTTCTCAGAACAAACACCTAGTCCAGCCCAAGTCCTTGTACGTGTGACCTTACTTGGCAAATAAAAACTGATGACAATTTTATGGAGTTTATAATGTACCACTGACCTCACACTGTTGGGGGTTTGCATCCACCTGCTTTATGTGTGTCGATACTCCAGGTGCTCTGGTTCACCTTCTGCTGTCCTAAAACATACTGGTAGGGGAATCAGTGGCGCTAATGTGTCAGTAGAGGAGGGTGTGAGCATCCTAAGATGGACGGGCGTTCTGTCCAGGGTGTCCCCTGTCTTGTTCCCCATGTTATCAGAGATCATATGCTCATGTACTGGAAATGTGGTATGAAAGATGCATTCATATATGTAAATACTCCAAAAATACCTTAACATATTTCAATGAAAGTTCTCAAACAGAACCATCTTTGGCAGATCCATCTATTTTTCATACCGGCTTGTCCAGTATAAGGTCAGGGGGGGTCCGGAGCCCATCCCAGAAGCTATGAGACCAAGGCTCACAATGACCCAGGATGGGGCACCAGCCCATCACAGAGCACGCACACGCACCATTCACACCTATGAACAATCTGGTAGCTCCAATGCACCTTAACGTGCTTTTGGACTGTGGGGGAGGCTGGAGCACCCAGAGGGGACCCCACAAGCACACAGAGAGAACATGCAGACTCCACACGTGGAATGCCAGGAAGAAGAACCCTAGCCCTAATTGTGGGGGGCAACAGTAATAACCATGTTGCTTCTCAATGGATCCATGATACTGAATTGGCCTGATTATTTCATTGTCACTATTAGCGGTTAGTTTAGTATAATCTGGAAGGATTCCTGTTGAGTGTGACAGAAGGGTGTCCTTGTGGAGGAAGCCATAGAAACAGGGAGCGGT
>JAODJU010000045.1:6322456-6360489 GCA_026776725.1 Gnathonemus echidnorhynchus | reverse complement strand
GGAAAGAAAACCTGGAAGAGAACTTAGTTCTGGAATGATCCAGCCAGAGCTTAGACCTAAACCCAACTGAACGTCTGCGGGGTGACCTGATGAGGGCTGTGCACAGGAGATGCCCTCGCAATCTGACCCATTTTAAGCACCTTTCCAAGGAAGAGTGGGCCAATATTGCCAAGTCAAGATTCTGCATGCTGAGCGACTCCTACCCAAAAGGACTGAATGCTGTAATTAAATCAAAAGGTGCTTCAACAAAGTATTAGTTTAAGGTCGTGCACACTTATGCAACCTGCTTATTGTTATTATTTATTTATTTTTTAGAATTTTACCCTTAACAGATTTGTTTGTTTTTCAGTTGAATTGTACAGGTTATAGGTCACATTGAAGGTGGGAAAAGTTTTGAAATTATCTATTGTGGTCTCATTTTTTTTTTTTTCTTGCTTCACAGAAACCTGGCATTTTAACAGGAGCGTCACACTTTAAATCTACTGTACAGTGCATCTATGTGCATTTGGGCCGTGACTAGGGTTGCCAACTGTCCCGAATTGTCCGGGACATCCTGAAATATGGGTGATTTTGATTTGTCCCTTCAGGGGCAGCTCCAGTCCCGTATTCCAATCACAGCCTCATCGGCCAATAATAGACTACTGTAAGCATGGCAAAGCTCATGCAAACGTTGCTATGAGACACGGTTGTTGGTGTGTGTGTGTGCACTGGCCACTAGTGGCTTGTCCTTTTACACTGTGAAATGTGTATATTTATAGTATGAAACCTTGCGATTTCCATTATTGTTGGTCAGCTGCTTTGCGCTCACCTGCAAGAAAGTGTCCCTTATTTGTGGTTGAGAAAGTTGGCAACCCTAGCTGTGACTAATGCTGGTGGTTTATAACAATGTCTCTTGAATCAGTTCTGGGGCTCTTTCTAGTTTAACTTTTGATAAAATCTAGAACTTTGAAGTTTCTCAGCTAACATAAATGATATTCTACTTCATTTAACAGAACTTCAAGGGATGTGAATTAAGAACTTGCTTAAACTCCAGTGCCTGGTATTTCAGCATATACTACATGCTGTGAACATTTAATACTGCTTCCAAGTATTTGTAATTTGAACTACAAAGATACTCGAAATTGGAGATATGTTACCAAATGTAGTGCCATTCACTACCAACTCTAAGCCCTAATTCTACATAAACCTATCCAAATATTTCCATTAATTGCTTTTCTAGGTAGGTTCATGTTGAACTGGACGTCATCACAGGAAAAACGAAACATAAGGTAGGGTTTACCCTGGCAAGTACATTACCGTGTAACTTTTTATTTCTATTTAGAAGACACTTCTTGACCATTGGACATGCAGGTAGAGTACGCGCATTAAAACAGTAGGTGATAAACACATAAGTAACAAATCAGATGCCGTCCTGAAATGGGCGATGACCAGCCTCACGATCAGGTAACTATAGTATCCTGACATTAACCATCCGAAATATGTGTAAGATAAATAGGCCTACTTTAGCTTGATAAAGTCAATTGGGAGACGTTTTTATTAGCATTTAATCACCTCCTGTATACATGCTGTAACATAACGTACTGTATATACTTCGTAGAATTTTGTTTAAGAGACAAATGTAAAAAAACACCGTATTGCCCACGTTCCTCCGATTCGGTAGGCGGCGCTGTCGCGGTGATAAAACCCCCGATCGCTCTCGGGTCAACTCTTCACGGTGCTTATCACGTGATACACGCGTTAGTTGGTAAACAAACATGGCCTTGCGATGTTTTAGTTGCTTGTCCAGAGTATCCCCTGTATGTCAGGTCTTAAGCAGGGCAGCAGCGGGCAGTGCTGCGGGTCCGGTCCGGAGTCCCACCCTCAGGAGGCAGGAGGGAGGAATAAGGTCAGTCACCTCTAGCCTGGAAAGAGAAAAACGTACGTGAATCCGTTGAGGAAAATGGCTTGTGATAAAATCTGTATATTGAGCTATAATATATTATTTAGAATTTGTAATCGTTTGCGCAAATATCAGTGGAGTAAAAATAGCCGCTGAATTTAATTTGACCTAAATAAGTTTAAATGAGCTCTTTTTAGATGTCACCAGTTTAAACTTTGACTCGTATTAAAGAGCTGAAATGTCATGCTTGTAGTAGTAGGTCCGGTTCAAGTTCTCCAAATTATACAACTACTGTGCTCTTAGGGAGTTCATAGACATAAAGCGCTGCCTGTACCCGCACTAGCAATAATCAAGCCAACTGGTGGCTCGGCTGCGCTTTATGGTTGCGTATTGTCTATCTCCAGAACTATTACGCTTAATGATCCCAAGAAAAGGAATGCTTTATCTTTGTCTATGCTGACCGCCCTGCGGGCAGACCTCTTGGCAGACATCGACAGTGAGGAGCTGCGGGTCATTATTATATCTGGTATGTCACATTTTGTACCGCTAAATAAAAATACGAGAATGTATGGCTGGGCTGACCTTCACATTGTATTCCCTTTAAGCGGAGGGGCCGGTGTTCTCATCTGGTCATGACCTAAAGGAACTGACATCATCTCAAGGGAAGGAGTACCACAGGCATGTGTTTGAGGTGTGCTCTGAGGTGAGACTGCCTGCATCTTTGCTGTACCCAGTACCAGATTATAGCGTTCAGGTTTTAGATGTGAAGGTTATTCACATTGCTACAGTGAAATTGAAGTGATGTAATTTGACTGCATTTGTCGGTGTTTCTGGTGGTAAACTTTCTATTCAAATATATTTTTTCCCTCTCATTAAAGATAATGACTTTGATCCAGGAGATTCCGGTGCCTGTGATAGCTAAAGTTAATGGTGTTGCCACGGCAGCAGGATGCCAGCTCGTTGCTAGCTGTGACATTGCCGTGGCGACAGAGAAGTCCACTTTTGCCACCCCTGGGGTAAATGTAGGGGTTTTCTGTTCCACTCCAGCAGTGGCAATTGGCAGAGCAGTGCCCAGAAAGGTGGGTAGGCATTCACCCGAGGTGGCCATGAATTGTTTCTGTACGGACTGTTTTGAGTCGTCTTCATTGGGCTTGGTATTTATAGGTGAATGCTGTCCAATTCCTTTGTCTTTATTTGCCCTGTGACACATTGTCAGGTCGCCATGGAAATGCTGCTCACAGGAGAGCCCATCTCGGCCCAGGCTGCGCTGCTACATGGACTTGTCAGCAGAGTCGTCCCAGAGGAACAATTGGACCAGGAGACGCTGGCCATTGCCCAGCGTGTGTGCCAAACCAGTCGCTCTGTGGTAGCCCTGGGCAAGGCTACCTTCTACAAGCAGATGGCTTTGGGCCGCGAGACAGCCTATGGCATCGCCTGTGCTGCTATGGTAAACAACCTTGCACTTAGGGACGGCCAGGAAGGAGTTCAGGCCTTTCTGGGGAAACGGAAGCCTGTGTGGACACACAGCACAGAGAAGGTCTCTGAGTGAACACTGTACTTCTGCTTTTTATGCGCAGGAGTTCCACTGATCATTATAGGATAAATGATCTCCTGCGTTTAAATGGGTAGTTAGAATCTACTGGATGGAATTGTGCTTAAATGCAAGGTACAGGCTATGAAGTGGAAAACTGTTCAGTAATATGACTGCCCTGCTTTAAATTGCTTCATCATTACTAGCTCTCGCAGTGTGCACTTTGTCAGCATCGAACTGCTATGTGGTATTTTTTACAGTAACCACAAGAGGGTGCTGCATCCCGTATTACTGGCACAATGGTACATGAAATAGTATCTGATTGCTTGTGATAGTGATCTCCTACAATCCAAATAATCACTTCACTAAAGTGTGTGTGAAAACGGCATATAGAATGTCCGTTAAAGAATTGATTGTTTATCCCTGATATGTGGCAGTGAATAAACCTTAAAACTAGTCCTGATGGTTGTCAAACATTTGTTCTCCAGAGTGTTTTAGAAGTGTGTTCCTCTGGTAAGAAATGTAAAACAGTTAACCGTTATACTCTTTCCAACTGGAAAGCTTGTAATTGTTAGTAGCTACTATATTGAGAATATAATCTTTGTAATATCTCTGTGAAACTTAATTTTTTGCATGCTGCACACGAGAATGGAATTGTGAAGCAGGGTGTTGATTTAAGCTGAACGCCGTGGTAAGAGGTAGCGAACTGCTTTAGGAAAGGCTAGTGGATTTTAAGTTGCAGGGAGGCGGCAGCTTGGTTTATCGATGGTTAAGCTAAACCTACCCACCCGCCAACTCCTGACTTATATTTGCTGCACGTCACGATTTCAGCGTACTCGTTTAGTTGTCAACTAGTTAGTTTTCATGAAATTGACCAAGGTGTGTCCGTGTTTACCAGGTCCACGCCATAGCACCCATCTTGGGTTCACGCATGATGCAAATGTCAGGAATGACCAGCAGGTGCGTTAAATCATAGGATCTGAGTTAACGCCACCGTCACGCTAAGACGTAGCAACAGCTACAACAAAATTTGAATTGAAAAAGATGGCTGGGTAAGAGAACCGCTTATAACGCGGAACGCCCGTTTGCTTACTATCAGCCAGAAAACTCGAAAGGATCACTGGGGTGGCTCTGGCTCCCCTGCCACCCTGACATGGACAAGCGGTTTCGGAAGATGGATGGATTATAGCGCGCTGCTAAAAATGGATGGTGATGCAGTTCTTTGCAAAATGAAAGAAGATCAAGTAGTTAATGATCAGTACGATAACTATCGTCTGTGTTTTGTTCTTCGCCTCCACATGTTTTAGTTTTAATTTGTGAAGTGTCCTTGTATTTAAGAAATACGCTCTATAAAAATTATTAATGTTATACCTTTTTTTATGTAGGCCTAATCTAAAAACAGTGATCACCTTCCCATGATAATTATGTTCAATCTCTCTATTGTACAACAAAACTAATGTGAAGTAATAGTTAAGGAGCAAAATGTGTATTGTCACTTGGAAAGCTTGATTTGTGTCAACAGTGAAAGAATATTACTGTGAAATGTCACCGCTGGCTAATTCTACAGGGTTAAGAAACTTAATATTGAAATGCTTTATACCGGTACTTCGTTATTTTAAACTTTAATGCAGACCTATGTTTTCTAGTCTTTCCCTTTTATCAAATGCAAATTTTCTGCAGTGTTATGACTATGTCGGGTACTTAATGGATTGTATAAACATTGACAGCTTAATACGAGCAATAAAAGAGGCCTTACTGATGAAAACGCTGCTGAAAAATATATTGTTAAAAATGACAATGCGTAAAATGCGTCGATTGCGGGTTAATTATTTTAGCTTTTGAGACTTTACTGAAAAAAATCGTTGTCAGTTGTTACAACATACACATTTGGTGATAATTTTTACGCTGATAAGTGAAAACGTAAACCAACTGAAGTGAATGGGCCTATTCAGTGAGACTTTTTTTAACCCCTGGTCTGACATTCCTGTTCCGGACTGACTCGTTCTTCGGCTTTAGAGAAGACAGAAATCTGCCGAGATTAGCTGTAAACCCGGGTACCTGTGGGAGGGGGGAGAAGTCTGGCAAAAAAAAAAAAAACAATAGTTCATGACTGGAATAACAGGACTTTGCTGGCCACGTCACTCTGAAGAATCTCCATCCGGCTTTAGTGGGACAGTTATATACCCGAAATACCATCCAACCGCAGCTACATGGAACGTCTGTAACAGGGTGACGATGTGAAGGGGATGGAAGCGAAGAGAGTAAGATTCCGCTTAACTGAAGATAGATTTTTATACAGTACTCGAACATTTTCGTTATTCTGCAAAATATCTAACTTAATTTTTAAGTCTTTACATGAAATTGTGACATATTTTAATGTGTGTTTTATCCTTCAGGTTTGCGTCGTGCGAAGCCAGTTGTATTATTCTCAGGCATGAGCGTTAATTTGTCCCCGGTCCGCAAGAACATCGAGCACCGGGGGACCCTCATGAGATATCAGGGGGACTCTGCGCCCCCGGCTCGCGGACCATGAACTTTCATCCGAGTCCCGACTCCCGGCTTCACATCGGGCTCAATGGAGCTCATCAGATCGCCCGGGGAAGCGCTCAAAAGCACCGCAGACCTTCGGTAAGGTTATTCTCCTTTCGGCTTATCCGTGTCCCCGACCCGTTCGCTTTTCAGTACATTTTGTATGTATACATGTCTCCGTTTAATTTGTTACCTGTATTTAAATGTTGTTTAGTTTTATATTAGTTAACATAAAAAGGCATCCATGTGATATTGATAACTCTTTACTTGACGGGACACAAATACTTAGTAATAAATCAGTTACTATGCAAGTACTAATCATGAACAGATATATTCGCTACTTGAGAAAATGCGCCGCGATTCAATGAACAAACGAACGATCAGTATTTCACTTGTCATTAATTTTTTTTGTTCCTTCGGTAGATCACAAAGGTTTACAGAATTAACAGATATAGTAACAAATATAGTAACTGCTAATATGCGTCACGATTTGTTAATGATGAATTAACATGAGATCAGAGATGTTATTAGAATTTACATCTGTAGCTGTTGCGTTTAACAATTACAATTTTCGTTTAATGAACTGAGTTATTTATGACTATATAAGTGACTTAAGCCGATGAATGATGTTTATCATTAAAACACAATGAGGAATTGCGGTTATGAGAAAAATGAAGGGTGTGTGTTTCTAGCTATGAACTAGCTGGTCTCCATCTTTGCCACTGTGTACCCAAAAGCCTGCAAGCCCCCGTTCTGGGACCAGCACATCCTGAAATTAAACCGGATCAGGCGCTGGGCGGTTGGGGCAGGGGAAGCAGGTTGGGCTGCGGTTTTGCAGCGCTGCTTACCCACCAAGCCGCTTTGTGCCGGTCTCCGGTGCGCAACACCTGGCTGAGTGGCTGTGGAAGCCACACTGCGTGCCTGTTTCGCAAGGGATTAATACACCTACAACCGACAACACAACCTTCTGTATCCGTAGTGAAAATTCAGTTTTTTTTGGTGTACTTCCAGTCACCATTTTACAAGATACACATGGCTGAATTTCCAAATGAAAACCGATCGTTTTCCCTGTGGAAATGTGCTCGGTTTTGACTTTGCTTAAATATTACGATTTACTAATAGCCTCTGACAAGGTCAGGAACCCACAATGTACCGAGCGGTTCTGTTCCTTCTGGAACAAAGAAGCCGCTGAAGCCGTTTCCTGTGTAGGAGGATTTTATGGAACATTCCCAAAACCAAAAGTGTAACATTCACAAAAAGCAGTGATAATCATGCTGATAATCAATGTCATTCTGATTCAACAGCATTCGCAGAACCACTTTGTGAAACTTGTGTATTTGTTGGTTTTCCCTAAAGCTGAAACCTGGGGTTTATGGGGCTGGGGAAAGCTGAAGGAGATGTGGTGTTCTCTTAGTCAGTACGCAGAACCTGAAAGGCTGTCTACAGCTGCTATGCAGAACCTGAAAGGCTGTCTACAGCTGCTATGCAGAACCTGAAAGGCTGTCTGCAGCTGCTTTCTCAGTGCTCTCGGTCTTTGGATGTCTGGAGTGAGTGTGGAGTTTCCCACTGGAATGTTCCCCACTATTAGAGAACTTACTATTAATTTCAGTCAAATATAGAATATCACAGATCAAAAGGAAGGAAAATTAACTGGTTTTCATTGTTACACCAGCATCTAAAAATATTTTTATATTTCATGAAGGGAGAGAATAACACTCAGAGACCACGAGCACCTTTTGGGTGGGGTGGGGGGGTTTTTCTTGGCTGTGGCTTGACAGTTTGCACGGGAGTCGACATATAGAGAAGCCTTTCTCTGTCCCTTCATGCCTTACGTGTGAGGTCTGGGGATGTGGAATCTGGTCCTCTGTGCGAGTGTCGTGGAAACTCTCCATGTGCTTCTTTCTGTTCCATACTCAAGTGGGCGGGGATGATTATTGGGGGTGGGTCACATGACCCCATGTTCTTGAGAATGTTCTCTGGGCCTTGGCTCCTGTGCTTCTGTAGGGCCTTTGTTTCTGCCCAGGTTGTAGTCTGGCTCCTGGGGTGGGAGGAACAAGCAGCTCTGTGTTCCCGGCACACACACACACACACACAGGAGGGAAATCTAGTGCCGGCCACGTGGACGGCTGGCAGTTAGATGGTTTCTGGAGCCTCATGTTCACACATTACCCAAAGCACTGGAATCGGGTCCTAAACAACAGCGATCTGATTGGTCCAAATCCCCATAACCATCAAGCTTACCAGATGAAGGGGTCTGTGACAAAGAACATATCTGGAATGTTCTCAGTTGTACAGTTAACATGTGAGAATGATTGGATGCTGTGTCAGTTCTTCGTTAAAGTACTTGTTGCCTCAGGCTCAGACTTTTGTCCCCAGCTTTACCCCATTGATTAATTATGATTGATGATCTGCTTTAGTCTCTCACCTCTTGCCTCCGTTCAGATATGTGCCTTGCTCAATCTCTCACTAATAACTGCACACTTGGCATAGGTGCAGGAAGACGTTTTGAGCTCAGGGTACTGAAAGTTGAACTGACCCATAGACTTTACCGAAGTTCTTTTGTACTGTTCATAGCTGTTAGCAGCTAATAACAGTAGTCTTTTTGGAGAAATCATCATAAAGTCGCCTCTGAGCTAACTACTATAATTCTATATTTTGCTTTTGCAAAAGCTACAAGCATGGGCACACTGCCCTAGACCAGGGGTGCCCAACTCCAGTCCTGGGGGGCCAGAGCCCTGCATATTTTTGGGTTTCCCCTCATTTAACACACCTGATTCAACTCCTTGTGCTAATTACCACACAACTCTTGAACTGAATCATTTGTGGTGGAATAGGGAAAGAATTAAGCTACACAGGGCTCCGGCCCCCCAGGACTGGAGTTGGGCACCCCTGGTCTAGAGTATTTTGACACTGCATTACCATGAACAACCAGAAGAGGCGCTGAAGCACCCTCAGCACCCCTCCTTCCAGTACTACTGATACTTGGTGTGGTTTTCTGTCGTGTGCAGCTTTCAGAACTATCCTGCCGCCGGTGCTGCTTCTGGCTTCTTTGTTTTCCTGTCTGTCTGCATTTTCTCATGGCCTCTTGCATTCTGCCTTTGCAGGACGATGAGGCACTGTGGTTCCTGAGTCACGAGGAGCGGGAGTGTATCTTGTTCCTAGAAGAGACCATCAACATTTTCGACGATGATCTGGAGGATCGAGACCAGTTTCCACAGAGCAGCAGTCCAGCAGGGAGCCGTCAGCCCGTTGCTGATGCTGCTGCTGTCCCTGCACTTTCCAGCAGCCTCAAGGAGCAAGATATCATTGACCTGGTCCAGGTCCAGCCTGATCCACCCAGCCCAAGGGAGGTTCCACATACTTCCATCATGCCAGGTATCTTAAACAATTTTCAAACACTGTAATTGTCAATGTATTTCATTGGGTCTGATTGGAAACCGAACCATGTAATTATTATGAGGGGTGGTTAGCATCAGGATTATGAACCTACAGGGGTAACATTCAGGGGTTAGGGTCAGGCAGTAGTCCAGGGGTCACCAACTCCGGTCCTGGAGGGCTACTATCCAGTAAGTTTTCTATCCTACCTCGCTTCTGATGAGCCACAGTAGTTCTCAGGTAAATACCAGGAGCTGGTGTGGCTCATCAGAAGCCAGGTAGGATAGAAAACTTACTGGATAGTAGCCCTCCAGGACCGGAGTTGGTGACCCCTGGTCTACGGAAACATTTTCACCGGAGTGATCACGGATCTCTCATGGTTAGCTGAACATACACTATGCACCTTTATTCACTGTTCTGACATTAATCAAACGCGGAATAAACAGACTGTCTTCAATATTTCATCCTTGTGTGGAACCGCCTCACTCTTTGAACGGTGTGTCATACATTAAATTAAGTGAAAGTCAATCATTTAAGATTCAGATGCAAGGTTGAGTGTGTCATTACTCATAGGATGGATGTTGTCATCATTCCTGGCTCCCCCATTTGGTGGGGTGGGGGATTCAAACACAGATACTTTTTCTGTCTCCAGATCTTTCTGAAACAAAGTAGAATAACTGGCAATTTGTCAGCAGAAATGATGTGCATTTTTAAACAGATCTTGAGTGTCACTTCAGTGAAGTGTTTATAGTCGGCCTGTCCTGTTCTGGAAGCCGGTTTGGAGTTTAAATGCAGTTTTTGAGGAACGGTATGAGATTTGTGTCCGCATTGATTCTAAGCAAAATATCTGATAGGATTTTGGAATATGTTTTATATGAATGAAGTGTAATGAAGTGTAACTACTTCCAAAAGCAGTGCCTGAAGATGTTATGTACCACAGTCATCTGAGGCTTTCTTTGGGGAGTGAATGAGAGATTCTCTTCCGCAGGAACCACTTGATTTGTACAGTCACATAAACCAACATATTGATTTTAAATGATTTTGTGCACACAGTTCAGGTGTCTCACAGAGCTTGCTTGGAGCGATAGGTTTCAGTTTCAAGTTTTATTGTTAAATGTCTACCAAGGAACACAGTGAAACACTTTTGCCAGGTGCAGGAGATACAGAATGGAGAGTAAGAAAGCCAGAAGGCAATGGAGGAGAGGAAGCAAACACTCCCAAGCAGGAGAGCCAAGGTCAACTGGCTGCTCCAAACCCCTGAGTATCTAGCATTATGGAAAAGGAGAGAATGGGGTTGCTTGCTGTCATAGTACATAAGTCACATCCACAATGTCACTCTTCCATGGGACTGAAGCAGCACTCCAGCTCAGATGGGGCCCACCTGGGGAGGAAGGCAGGGGACACGGCTGGTAGGAACATGCTTAGCTACACTGATAAACAAAACCAGTAGACCAAAAAAGGGCATTTATAGCAGCACCAGCAGCCATAGAGCTTGTTGTTAAGCTGTGATACAATTCAGGACGGACAGATGCACGTCACTGGTTAACATCAAGAAAGAACATCCAGTCAGGACGTTATCAATGGTGCCGCAGTAGAAGTTCACCGGGGTTTTGGTTCCCAACCCAAAGATCTCTATCCTCCCTACAGAATAGTCTCCGCCGAGCCTTCTTCATGATGCAGCTGGTGTTTAGAGCCCCTGAAAAAGAGTCTGTGATGTGGAGGCCTGGCAACCTAAAGCTGCCGAATGACCCAGCTGGAGATCCATCAGTGAAATGTGGGGAGGGAAGAAGGCCATGAAATCCAAATTTTGACAATACTTCTCTCAGGATAGTACATTCGAATCACATTCCTGAGCAAGGTCTCCTATCCCAGGCAGTACAGGGCACATCCAACACACACACACACACACACACAGTCGAGTAAACATATCTTTATTTCTATGGGAAAAATACTAACGCTAACTATGACGACCTTAACCCCTACCCAGCCCTAACCATAACCATAAGTAATCAAGCAAAATACAAGAGTTTTTGCATTTTTAGTTTTTTCATTGCAGTCACAGATTATTATTAAATTGAGTTTAATTAAAACGGGTATTCATCACATTGTGGGGACATTGTGTCCCCATAAGGTAAGGTATACCTGCTCACACACACACACACACTGGATTAAATCCATCCACCCAGGAGCTGTGAGGCACAGTGCTTCCCACTGAGCCCCTATGCTGTCCCAGGGAATATTGTCTTTCTATATTGTCTTAAATTGTTATCATCTGAGTTTTGTGCCCTTGTCCTAGAGAACAGATAAAATCACACCAATTTATCATTGAAGATTTTAGAAACATTACAGAATTTTGATAGCACACAGCTGCTTCGTTTATGAGGTTAATCTACAGCTTGTCTGATTATGAGATCAAAAAGCCTGTTCAGATGTAGAGTTTGGCCCTCAAACTCCCACATTTTCCCCAGGCCACCAAGAATCAGTGTTTATTTCACTGAACCCTGCAGATTTGTCTAAGCCCCTACCCGCCCTTTTTTTGTGTAACTCCTCCCAAACAGGGAAATATTGTAAACAAACACAGTGCTTGTTGCCAGGTTCCCATGTCATGTGCATCTGTTCCCAGTCTCTTCCAAGTTTCTGTGTTTCTTTTAAACTTTAATAATGCCATGATGCTGAGTTAACTCGCCTTAATATTTAAAGATATCGAGATTCCAGATCTTGTTTAGTCTGTGGGCCAGTTTTTCTTTTGAGTATACATGTGGTATATTTACTATGGTATAAATCTCAGAAAAAAAGATAACCATTTCTTGTTGATCAAAATTTTGATTTTGTAATATTTCTCAAGTATTTTTTAAGGATTCCTAATCTTCTGCCTGATCAAATTGTCATTGCCATGCAGATATAATTGCTGTCCATGCTTTTAAATAATCGAAATGACATTTTAACAGGGTTTAACCTGATAGCTGCACATAATATCATTACCTTTAGATGACCCTGTGGATTTTGCTTAAAAGCAATTTTGGTCAAAATGACAGCTTGTTATCGTTCTCAAATAGTCAGATTCTTATTTAGATATAAACCAGCTGTAATTTTACTCAGAAAACCAGAAACACCCCTTGAAAAGTGTGATTCTCACTCACACTGAGTTCTCTGTCACCGGGGAAGCTTTCACATTGCCAGCAAAACAATGACCTTTTGTAAGGTGAATGTATGTAATTTAAAGTCTTTCAGCTCAGGCAGGGAACCTTCGTTTGATTGCTGAAGCAGGATATGTTGTAGGAAATTTGCTTATACAAAACCTCTGGGAATTCCCAAATGCAGTTTATTTTATTACATAAAAAAAAATTCACTCAGATAAGTCAGACATTTTGAGACGTAGTCTTTTTTGTGCTGATCGTTATAACTGACCTGCTTGCTGCCTGCTATTGATTCCACGGTTTGCAAAGACTGCTGCCTTTCTTGATGCATTTCAGTCTATTGCAGAGTGGACACGACCACTGCATGGCTACCAGTTCCCATGTAGAAGCAGCCAACCCCCTAAATGCATGCCTTTGAATATCGGCATAGAATATGCAAACCCCACACACACAGTAGGGTGTGGATTCAAACCCCCGACCCTGTGCCTAGTGCCCTGTGATAGACTGGCATCCCATCAGCAGTGTACCCTGCCTAGTGCCCTGTGATAGACTGGCATCCCATCAGCAGTGTACCCTGCCTAGTGCCCTGTGATAGACTGACATCCTGTCCAGGGTGTTTTCTGCTCCATGCTTTCCTGCCTTGTGCTGTCTGGGATAGGCTACAGGCTGACATTCTCACCTTCATTACATGTAAAATGTACTTATGCCCTTTAAGATACACCCTCCCTATCTTAACAGCAATACAAACGAATGAAATAGCTGGGCATCCCCTCCTATGGCAGAGTCACGCTCCCGTTTCCGACGCGACTTTCGACGCGTTTTTCTGACTCTTTGAGGGTGCGGGGATAACATTTACCGAGCTGCTCACAGGGAACCCCGAGTAACTGTCAGCGCTGCACGTTAAAGCGGATTACTTTTAATTAACGGGATATTCTTTTCTGACAACTCGTTGGATCCAGTGGCTATTTAGATGCTAATACTGAGCCACTCAGAGAGAAAATAAAGAGGATGGCTACCCCCGTGTACGGTGTGATAACAATACCAAAGCATAATAAGACGAGCAATGCTAAAATGTATCGCACCAAAAATACACAATGTACATTTTAATGCCTCTTTTGCCATCTGTGTGATAAAGCAAATTGAATTTCCACTTACAATTGCCTATTGCACAGTCCTGCATAATATGGTGGCAGAATAATCCAGAAAATGCGCCTGCAAACCACCGTGTGCTGTGCATATTTATACAGGCTAATGCGATTCTCACTCTACAAAGGCTACGCTAACTATAATGAAGGATTTTCCAAAGTTTGGATGCTTGAATATATATTTACATATAAACTAGGCCGCGCCATTCATGCAGTGCAGAATATATTAATATATTCCACTGAATTTCTAGAAGTCTCATTTTCACTGAGGTTATTTAGAAAGTGACTTATTAAAAGAGAACATGGTCAGGACACATTAGCCCGAGATGCAATTTTAAAGAACCTCCTTTAGGTCGTGTGAACTTTACATTTGCTGTCTTTCACTTGTAATTTTATTTATTCATTGTTTTTTTGATTACGTACTAAGAAAAAAATTAGGCATTTTTAAACAAATTAAAAACTCCTTAAAAACTTTACGATCCCTCAAAAAAGAAAAAAGAATATTCTGTGATGAGGCGTGACGTCTAAGCCGCCCTTCGTCTGTAAAATGAGACACGTGTAAATCTGCACTCACCACTAACAGGTCTCACGTTTAATCATCCTGAGTGACATTTCAGTTAATTAGCATGTGGTTGTGGCTGGGCAGAGCAGCTCGATGAAGAGGAAGCCTCCCTTCGCTCAGTGAGAGAGACGTTTTTTACGAGGCGGCATAACAGGCGAAGTGGCACTTTGAGGGCCCAGAGTCGCCCCCCGCACAGGCCGTAACGCCGCGGCACGGCTCACCTGGGGGAGAGCTTTAGTGCGTCATTTCATTTTGTCACATTTTATCACGTTTAACATACTGTGTTGTGCGGCTGCCCTGCAGTTTGTCTGGGTTTATGATGTGCACTGTTTCAGATGCTGAGGTCGTTACTCAGCAAAATGCATTAAGACTGCAGGGCGCCCCCTATTGGCCACAAACAATCACTGCATTAGGGCCGGGGGTGTGGAGGGCAGTGGGCCACAAAGTTGCTTTTTGTGTGGAACCCTATAATCAACAAACTGACCCCTATTTCTATCTATCTATCTATCTATCTATCTATCTATCTATCTATCTGTCTGTCTGTCTGTCTGTCTGTCTGTCTGCCTGCCTGCCTGTCTTTCTTTCTTTCTTTCTTTCTATCTTATTTTTGTCAGTACAATCAGTGCAAATTAGCCAGTTTTACATTACAGTGCCAAATTACTCCTGGATTTATAATACCCTCTGTCGACTGATTTTAATACCATAGCCTTTTAGACTGAACTCCCTTAATGTTCTCTTATTTAATTCCCAGCTAGGGGACTGTAATTAGAGCACAACTGGCCCCCGAATGGGGACAGAAGTGTGCAGGCTTTGCTGCTGGCCAGGCCTGGCACGGGGCCCATGGGGGCCTGCCTATGGAGGCGGGCTGGTCCGGTGGTGGGGGTGCTCAGTCAGACAGACAGCAGTGGGGGAATTACAGGGACTAAGCGAGTACTGCTGCATGGGGAAGTATATCTGCAGCACTACAGAGGGGCAAAAAGACAGTTTATAAGTGAATGCACCTTTGGTCTGAGTCACAATAAAAAACAGAATTCATCAAAAGGGCACTGGCTACGGTTAAATACAGAATCATAGAGCGCTTGTATTTGTCATTCAGGGAAAAAGTGAGTGTGGGGCTGTATCATGAAGATGACCTGTTTACCCTGGGAGCTGGTCCAAACGCTGACTCAGTGCAGGGCCCAGTGCCATGTCCTGTCCAAACATCAACAACAACGTTTCTTTGACAGTAGTTCCGAGTGGTTCACACTTCTGGAGCTGGGGGTTTGAATCCTGCCTCTGCTCTCAGTGGGTGGATTTTGTATATCACAAGCTGTGGGGTCCGTGACCCTGACCATGGCAAGCAGATTGGATAGATGAGTGTAGCCAGAACACCCATAAATGTTGGATTTAGGGCAATTTACAATTTAGATTGTAATTGTGCAAATCAAACATAACTGTATATTTATGGCAACAGAGGGAGAACATGCAAACTCCACACACGGAGCTATGGCAGGGACTCGAACCCAGGTCCCAGAGGCGACAGTGCTAACCACTATAACACAGTCTGCCTGCTCGCCACAGCCCCAAAACTGGACCTCAGGTGATTGGCCCTAATAGCACATATTACGTGGAATAATGTTTATCTTATATGTTTATACTTTTTATATTTGTTCTACGAAGATGAGAGAGAAACAGCATTTTGATTCCATTGTATGTTATGGGCATATAGTGAATTGACAATAAAAGGCTATTTGATTGATTGATTTGATAAGCAGCATATTGTCAGTGAATCGTTATAATGGTTTCATTGCATGACCTCACTCTACCCATCGATATGGTCAAGGTTAGTTCTGAATACTGCAGGAAATAGTGCCACAGAGAAATTTAAATTCCCATCTCTGGGGGGGTGTCAGGGCACCGCGTTCCTTTCCTGGGCCCCCCTCCAGGGCTGGAGACGGCACACAAAACCGAGCTCTGGGATGAAATCACAGCTCTACACCATAGCAGTAGCTTGTTTAATATTCCAAAACTTAATCATTTGATGTTTGTTCCATTTAAGACCCATAACAGGTGTGAAGAATAGTAAATGAATATACAATACTGATAAATACAAAAATCATTTTCATCATGCAACTGCTTAGTATGATCACAGAAAATAAATAAATAAATAAATAAATAAATAAGAAAAAGTAAGAAATAGTTTTGTCTTATGTCTCAATATGTCATGTTTAGTGTCTTGGATATTCATATGCTATTTATTACTTTCTTTGCACTTTGATGACAACAATACTTCATCTTACTGCATCATCAAACACAAGTTGATAACAGAGATACTTTGATTTGAAATTCTAGAGACACCCATACACCAAGCTGCAAGTCTTTGGCCAATGGAGGGAATTGCCTGGAAATCTGCTGAGTGTGTGTGTGTGTGTGTGTGTTTCATACACAAATACACAAAGGTTAGCTGTTTACCCCGCAGGTTAAATTCCAAAACACATTATCTTAAATAATGAGTCATGTTTGATGGTTCATTTTGCCTTCTGTGGTCTTGCTGCTTTACAGCGTGCATGGTAGATTGCATCAAAGCGAAAAGTAATCATGGAAATGCGATGCTGCCCCCTTAATAATGTTATGCATTATATAAATTTGCATTTTCTCTCAGGAGAAAGCTGTAAACATATTTACTAACTCAATTTGACTGGAATGAGTTACTCATCAAACATATTAAACTGTGCGTTTGATGCACAGTCAGAAACGTTAAGGTTTCCATGTCAGATCTGGCAGAATTAAACACAACATGATGCACAATCAAGCCGGAAGATCCCAAATTTCCTGTGTTTAATTGTCATGCAATTAAAAGAGCTGATTGGTCTTGTGGACTGCAGGACTTCCTGTTGCTTTACCCCTAACCCCTAACTAAGGGAATGATTTATAGTGCTGTAAACAAAACAATTGAGATAGTATTTAGATATTTTAGCTTGGTGACCTCAGTGCTTAGTAACTTTCTCTATAATTCAGCTCATCTAATACAATTCATTTTATCCATGTGAAGAAAAGTCGAAACATTTCTTAACGCCTCGTTGATCTTGTAGGGCACTGTAAGTGACACCGTTCATAAGTCAGAACGTTGTAAGTGACAATGCAGCTGCACAGTACCAGTCAAATGTTCGGACACACATACCCAGTTAAAGACATCAAACCTATAAAATATCATATTTGGAAATATGCACTGACAAAGAAATTATTAATCAAGAAAAATGTATTTGTTGGGAGGGGGCAGCTCTGAGGGCCGGGATTTAGAAGGTTGCTGGTTTAAATCCCAATGTTGGCACAGTGATGCCACCATTGGCCCCTTGACTCCAGTTGCTCCAGGGACTGGCCGACCCAACTGTCTCCTCTATGTCAGTTCCATGATGCTTTTCCAGCTGTCCTGCAGGAGCTCCCACATACAGTATGTACTCATTGCAGGCCTTTCCTTTTCCTTCACTCTCAGGTCTGGTCACTCTCCAAAACCATTTCTACTGTGTTTAGGTCAGGTGGCCAGATCATGTGATGCGACACTCTATCTCTCTCCTTTGTAGGCAGCTTGGTGTGTCCAAACTTTTGACGGGTCTGTATCTGTGAAACATTTCAAGCAGGCTGTTCTGACCATGCTCATTTCTTTCTGCTTATGTGCAGTGCAGCTGATTCCATTTAATTCGAGCAAAGCCCCTTCCTGTCTTGGGGGAGCGCAGTGCCAAGTCCCAGGAGACAGGTGGGACTCTGGATGCCCCGTTTCTGTCTTTGCGGGTTTTGCCGACGCATTCTGTCACAGTTTCCTAATGTCCGAAAGCGCCGACTTTGCCGGAGAGGGCGTGACGGACACAAAAATGCTAGAGAAGGGCAGTCCCCGTGTCACCATGGCGACCTGCTCCAATATTACAGTAATAGCCCCTGACAGACTGCACCAGCTTATCACTGAGGAGTACACAAAGGTTCGCGTCTCCACAAACACTGAAATAAGGAGTTGTCATGCCAGAAAACAGGGGTGCCGTGACACTTATACAACGCCTGTCAAAGATACAAATTTGTAAGGTCTTTGGGGAGATATGAGTCTGGAACAAAATTCAACGTATTAGCATTTCACTTGACCTTATCTCCTCGATTGTCCTCAGTAGTGCCTCGGGTGACACAAACACACGCTATCTTTCAAGGAGCCCTACCGCAGCGCTCCCTTCTAAAACTTCTCAATGCCATTTTGAATGAATTCCTCCTTCAATGATAGCAATCTGTCCAGAGCCTCAAACGCTCATGACTTGTGTGCAAAGCTGAAACTTCACCAGAAAACAAATAGGCCACTGAAATGCATGTCTGGCCTAGCAGGAAAGCTAGGAGATAAGAAATAAGGATGAAGTTTCAAGTTTATGATCGGAAGTTTATATCAGTGCGAATGACTGGATTTAATGTGACGTCTTTAATTGAAGCTGATGCTATAAGAACCTCTATGAATGTCAAGGGGGGGAAAGGTCATCCCAGGGTGGGGGGAAGGTAGGTGACAAGCCCGTCATTCACTTGTCCCGAAACTCTAAAAGTCCCCATTCCATCTTCCCATTCCCATGTCATGTGGATCTGTTACTCTCTTCACCAGAAACAGGTCTTACAAGTAGTGCCAAAAACCGGGAACAGATCCATTGTCCCAGACGTCATGGAAACTTTGCATACTCAGCTGCGTCAGAGCCTTGGTCGCTGACTAAATGTGCTTTGTGGGCTTGGAAAATGTCACCCGCTTTGCCATCCCTGTTTGAATGTAGCTGCAGCTGCGTCTGCATCCTTGGCATTTACAGTAGGTGTCACCATCCCCCAACCCCCCCCCCATCGGGCGTCTTGTCTGCAGTCCTGTTGGTGATTTCTATGGACAGGAAATCAAGGCAGAAACATAGCTGTGTCTCTGACGAGGGGCTAGAGGTGACATCCCTGTTATTTTCAGATATTGTTGTTCTTTTGGCCTTGTCCAATTTGGACCTTCAACAGGCACTCGAGCGATTCCGTGCGGAGTGTGAAATGGCAGGGATGAGAATCAGCACCTTCAAATCCAATGCCATTATTTCCAGGGGAAATAATTGATCGCTCCTTTCTGGTAAGGGGGTAGGACTTGCCAATAATGAAGGATTGGCAGTGATATTGACCGCCAGAGCATGTCAGTGTCTTCATCCTCATTGGCACTGAACAGGTCCATGAGATGTGAGTTATGACCGAAAGCACATGCAGTGAAAGCAGCAAAAACAAAGCTTCTCTGCAGTGTTGCTGACTTTCTTACCTTGGTATGTATCACATGGGTCTGTTCGTCGCCCCACTACATGCAAGTCTCACTCAAGCCAGTTACACTCGTAATAATAAAATACGTAAATAAAATTTCAATATACAGATCAGTAAAACATCACAGCATGGAATGTATTTAGCAGTTTAGTGTTTCTGTGTTTATTTGTTTCTTTAAATTATGTCACAATCCTACAGCTATATGGATCGAGCAATAAATGATTGACCATGTAGGAAACAGTTCAGCTTACATGAGGCTAATCAAAGGTTTGTGATGCTGATGTGTTAATTAACTTTGGTAGCTGCATCTTCTCCATTATATCCAAAGATGCAGATCATAACTAACATTCTATGACATTGTGGGTCAGTGGGAAGCAGCTTACCTGTTTGGCTGGTTCTCTGCGTCCTCCCAATGATGCGTGTGTTTGCTAGAGGAACTCCCGCTAACTAAAGACATGCAATTAGGCAAACTGGTGCCTCTTATTCTGTGACTGTGTGTGTCATAGTGTGTCCCCTGCCCCGTGCTGTGTGTGTTAGTGCGTGACTGTGTGTGTCAGTGTGTTGAAAGAGTTGAGTGATATTTCTCACTGAGGCAAAGATGGGGGAAAATAATTATAGGAAATTTACCTTGAGAGATCTTTTTAAACAGTGAAACAAGTGGATTTTTTTAAATAAAAAATGTTCAAATTTTGAGCTTTTATGCCGAAATATGGCACTTGCATGCAAATGTTCCTGAAAAAACAGGCTTTATAGTTTTATTAGTGATAAAAACAATGCGAATTCCAGTCAAAGACTACTGAAAATGCTAACTGGGAAACAACATAGACAGTTTTTATTTTTTAAACCATTTTTAAGCTTTTGTTTTCATCACAACCAGGAATAAATAGTCTGTGTAAAATGAAGGGATATAATTACATTAGTTATTTACCTTTTTGTTGTCAAAGGCTGCGTAATTTAGCATAACGTGTTTCTAAGTTTTGTGTTCCTGTTGTCCACCGTCCTGAATGACCATTTGATCTTATAATCTAGCAGTTTCCCTGTTTTTTTTGCTTTGCCTCTAACTGAAGTCAGATCTGTTGAAACAACAGACTGTCAATTCTCAGGCAAACACACTTCAGCAGAAGAACAATCACTTTTGTACACTAAATGGTCCCATATCTTCTTGTCTATGAATAAGAATGGTTTACTTTTCATGCTTGCCAGTTTAATGTCTTTTAATTGCACATAGCTCTTGTTCTGTCATTCATTTCGGTGTATAGTATGTTTAATTTTAAGATGGACATGTTTTTTTTTCAGTTTATGTCTTCTGGCTTGTAATACAACTACTCATAATTAAATCATTAAATAATAAATATGAATATGCCCTTATATTTGAGCCAGATTTATGGCTGGCAGGAAGACAAGTAAAAAACATATTGTTTGCTTTTTAGCTATTTATTGTGCTACAGCATCGCTCTTACTTTAGCTCTTAAAGCGTTGACTTTCAGGAGGTTAATGGATTTCGCTTGCCACAGTTTTGGCATGTTTACCGAACTGTATGAACTTCCTAAGGCAACACGTGATATCCATGTGACAGCCAGCGAAGCTGTCAATGCTACAAGTGGTTTGTTTTATAGGCCAGGGATGTGTCTCTGTTATGAAACTCCGAGATGGCAAATCGGTAGTTGAGAAACCTTTGTTTGGTGCCTGTGAATGTAATGACACTGTGAGGGTGTCTCAAACCAGACGGGGAGTAGAAGCAGTATCATATATATATAAAATAAACTTATAATGAAACATTATTGATGCCTGAGGGGAGATTCTCTTTTTGCCTACCCCATCTCGCTCTCTGAGACAGAGAGGTGGAAACAAGCCTGGGGGTCAGAGTGTAGGGTCAGCTAAGATACAGCGCCCCCTGGAGCTGGGGGAGGTTAACGGCCCGGCTGAAGGGCCCACCGCCATGTGACTATTCTAAGGAAGCCGGGCTTTAAATCTTGCTTCAGCTGTGTGGGGAGGTCATGTTCTACCCATATCTCACAGGTTTCCTCCAATAGGACATGCAGCTAGAATACCTGGCATCTCTGTGTATATATGTGTGTCTGTGTGTGTATGTGTGTCCGTCCACTGCAATGGACTGGCATCCCATACAGGGTGTACCCCAGCCACGATCGTGGCCCATTCTGCCTGGGATGGCCTGCAAGCTCCCAGTGACCCAGGCCAGGATAAGCAACAGGAAGCCGAATTTAAAATAAAAATAATATAAATCCCGCAAATACTATGTTGAACCCATAGTGCAGGACCGGCCTCCCAGAAACAGCATTAGAACAAATAAAAATATAAAAGTGACAAGAAGCTCAAGATGGAATGAAACGAGAGAGCAGCATTTACAGCATTACCTGAAATGCAGGCCCTCTGCCGTTAGCAGTGCCTGTATACATGCACGCATGCAGCTGAAATCGCAGTGCTTTCAAAGCTTTTATAACATGCATTTGAGGCATTAAGCCAGCTCCTGCTATTGCTAGCCATCAAATCCTTACATACTGAATACTTAAAAGGCCCCCCACCCTACCCCACCCCCAATCCCCTGACTTTAGCTAAACCGCCGTTAACAACCCTGTTAATTAAGCATACATTATTGCCTCACAGGTATTCAATTCCCTGGACGCACCGGGCCAAACTGCGCGCCAATCTGTATGTCGTATGTGAAAAAAAAGAGATTAACCCAATACTGCTGAGTAGAAAAGGCCCTTAAACATCCTACGTTACATTTGGCTCCTGAACAAAATTACTTTTTCCATCTGCTCTTATTGCATTTCAGAGTAATGATCACAAAAGCGTGTGTAAACACGACAGATGCCCACCCAGGGGAATCTTTCAGCATATGAAAGTTTTTTTTGTTCGATTAACGGGCTTTCCGATGATAGCCTTCGTGCCAGATTCTCCTCTTCAGCTCTGATGCCGGTGAGCTTCCACCCCGAGAAGCTTCCCTGAAGTTTGACTCCATTCAGTGGTAAGTAATATTTCAGCTTCTTCCCAATGACGCCCACCTGGGTCCACTCTGCTGTGTCCGCTGTGTGAGCGGTTACTGCCCTGGCCCTCCCTGCTCTTCCTGTTTGTGTTGTTTCACTTTTTAATGGAAGTTTACTAGATGGAAAAACACAGTTCATGTAGGACTTTTTTCCGCTTAACTGTCAGAGATAGTGAGGGAAATTAGGGGAGTAATAATTAGTATGGGCTGTCATTTGGCCCGATGTTTTGCATACATCGCTGGGATAATTGGCCCGACTTCCACTTGTGGCGTGTAATTACAGTAAAACCACAAAGTGACCTTTCTTATGCAGCTTTATGATAGGCTTCCCCAATATTTCCATAACGAAAAAAAAACTAAACACTGGTTAGAATATAAATATTTACAGAATGAAATTTCACACATCAGACATTCTCAACAGACTGAGAACATGTTACTATATGATATTTAATCCAGTTGCACAAAACATATAAGAATATATATATATATATATGTGTGTGTGTGTGTGTGTGTGTGTGTGTGAGAGAGAGAGCGAGAGAGAGAGAGATTTGGCACTTCAAGGATTCATATATAATGTCGCAAGTGTTCAGGTACATTCCTCATTTCTTTTCCAGTTAATGGATATATTCTAATACTTCCATCCATTCATCCATCCATCCATCCATCCATCTATCCATCCATCCATCCATCCCCGTTTTAGCTGCTTTGTGTCTGTGTCTTTTCTAAAGGCAGTTCAGATAAAGTCAGGGCTTGCTGGCTGATTAGCAGGGTCTGTGTGTCCCTATGCAATAATCTATAGCGCTCTAGCTGCTGAGTGTCGCTCGGATGATGCCACTGTGCTTATCGCGTCTCATCCTGATATAATAACACTGAAGATGATTGATAATTAGTCTAGCGAAGTTACCTTGTCACATCCATTCAAACACAATGGCATTGCTCCCCGTAAGAAAAGAAATTAAATTTCACAGTTAATAAGTATATATTAATTTAATTGTGCCTCAGTGGTGAAGACTGTAGACTGACATTTTCAGGGTTTGGGGTTCAATTAACATCCTTAGTTCTGTGCGTGTGGAATTTTGCCCTTGTGCCCCAAGATGGACTGGCGCCCCATCCGGGGTGTCTGTGCCCTGAGCCCCGAGACGGACTAGCACCCCATCCGGGGTGTCTGTGCCCTGAGCCCCGAGATGGACTGGCGCCCCATCCGGGGTGTCTACGCCCTGAGCCCCGAGACGGACTGGTTCGACCAGCACACTAAGCAGTATACACAGTATAGATGATGGATGGAAGTACAGCATTGCTTAATATATGAGAAAAACATCATTAGGCGATTTTACCGTAGCGCGAACATCATAGAGTGTACTTACACAAACCTAGATGGTGCAGCTTACTACACACCTAGACAGTGTAGCCTAAATAACAGTAAAAAGTACGGTATAGTAAATGCATGAACCAGTAACAGTTATTGTCATTATTTAGTATTATGTACTGTAGATTATTGTATGTGCTACACTTATAGGACTGGCAATGCAGTAGGTTTGTTTACACCAGTATCATTCTAAACATGAGTAATGCGTTGTGCTACGACGTCACGACGGCTAGATGTCACTAAGCGATAGGAAGTTTTCAGCTCCGTAATATTACTGGACCACCATCGCATTTGCGGACCAAAACATCATTATGCAGCATATGAGTGTATAACCATTATTTATATATGAATGCAACAATATATAAAAGCTTAATGGTAAAATTAGAGCCATTGATTAGAAATAATGGCAAGAACAATATTGTAGTCCTTCAAATAGATTTGCAGGGAGAGATTTGCTAGGTTGATTGCTTAAGCTTAGTAATTACTTATTTGAACATCGCAGACCAACTAGTTAGCTTGACTTTTGGCTCTTTGTATTAATTGTTCCCTGCATATGGAATGTGATTTAGGCCGACCTCCATGATCCATACCCACCTCTTTGGAATTCATTGACTGTGACTCAGTGAAGCATAGCTGTTCGTTTAAGGCGGGGATGAGTCCGGCTGGTGTCCGCTTTCGGGGCGTGAATACGCAAAGCCGGACGGAGTGGGAGTGATTAGACAGTGAGCAGGTGCCATGGGTCCTGGCTGCGCAAAGCAGTGCGTCAAGTCGTGACTCGCATTTTGTTAACGTGATTTGCGAATGAAACAAACACAGTGTGGACATCTCTCGGATGTTCTGATAAAAGTCGGATCGTGTAGAATAAGGCCCTTAACCCCAAATACTCCCAAGTCCCCTAATGCTCCAGGGACACTGGCTGACCCTCTTCTCTAATCCTCACATGTACGTCACTTTAGACAGAAGTTCCTGCTAAATATGAAAATGTAAATTCAGGAAAGCAAAGCACAGAAAAACAGCTACATATCACACACTTCCCTGAAGGATTTGAAAGAGGTTTCGGTGCCACTTTACAATAAGGCTACCCATATGGAGAGTTTATGAATGGTTTATAATATGGTTATTACTTAGGTTGTAACACTTTGTAAATTATTATTATTTAAACAGGTTATACCACAGTTTTCTTATTAATGAGTTACTACCATTTATAAGTGGCAAAAGGGAGCCTTATTGTGAAGTGGTACCAGAGTTTCTTTCCTGAAATGGGACAAGCTCAGTGTTCTGTTAAGTTGTTGTAATTTTTCAGTGAGTGAAGTATTAACGTTGAGATAGGATTTTAGTTAGTGGTCCATGAGGGATTTGTTAAATATTAGCCAAACTTTCCTGACAGCACTGTTGATAACGGGATTCCTGCAGCAGAGTACGGGATGCAATCGGCTTGCCTGTGATGGCGCCCTGAGTGAGATATATCTTACATGAACTCTGAGTGCTGACAGTTCCGTATTCAAGAGTTGCACTGCAATCAAAACTTCGGAACAGGGAAATCCCAGACTGGGCATGATTCCCATCCACCGCGATGCATGCTTAAAAGCCATGCTGGATAGTACATTTCGGTGAATGTGTTTCTGATAGCTTAAATGTTCGAAGAGGCCATGCTTTTACAGCGTTGGGAGCTCATCGGGCAGAATGTACCGGAAAGGGGCTATAATGGCTCACTCTGAAAAACACCCCGACCACCCTGCTTTAGCGAATGCAGCCTCCGCTAACAGGACTATGCTGTACTTTGCTGCATCGTGTTCCATACCAGCCTGCACCTGCACTGATGAAACCTGGCTCTCCCACACAGTGGCCTCCAATGGGGTGGATGACTGTTTTCTCTCACTAGGGGGCAGTGTTCTCCCTAATGTGCTCTCATAAGCCAGCAGCCCTGCTTTCCGGCACACAGGGGACGAGGACAGAGCTTAGCACTTCCAGCTCTCGTTCATTCATTAGAGACACACAGCGAGCGACCAGGGCTTTTTAGACACGGCGGTGGGAAGTAAACGAATGGGAAACGCATCTCTTCATTCATTCCTGCTTTTCTTTGCAGGTAGAAGACAGAAACCTGAAAGAACAGAATAATGCTTGAGGAGGATTACGGAGAGAACCTGACCTGAAGGATCTTCTGAAGATAACAGCTGCTGCCTCCAAAAGTATGGGGAATTGTTCAGTGATAATAAGATTCTTTAGGGCACGTATTATATAAAACCATTATAGTGATGTCTTTATTTAAAGTGTCTGATGAAGCCTTGGCTCCATCAGACTGTTTCACTTCTCAGAGTATGGTGCTTCGGTGTCACGCTGCACTGAGCTCCCTGCTCCATCCAGTTTCCATGACTACTTGTTCAGTGCAGGGTCACAGAGAGACTGAAATGTATCCCAAGCCTCTGGATGACACCCTGAATGGGTTGCCATGTCCATTAGAGGATGCAGCCACACACCAAGAGATATTTATATACTGTACAGATTCAACTACATAGTAGGAGAAAACGTGCTCGAACACGGTGGGAATGAGCTGACTCTGCACAGAAATGGGAGCAGGCGGGAGTCAAACCCATAACCACCACCTTCTCACAATGAGACGACTCCACACACACACACGCAGAGGAGTTGGTGGGAATGAAACCCATAACCACCGCCTTCCCACAATGAGCCAACTCCACACACACACATAGGAGCAGGCGGGAAACAAACCCATAACCACCGCCTTCGCACAATGAGCTGACTCCACACATATGCAGGAGCAGGTGGGAATCAAACCCATAACCACCACCTTCCCACAATGAGCCAACTTTGCACACAGATGCAGGAGCAGGTGGGAATCAAACCCACAACCACTACCATTCCACAATGAGCTGGCTCTGCACTGACACGAGAGAAGGTGAGAATCAAACCCATACCCACCGCCTTCCCACAATGAGCCGACTCTGCACACACATAGGAGCAGGCGGGAATCAAACTCAATCACCGCCTTCCCACAATGACCTGACTCCACACACATGCAGGAGCAGGTGGGAATCAAACCCACAACCACTACCATCCCACAATGAGCTGGCTCTGCACTGACACGGGAGCAGGTGAGAATCAAACCCATATCTACCGCCTTCCCACAATGAGCCGACTCTGCACACATGCAGGAGCAGGTGGGAATCAAACCCATAATCACCGCCTTCCCACAATGAGCCAACTATGCAGACACACAGGAGAAGGTGGGAGTCAAACCCATAACCACCACCTTTCTCAAAGTCATGTTTTGAGAAAACCTGACTAGTTAATGTAAATAAGTCAGCGAGCTGAATCTGAACAATGACTGGTTATATATTTTCATCAAAATAAAACAGTGCAAATATTGATGAATTAAGTAATTAAGCATTGCTGTAGCCGCTGGTTTTAGCAGATTAAACTTTGAAATACAGAAGAAAAGTTGAAAGAGTTCATATATCTAAAATATGTATATAATTATATGTAGTCAAAGTGATGCATTTGTTTACTGTGTTTAATTGGTTGCGTGTAAAATATAACCCAAATGACCACGAAGGGGAAAATACGCGGCCTGCATCTCTAAAGTGACTGCGAGTCAGCTGGGAAATCATGTGGAATCAGTGATATCTTCAGATGGAACAGGAGCATTCTGGGAATATGGAACGGAGAGCACAGACTTTGGTTTATGAGGGGGGGGCAACATGAATGCAAATGAGAGATCAGAGGAAGAAGACTAGTAATTGTGAGGCAAATTGTGCTCCTTCTAATCAGGTTTACAGCCAAAAGCCTGAGGAAGCTCCAGAGGGATTGGGCGAATCTATCAAAATACGATGCACTTTCCGTCCTTGTTAAAAAAATGGAAATGTGTGAGGGATGTCATCTGCATTCCTCAATCTGACCCCAAGAGGTGTATCTTTATGCTGCTGTTTGAGGGAGTTAACTGATACTTGCTACTTTAATTGAACATACAGTCGGACAAGTCGTTTGCCTTCTAATCCACGTTCAGATCTGAGCCCCTCTCTCCAAATCCAAATAAATGACTTTCTCCTTCTAATCCTTATTGGACCAGCACTGCTCCAGTGGCTCATCTTGTTTTGGCACCAATTTACAAACCATCCAGTTCTATGTAATAGTGTCAGAAATGGGAAACTGACAGGGATGCGGAGATGAGTTCAGCCTACTTGGAACACATTAATTCAGGACCTGTCACTAAACCTGTTCTAATTGGACGCTTACTGGGGATCAAGGGATGGCCTAGGGGAGTTTCATTTTCCCTCTATCTAATGGCTTCCACGACATTTTTTCAATAAAAGATAGCCGTATCTTTTTTGGTAAAACTATTTTCCAATGCACCAGACTGGCTATTAACACCTTCTCAGCAAAAATGCTGTGATAAAATACTACATAGTACAAAATGCAAAAAACAACATCGCGAGTTTTCTTTCAATGGGGATATCATCTCTTTTTAAGACACATTTAAACATATGAAAATCCTACCCCCTAACCGTCTCCTGAGCCAACACGCTCTTCCATCCATCCAAAGCTATATATCCTACAGGGTTTAATTTTCATGGCTGGCAATGCATGACAAAGTCATGGTCTTCATCCCATGTCTTACAGTTATGGATTTGCTCTGTATATAAAGAGTGGGCCAATCTTCTTGCTGTCAGCCAGTGTTCTTACAAAAGCCCTAACGCAGTTTCAACACCTGCCGTTGCAGTGGCATCACAGTTAATTAGACTTCAGAAAAGTAGTGAAGGGATCAAGTTCCCTGGACTATAAAGATCTGAGAATGATGCTTCTAATTAAAAGGTTCCTTATGTCCATCATGAATTATTTATAGACTTGTGTCCCTACCTAGGAAACATTTGTCATACTCTAAAACTGTTTGTGCTTATAAACATTAAATTAATTAAAAATCCAGTTTAAAGGCCTGTTCATCCATAAAACAAACAAACAAACAGAAATAAGAAAACACTCACGGCCTGTTCTCAGGGAGACCCAAAAGAGGTCTTCTGCAGAGACAGAGACTATAGCGTATTGAGAGACTGTCTATTCACAGGTGGTCTTTGAAAATGAGATATTGAGACACTGAGAGATATTGATGAAACACCATCTGTGTTTCAACGCCTCAAAGGTCCACCCTGCAGATTGTTTGATGTGCGGTTTTTACATTTTCGAGGCAAACGGTACAAGGAGGTGCAAAAACAGTCAACTGGACGATTGAATGTCGTTGACAAATAGTTTCTGTACTAACTCAGAGAAAAATATTCATTTGAATATTTCACTGATATGACTGATGTTAAATATATGTATTCAAGTTTTTTTTTGAGCTTAAAAATTTATGTGGTGTAACATTTGTTAAAATATTTTCTATAATGTGGAGAATTCCACACTTACATTTTTGACACCTTTACCCTCATAAGCTCACTACAGAGGTAAGTTTAATATCTGAATTGGTGTCTGATGTTGTGCTTTGGGCCTTCATTAAAAAATACATTAAATAAAACCATGTTTTAACATTGATACTACCTTGATTGAATACAAAAACAGGATATCCAAAAGAACAGATAAGGATCTACAGAATTTGTATGGTCTGAACCAAAAAGGACACTGTTTCAATCAAAGTAAAACCATAACCAGGCTGTAAATATGAGGTGGTACCATATTCACCAAACCTGTATGACAGTCAACACAACATAACCCCAAACCCAATGCAATGCGAGTATGATAATATGAGTGTGATAATATAACGATGACTCTGAAACCTGAAAACATGTTTAGGGCTGTATGGCTTAGTTGTTTAAATAACTGATACTTCAGCACTTTCATGACTACCTTCATGTCCTACGTCTGACCTAGACTTTTAAATGTAGATGGTATCCGATCCCAAAGGTTTACCCTCAGGACGAAACAGCAGATAACAGGTTTCGCCGCTGGCTTACTTATAGAAACATCAATGCTCCGCCAGGGAGTTTAGC
The DNA here is from genome assembly GCA_026776725.1 of Gnathonemus echidnorhynchus. Taxonomy (NCBI): domain Eukaryota; kingdom Metazoa; phylum Chordata; class Actinopteri; order Osteoglossiformes; family Mormyridae; genus Gnathonemus; species Gnathonemus echidnorhynchus. Next base: position 6,330,685 of record JAODJU010000045.1, on the reverse strand, counting down.
TAGAATACCAACTACTGCCGTCCTTCCCATCGACATGCGCGGCGATCCGAAGGAATCCGAGCACGATACCCAGGATGGAGGACCCAGAGGCATTTGCACATCCAGTACAATCCCACACCGTGAGGTTCAAAAGAGACCAATATGTCTAATTCGGCAGTCAGGGCACAGCTAAGGATCATTCAAACAGGCCGGACCTCTTTACGGCGGGGAAGTGCCGTAGGGGCGCTAAACACCGGGTCTGAGGCCTCTACAGACAAATGGACAGGCAGTCAGGAAAATCAGCATTTTGTTCTGAGAAAAGCAGCCCTACCTTGTGGACACATTGCAGCTGAATGCTGAAGAGTGACTCGTAACAAAAGGGCAACAATTATGATTCCTATTACTATCATTTAGTATTCGTTTTTAGAGACATGGATCAAAGGAAATAACAGGACATTCATTTTAGATGAAAAATGCAGACGACGTAGCTTCCATTATTATTCATTTTCGGTTATTATTAACAATAATGCTACCCAAAATCCTTCCACTGGTCTACTGCTGCTTACGCCTTTCAGGGGCACAGTGACCCTGTCCCAGGAACACTTACTACGGGCCATTCAGAGCGCTAGGGGCCTCAGCCTTGAAGGAGGGCGATTGTGCTACCAGCGTCTGCCGGAAATATTAATGCACAAGATTTATATGACCGTTACTTGACCCTCGTCTTGTCTGCTTTGATTTCAAGCACACAATTTGCCATTTAATTGTATAAAAAATAGGGCACATTCAGAAACAAGAACACTGTTGGAAATATGGTGGAAGGCAAAAGATAACAATGGAAATGGGAGAGTAGCATCATAAATTACCTTAATATATCAAAAAAAAAACAACAGTGAGGTAAATATGTCCAGTTGGTCACTGGAGAGAAAGGGGACCCTGGCTTGTATATTTTTATCCTTCTGGGATCCTGGTTGCAAGGACATACTTTGCAGAGAGGATAATGGTTCCTGAAGCAGTTCTCCTTGAAAATCTGAGGCTTTAATGTTGGGATCAGTGTTCTTATGGAGGTTCCGGGGCTTTGTAGTGCAGGACTAATGTCCGAGCATCATGCCATATTCTATTTAGGGGAGGTAGCCTACGGCGAAGAGACATGGATGAGCAGGAGTGGAAAGTTCAGGTCCAGAAAGTAAATATCCAGACCTAGATTTTATTATAACCAACCAGTTGAGTATTCTGTGACCGTGACTCTTTATACTCAACTGGTTGATTGAAACAAAACCTAGACCTGGATATTTACTTTCTGGATGTGAATTTTCAACCGTGGATGAACAAAGGGAGCTTTTATCAATCAGGGGAGCAAGTCTTAGTCCTTTCTTGTTGTTTATAGCTGTGTCTGTGTACACATTTTCCATCTGATTTCTTCCCACTGGGAATAATTCGTTAGCGCAGGAGGGTACCAATCGTCCATTCATAGTGTGGCCGTATGTGTCTATTGATTTATCTTATGAATAGATAAAGTGTTCTTTAGAAATGGCCACAGGATGTATGCGATACCTAACTCACTAGTTGTTTTATGTTTTGTGTTTTGTATTTCATTTGATGGTTTTTTTCCCATCCACAGACGTCCAAAATGGCTTCTCACAATGGCGTGACACTGTCAGAAACTGCATACTGACAATGGGTGAATGCGGATGAGTACCCCAAACAGAGGTGGAAATTTTAGAGGAAAGTAAAAATCCAGACCAAAATTTTAATTTCAACCATCCAATTGAGTACTCCGTGACTGTGACTCTATAAACTCAACTGGTTGGTTGAAACAAAATCTTGGTCTGGATTTTAACTTTCTGGACTTCAAATTTCCAGCCCTGCAGTTGAGAGTGTTTCTTTATTTTATACAGCCAGAAGGTGTCGCGTCCTTTATCAGGCACTTTAGTGCTTCTGAGATGCTTCCATTCCCATGGTGACATGACCACGGGTCATTCTGAGAGGTTCAGCATTGTTAGCGCCTGCACATAATCAGGTTACGACTTCTGGCTTGACTCCACCATTATTAACTAAAGCATTTTCTCCCTGGAGAAACAAACTCATGCCTGTATTATTCTGGGATGTACGGTAACATCACTTGAATCTCAATACAAAATATATTTATATTAAGTATGTTAATTCCATACATGAACTCTATTTTATGTATTTCCAGTGTACATCTTTTGAACAAACTTGGAACAGGTACCTAAAACTTGCCAGGTATGTACTGTAAAAGCTCAGAGCTGAAAATGTCATGACATCTTCATATCAGCACAGCTTTGCATCACAGACCATTTCCCGGATCATTTCTTTTGCCTGCTGGAAAAGACAAACAAGCAGTCGGAGTTTGACATCTCATGTTGCTTGCCAGCCCCCTGCACCGTGTAATCTGCATTTCCAGCCCCCATTCCATAACCCATATGCCTTCCTAATGGCGAATCCTTAAGTCCGGACCAGGTCTCTCGCTCACTGAGGCTATCTAGAAGAAGCCCCTGTGCATCCTGACAAGCTTACCAGTGGATAAATTGCATTACCCCACTAACATATTTTCCAGTAGGGATGGGTTGGTGTTACCTTGGTGATGTGCTGGTTTGGGTTAGAGTTCCATTGTAACATTTTGCTTAAACACCAAATAACTTCTGTCTGGGTCCTACAACCTCTTATCATCTGTCTTCATACATCATCATAATTACCTTTTTGTAAAAATCTGATTTTTTTTTATTCTTTAATTTCTTCATTCTTCCCAGTTTGAGGGAGTCAGATTTGTAGAGTACATGAGCGATAACAGACAAAAGTGCCCTTTCCATACTTATCATAGCCACAGAGCTCGCTGGGTCATTTCGGGCTGTCACTGGTCTCCTGATGGCCCCTCTGACAAATGTCCTCCCTGTCCAGCTGCTCCGCTTTGAAAAGCTCTGAGCTGCTCTAAGCACATTCTCAGTGACGCTACATGCTTGCCACTTAATCGTTAATTTTACTGGGCTTCAATGGATATTCAAAGCTTTTGAAATATTTTCATACCCTTCCTCTGAGAGGTTTCCACATTATCTTAGAGCTGTGATGAAAATCCTTCCGTCTTTAGCGTGGTACTTTTACTTCGAATCCACTGGGAAATTGCATGAACACGCTTTATTGCAGTCTGTTCCTCTCTTTACTCATTGCATGAATTCTGAAGGCAGTCGGCTGCACCTGAGACTATTTACAAGTCTAAGTGCTTATTCATATTTTAATTTGAATACATTTAGTTTTTCAGTCTATCTCTGCTACTTTTTCTCTTGCATTTATGGTAAAAAACTGTACATAAGTCGGCTCCCTGACAGCTGTTATATATTATCCCCTTCATTTGTAGGTCCTTTTGGACAAAAGTCTCTGCTGAATTAATGTAGGTAAACGTCATGTAAAGATCTTTTAATATTTTCTGTAGTCACTACTTAGTAAATGCAGAAATGTGGATCTGTGCACCACCCTACACCCAATAGAGTGGTTTATAATACATTTAAATTATGGGAGAAAGAAATGACACAGTACCGCATTTAGTAGGAAAGGTGTTTGTGTGGTATGTGAAGATCTTAAAGGTACATGTCATCCACAAGGTCATGAAAAACACCATGCTTCTGTCAGGGTCCGCTCCTGTCCCACTCTGTGTCCCTTCCCTGTTTGGCCAGCAGGCATCACTGGTCATCCTGTCCCTCCTGTTGTCAGTCTTGGTGTTTCCCCTGTTCTCCGTCAGCTGTATGGCTCAACATGTTGTGCATGTGCTTGTCTCTGAACCCCTCTGTCACATGTTTGAATCCCACCTCCTCTATGTTTGTATTTTGTTTCATTTGTATGAGTTTTTCTCGTTCCTCTGTCTGGTGATTTTTGTATTCAGTTCAGATTTCTTGTTTTGAGCCTTAGTTATGTTTTATTGGGTTTTGTTATTCTCAGTGTTAGATTCTGTTTTCCCTGTTTCTTGGTTAGTTCTTAGTTTCCCTGTTTAGTTCCTTTGAGTGAATTTGTTTCACCTGTGACCTGCTTTCCCAACCTTGTTGATTGATCTCACCTGGCCTTTGTGAGGCTTGTTACGCTTCTGCATTTAAATCCTTGCCTCTGTTTAGCTCGCCAGTGGTTTGTTGTGATTGTTGAATGTTTGTGAAGTTTGTATGTTGGATATGCTTACATGCCCCGTTTTTGTAATTTGCCTTTGTTGATTCCCATTTACTTTTGACCCCTCGTAGTCCTTTGTTATGTGTTTCTTGTGTTTTTTTTTTTTTTTAGTTCAGTTAATAGACCCCGTTTGTCCTTTGAGCTGCCAGTGGGTCGTCCACCTCCTTCCTACCTGCCTGCACCATGCCTCACCGTCGCCCCAAATCTGCCCAGAACCTTAACATCTTCATTATTATTATTGTGCCAGATGGACTGTAAGACTATTTGCTTGCACATTTTCTGATTGGTTGAATGAGCTACCAGTTACCTGACCAGATTGTTATTTTTATGCTGAAACACATTTTACCATAAACGTTTTTTATTTCCACTGAATAATTATATTCATGATTCTTTTCCTCAACTATCCAAATTAATCCTTGATCCATGCCTCTAAAGAAATGTAAAAAGACTGCACAGGTTACTCAACACTATAAAAGCAGGAGAACACGGGACGTTTTTTAATAGGAGCATTTGAAAATAAAGATGTAGGAGATCAAGGAGACAAACCTGAATAAAGTCTTGATGAGGATTGCTGTTTGTTTATTTTTACTGCTTTTGTTAATATCGATTCCAGTAATTTTCCCAGGGGTCAGTGCTGGAGTTCTGACGACCTATTCACGGAGAGTGATGAATGGACTTGTCATGGCTGTCTTCTGCTGAGCACCGTCTACGGAATGTTCAGCATCATTTAAGCTTTGATACCATTCATTTATGCTTTCTCCTTATTCAGCAGAACAGCTTGTCACCAGTGCCTCGGTCTTCCTGCTTTCTGTTGTACAGAATAAGCAGCAGGACTATCCTGGCGTTTCCTGTTTCCGGCGCATGTGGTTCTGCTGAAGAGAACATTTTTCTCGATGGCATCATCCATCAGACAAACAGACGCTACTGGAAACTCCTCAAATAATGACTTACTGGGCCCCTGTAGAGTGGAATTTTATTTGGGATTGTTTTCTATGCATTACTTCATTGCTGCGGTCATCACCACGGCAAGTTCTGAATCAGAAAGTTTGATGAAAGTGCAATTTTTACCACGGACATAGTTTCCTTTACTTCACTCTCTATATATTTTTTCTCAATCAAAACATTTTACCATCGACACAGGTGAGTCTCGCCATGGATATGTTTGACTGCACAGACAGGTTATTTCCTGCACCATTCTTCTAGATTTTTCTGGCTTTTGGTTTTGTAAAATGAAAAAAAAAACATACCATTTCAACCTTATAACCATATGAAAAAACCATTGTCAGACACAGATGGTCTCTGTTAATTTCATTAATTGACATGTAATATATGAAGAAATTCTTGACCAATGGCCAAAATTATAATAACAAAGATGTAAAGAATATTTCTTTTATTACCTTGATTCATTTACTTGTGGAAAAAGTAATATAGCTGAGGGAAGTTACACACATTTCCTTTTATTTACTGAAAACATTATGTACATTTGTGAACTTTTATATTAGCATTTGCTGATGAATACTGTATATTGTAAAGTACTAAAACTTACTTTATTGTGTCAAAGCATAAATAAATCATGACTCAGAGCACTCAGGATACTCTCTGACTTATTTGCTGGAACACACACAGTATGTCGAAATGCCACGCATTTAACGGAAAATGGAAACGACAGTTGCTGTGTACAGTGCCGCAGTTGTATAATGGCCTTACTCTGCTGTCAGATTAGTACTTCAGAGCACAATAAGAGTTGCCAGATATAAGAGGGGCAATGTTTTATTTACCAGTGCCACGCTGCCTTCTAATTATCGCCGGGCCAAAACAGTTAAAGGCACTTTCTGAAAGGAAAAAAAAAAACACAAATTTTCCATTGTGTTGGAAATTTTCCACTGATCCCACACAATGCAGAAGGGGTTGATCACCGTCAGCCCGCAAATACTACATGGACATTATGGGTTTTCAAAATGCCACTTTGATAGGTCCAACAAACATACAGTGCTTACAGAGTCACCATGACTACCTATACTACTTCATATAGACCTTGTTTACTTTTCCTGAGACTTAATGACATATATTACCTAATTAATAATGTGTACAGTAGCAGAATGGCGGGACAAGCAAATGAACAAATGAAAAAATAAAATTACCAGTAAATAAAAACAAACCTTGTGATTTAGTTCTCCCTCAAACAAATACAACACATGTGGAGATAACGTCTGATAACTGTCCTTTTTTTTGATAATTCTCCTGTTATTTATTCTGGAAGGTGAGGATCATTCTAGAACGCAAGTCAGGACAAGTGGTTTTTATGGAGAGCTTCAGTGTCGAATGCCTTCAGACACAGTAATGGCCAGCCAGCCTTTAAGCCAGGACACATGCTTGAAAACAGCTGCTCCACTCCACTCCTGTCACAAACACCTTCCCTCACATATGGGGGTCATGCAAATGACTGGAAATAATAACTCTCCCTTTCATCGGGGGTTTTTACCAAAAGCGAGTCCCTTTGAAAATGAGGTGGGATTTTCACCTTACAAATAACTGGAGTGGAAAAAAAAATATGTACATCTGCTTTGGTGATGAGGTAAATAAAGGTGCTTGTGATTGTGAGAAACAGAGACGCGTTATGCGTACTGGGTATCAAGCGGAACGCGACCACGTGATACTGGGCTGGGACCAGGCAAACTCATTGGTGTTTACTCAGGACTAAAGAAGACCTGAATGGGGACAGACTATACAAACTGCTATTTCTGGGACCAAAGGAATCAACTGAATGCATGATTCAGGTCACCGGCTAGTGGGGGGAAAAAAAATCAAATCTCTGAATGAGGAACAGGCCAATCTAATCAGCGCTGCATTCCGCAGGGAGTATACCTTAAAATCACCCTCGAAGTAACCTTAAGGCTTTCCATTAAAATACAACATACTATACTATACTATACTATACTATACTATACTATACTATAAATAAAATATAATGAATAGCAAGCAACAGTAAGACTGATCTGAGGGCAGCGTCTCAAAACAGGCATTATAAGCAGTCACCTGTGTTTATTAATAGTTATTTTGACACACCTCGCCCCCCCCCCCCCATTGAAATGCTGTGAAGTGTTGCATGTCATGCAGTTACTGGGTCGCCACGGCCCCCGTTGCAGAAAAGACAGTGCAGCATTTACTGCGCCGGTTGCTGCGCCTCCCGCATCCCCAGCAAAGCGAGACCACCGGCTTTTCATCTGTATAGCTCAAAGGCGGCCCGACGGAGGCCTTAGGGCTGGCTCTGGCAGATCCAGAGCAGACTTAGAGGGGCCGGGACGGGGCTCGGCGGAGATGCGTCGGGGCTCACGCGTGTCAGTCCGCAGGCTGCCTTTCACACCCCCAGTACATGCGCTTTTAAGTAGAGGAGCCAGTGGGCTGTTAGTCTGAGATTACGCCTGCTTTCCCTCAGCTTGGCAGGTGCTATGCTTATATCCACACAAATGGATATAAGTTCTGTCTTATGCCCAGCATCTTTGTTGTAAATCTCTGCGGGGAGGAACAAAAAATAAAAAACGTTCACGTTGCACAAACATGGTCGAGGAAGGATATAATATTTCCTCGTGTTTTTTGTCTGCGGTCGGCCGAAAATGGCACATTGATTCGATTTAAATTCGAATGCAGTCTGAAGCACTTAAACCAAGCGTTTCAATTTGCCCTTCCGCTATTCACACGGAAGACTTCCCATTCGCCACATTGAAATCAATAATAATGAAAGGCTTTCTCCTTTTAATTCCGAGCCTAATTACCCCATGCAAAAATGAAATGACAGCTTATGAAGTGAGAAGACCTGTGTGTAGCTGTCATTACCTGATTACCTTCTGGGCGTGCAACTTAACTTCACTGCTTCATTATGAGGTTGCTGCTGCTGAACATTAAAAGGAATTCGAAGGGAAACTGGACGTCTTCCCCCACAAGACGGACATCTGCTGCAGTGAGGACCCAGGCGACACTGATTCACAACAGACCAATAAAGCCAAAAGTCCAAGTGCGATTTCACTGTGTGTTTGGGGAGAGGCAGGCAAGGGGGCACGGCCACTGACCATGTGTGCATGTGCT
>JAODJU010000045.1:6295762-6306152 GCA_026776725.1 Gnathonemus echidnorhynchus | reverse complement strand
GCCCCACCAATAAAACAAAACCAGGTAATACAACCCCCCCAATAATCATGTTTCCTCCGTAATGGGTGGAAACCTCAACCCCCCCCCCCCCCCCCAATGTTCCAGCCAAAGTTATGCCCTTGCTTACAGGTTATAGGTTATAAAGGTTATGAAGGACGGCTACTCCCATCTCAGCTGTGGACCTCACCAACTCCTCCAGGGCTTCCCTTGCCATTTGGTTACCACTCTGATTAATTCCCTCTGTATCTAGCAACTTCTCGGTGAACAAAAATTCTCTGAGCAGTCGCAGTTCTGTTATTTCCATTCCGTTTTATTTTATAATGGATTTAATGTTGCTTTGGGGGATGCTCATTTTTTAGGATATTTTTTTATAAACCAACCCTGACTGATGCTTCTCCAGATCTTTATCTCACAGTTGTTTTGGTCTTAAAGATGCTGTTTGCTTGGATATGTTCTCAGGGAAACGACTGTTTATTTTGGGTTTTTGTGGCACTTTGCACATAGGTTGATTTTATTATGTGACTGAAGGCAACTGGTTATTTCAAAGCTCATATAGGTATTTCAAAGAAAATAAATACTTGTTCAAGCAAGATTTTTTCAGGGTTTTTTTTTGTAATTTGTTGCAAGGCTTTTTTAATTATTTTTTGAGAACTATGAATTTTTTTTTACCACTTCTATATTATGGATTCTTCAGATTTGTGATGTAAAATCATGACTAAATCTAATTTTAATTCTGACTTGAACCACACAGAACATGGAAAAGTCCAATATGAGTGAGATATTGCACATTTTAAATGTCTGTTTTAAGTTCTAATACTTTGTGATCAGAAAAAGAAGCCAGTCATGTATTTGACTATACAATGTCCATTTGGTGGATATTTCAACAGCGACATTAATTTGGCTCAGTGTTCTCATAATGTTACTCCATTTTTTTTTCCATTTTACTTAAAATAGCGAAATACATGATTCAAATTCTTTCTGACGCTGGGAGGACAGGCCTGTGACAGGAGGTACTCTGGTAGCTCCCTGGTGCTTGATGTTCTTCCCATAACAGCAGGAAGCTACTCTTTGTGGAGCTTGGAGCTCACAGCAAGTTCAAGAAAAAAGGAGCAAGGAGTCACACCAGTGATTCACTTCCAAGTGATGCTGACACGGAATCTAAGAGCATCAGGACTGTGCCAAGTCCTGTGTTCAGCAGCTGCTAAAACAGAGGTTAGTAAGCTGCCAGACTAGAGACATGCCTATTTGTGTGAGTACAGTGGCTGTGAGGCACTGCATCTAGTAGATGGTTCAGCTCCTTAAGACCTTATTGACTTTTGTGACCATGAGGAATGGCACAAACGTAATGAGTATTGAGCCATTAGGAATGGGACAGACGTAGTGAGTACTGAGCCATTAGGAATGGCACAAACGTAATGAGTACTGAGCCATTAGGAATGGCACAAACAGAAAAGCATCAAAGAAGAATATGTTATATACTAATAATGATTTCATTCTGCTGCTCCCAGCCCAATATGTTGTAGTTATTCTTAAATGGTCTTTGTTGAACTGACTCATATCCAGGGAGATTAGCATCGGCATTACATGTATACCAATTAAATATACGGAATAGAATATATGAAAAGCCATCCATCCATCCATTTTTATTTATATAGCACTGTTTTAACCACAGGGTTTGCAAAGTGCTTTAAAGACATTTTGAAAGAAGAAAAAGGAAGAAATTAAAATAAGCACACAAGAAATGAAAATAAAGAAAATAAAATACCAACAGAACTACAGGACTTTAACCACCCACAGTCTCTGTAGAGGACTAACCCCTGCCTCACTGGTGAGTCTAGCCCCTACCTGTCTGGGGACTCTAGCCATTACCTGACAGGGGACTCTAGCCCCTACCTCACTGGTGACTCTAGCCCCTACCACACTAGAGACTCTAGCCCCTACCTGTCTGTGTCTGGGGACTCTAGACCCTACCTGACAGGGGACTCTAGCCCATACCTGTCTGGGGATTCTAGCCCCTACCACAACGGGGACTCTAGCCCCTACCACAACGGGGACTCTAGCCCATACCTGTCTGGGGACTCTAGCCCCTACCTGTCTGGGGACTCTAGCCCCTACCACAACGGGGACTCTAGCTCCTACCTCACTGGGGACTCTTGCACCTACCTCCATCCACTTACCCAGTATGGGTTCACAGGAAGTGGGGGCTTGGAGCCTATCCCAGGTACCATAGAATACCCAGTAGGGGCTAACCCTGGATGGGATAGAAAAGCAATGAGTAATTGCATATTTAATGCATTTATTTCCCAAATCCACTTTAAACCTGACACAGATTTAATAGACTCAGCAGTTGTAGGTTTCTCTCCTTGTCTACCTCTCAGTCTCCTCTGACATCACTAAACATTCATCAGGCAATTAGAATAGACAGCTTGACAGTACTGAATCATTTCTTCCACCCAAGGAACATATCAATCAATGGGAAGATATGGATCAAATACTTGTTGATGGTTTATTTCAACCTTTTTGCACCTGAAGATAGACATGAAAATGACAGGACCTTTTCAAGTATTAAAGATTATACACATAAAGGAGACTGACTTTTAAAAATGTCAGTGAAATGACGCTATTACATTAGCTCAAAGGGTTTATAAAACACAAATAATTTCTCTATTTAATTAACATGGTAGATACTTTATATTAACTCTTTATAAAGCAAATCCAGTTGAAGTGAAGAGGTTAATGGTGTATATATTGTGGTTATTGAGTACATGATTATGTAATTTGGGGCTCTGTAGGACTTTGTGCGTGTTAATCCATCTCAATGCATTAGAAATTATTTTCTATAAGCCTGTATTTCACTGTTATAACAAAAGGATTCAATAAAACCACAAGCCATATGTCACATTTTGGCTAGAGTTTATTTTCCAAAGAGCTAATCCAATACTATTATGATATGGATGAACTTCACAATACACCCTGCACTGCAGTCTTATAGATTTCTATTGTATGTGTCACAAAAAGATGTCCAAGGGCCATAACCTTTGGCTAAAGAATAAATACCTAAAGAAGTGAATTTCTGATGACAGTGGATCTGTGCAGTCAAAATAAAAAACTTCAGAAGACCAAGCAGCATGTAGCATAATGACACCTATAAAAGTTTCACTACTGAGCTTCTGCCCACATCTAATTATCAGCATTTTTACACTTTTGAGACATTGAATTACAGTATATAATAACACATAGAAGTAGAAAGAGTGAGGAAAAAATGTCCCCAATCACTCTGCAGAGAGGATTAGAGTTCACTCTTTAAACACTTATATAATAACACATAGAAGTAGAAAAAGTGAGGAAAAAATGTCCCCAATCACTCTGCAGAGAGGATTAGAGTTCACTCTTTAAACACTTAGGTGAACAGTTAGCACACTTTTCGGTAGCTCTGGGTGATAAGTCACCTGAATTAAAATAATGGCACATGGGTTCTTGAATTATATCACGCTGTGACCAATAAGAATTCCAGAAGATCCCTGAAAAAAGGTGCTAATGGCTATTAGACTGAAAACAGTCACAAACCATTTGCAATTTTCCACTGAGATTGGCTGGGATCATTCCTAGGGCTGTCACTCCAGGAGTGTTCATGACCCCATATCATAAAGAGGCTGAGAAAAAAATAGGCCACAAGGCAGAAATGAATTTGCGAAGGAGAAAATCAAAAGTTACAAATACAGTCTGTCACCTGTATGATCCTTAACAGTTTTAGAACAACATTTTATGTATAGACAAATGGATATTTTTATTTTTGTGTAGATGTCAGATTGTTGGGTATGTCTTTCCTTTATTCAATACTGGGTTTACCTCAGTGACACTGACAGATTACCTTACCAAAACAGTATATAATAAGCATCTCCACTTCTTTTGGGTTTCAGCAATTTTGTACGCTTCCTTTTGGTCTACATGGCATGCCGGCTGCTTCTGTTGGATTCCTGATGCTGTCCCCTGACTTTTCTTGATTTTTAAAGCAGGGAGAATTCTTGTTAAAAGAAAAGTGCACCCAGTGTTATACATCAGGTGCTTGTGACTATCTAGGCGAGGTACAGCACCACTGAGAACAGGTTCTCAGCCACCAAGTTAATAATTTTCACTCTTCATTACTACCTCTTAGAGTAGCAATTCACCCTTTGTATGGACCACACCCCCTTGTGGCTGCAAGGTGTGAAATATATCAATGCCCAGACTGTTCAGTGGCATCAAGCTTTACAGCCCTGGTAGTTCCTTCATGCATTTCACCAATAATAAAGTTCTGGGTTCTTTCTCATTCTTAGACAGCCATATTGTTTTCCTGCTCTATCTTGAAAACCCATCAGGTATCTATTAATTAATACTGGGCCTGATCTGCACTATTTTTATTGCATTGCATTGTCTTTGAACCGATGGTATCAGTTATCTTATTAGGTAGAGCACAGTGTTTTAAGTGTTTTTCTTGTGCATTATTTTCTGCTAATTTCCACGGGAAACTGCTGTCTGGGTTCATTCCTCTCCTCCAGTATGATAAACCCCAAAGCCTTAAAAAGCCCCTGTTCAGTCCTTCCATGGCAGTACCATGTGTCTACAGCCACCATCCCGGCTGAAGCGAATCCTCCAGTGTAATATTTAACCTTGGTTGCATGAGGGTGTCATTTATGAAGAGAAGCACATAGACAGTCAATGGCAGATTTAATATTACTCAACAGGGGGCATGGAGGACGAGGAGTGACATGATACAGAAATACAAGCAAAAATATAAATGTGTCATTTCAGTCAGAAAAGGGACAACAGCTAAACTTAGGTGTGTGAGAAAGGGAGAATTTTTGGTCTGAGTTACTGTGAGGCTAAAAACAGAAGAACACATCAAGTTATACCTATAATGGGAAAGATGGCAGCCAGTGATAAAAAAAAGTCTTGAACATGTATATGTGGGGGGTGGGGTGAGTGTGTGTGTGTTTGTTTAGGGGGGGTCACTGTCCTTCACAGCAGCTTCAGCCCCTTTTCAGCCTAACTACTCCATATTGCTTTGTCTATTTCCTCAGATGTGTGTTTCTTTGGTTTCCGTAGTAACCTGTTTGCATCTGAATCCCCGAGAAGGAGCAATTTCCTCCAAATTCTCTGCATCACATGACTGTGTTCATGATCTTTGCTGCCTTTTCCACAGAGGACATTTATAGTATAGAGTTTGGGCTCCATAATGCTAAGTCCCGCAGCCTTTCTGAACTTGGTCTTCCCTTCAGATTTTCCAGGGTATAAATCTACATTCGTTCTTCCATTACTTATAATCCATTCTACAAGAAGCTGTTGTTCATAATCATCCTGTTTACTTCTTTCCTTTGCCTGATTAATTGGATCGTAACCAATTAATAGCTGTAGCTACCTATGTGTCGTCTTATTATTCTTCAATAGATTTTCTTCTCTAATTCTCATAATAACTCATAATTGACTAAAAACTGATTATTGATTGGATAGTGTATTGGCTCACCAGCCGGTGAATCAATCTGGAAAAACTCAGAAAAAGGTTTAACTTAAGCTTTTCCTGATGAAAATATTTTTGTGTGTGTGTGTGTGTTATACATTTAACAGGAACATATTTCATCGGGTTGCATCATCTTTTTATAATTACAATCTATGCAGCAAAGAACATGTCACACTTATTCCCAAAAAACACTTTGCTAATCTATATTCCTATCACATTTCATTAATACATAGACTGGTGTAGTCCAGTTACGCTGTTAATGGCTATCCCTGGGTCCAAATCTCTTGTTTGTCAGAGTCCCATTTCTGGGTTTCTTGTTGGGTTTCTGTGTTCTGATTACCTCCAGGGAACCTGGGGTGTTTCTCCATACCATTAACGCAAATATCGTACTTACTGTATGGTCCTGGCAAAATGAGTTTTACTAACTTGCCTCCCAAGAAAGAACTTGGGGCACAATGAATCATGGGATTGATCTCATTTAGCAAGATGCAACTGATGTATCCTTGACATTCGAGGTAGGTCAAGAATGACATCCTGGGATTTTTCCTGTCCTCTATACTTCTGTTATTGAGTATTGGAACTGGTCCTCGGCAATGGAAAGTGATGCAAAACGGGAACATGAAAACACGTCAAGTACGAATATTGAGAAATCCCCCCCCAATTCATCAGTAGTTCTCACCTGGTTTAGCTTCACGACCCACACTTTTCCTCGGTCATGAAGTCACAACCCAAATGTATTTTGTTGGTAAAATTCGGGTGAAATTATACACTGATGTTCTGTTAGTCAGTGAAGTATTGAAGTATGAGTTTTCAGAGTCATATGAGAAAACAGAGTCCTTAAGAGTCGTTGCCCGAATTGCTTCCATCGCAAAACCTGCAACATGATTCAATGCATCAATGGAACAATTCCCATGATCTTGCAGTACTTGCCACACTCCGTAATGCAAACACTTTCCATCATGATGTACCCATATTCTAAATTGATAATTCCCATACACCCACTGCTAAACAATTTCAAGGGTGGTCTCGTGAACACCTGGATGAAATAAAAGACCCCCCAAGACATGATGCCTAAACATCCAAGGGATCGGGTATGATACGATAGCTTGTTTTGTGTGTCTGGGGCCCAAATAACCAGGTTAATCAGCTACTGCTTGGGATGGGATGTGAAATTATTAGATGGAGCCAAGCTTAGGATGGCTGACTAAAGGTGATAAGCAGATTCACAGTGTCAGCCAGCTTAAAAGGGGGAAAGAGGGACCCAGCAAAGAAATATCAAGAAAACTGTATAGTTTAACACATTTTGAACAGTGATGGGGAAATCTACAATGGAGAATGCAAAGCATTTCTCCAGCTCTCTGAAAGAACTGGAAAGATTCTGCCTTGACGAATTACCTGATGACTCAATACACAGAGTGAAGGACTCATATGAAGTCATTCCAAGAAAGACTGAAGTTGTTTTGAGTGCAAAAGGTGGCCTGATTCTTAATAGGACCTTGATACTGATATATTGTGAGGTCTTTATATTGTTTTATCCAACCCCTTTATATAAAGATGGATGTTTTGTCAATATTATGAGAAATGAAAAAATAAAAGCATAAAACATTGAAAGCAGATATTCTGCTGCTGGTAAACCTGGAAGGGTTCAAATCTGAGGTGAGTCAGCAGGATAATGTGGGTGCAATCTGACTTTTACTTAGTATTAATCTGAGTGACTCCTCAGTGATGACTAATTAATTTATGAGAAGGGGATTAGTGGGGTGACTTGAGCTGGAAAGTGAAAATGATGTGTGAAAATGGCTTGTTTATTTAGAAAGGAGCGAGGGGAAAAAAAAGTTGACTTTTTTATGTCACATTGAAGAAGCCTGACACGTAGAAAGAGCTGCTCGACTCTGAGTTAAAAGCAATCTGTGTGGGAATGGCCTTCGATGTGCCTGAGTGCCAGGGAGCTTGAACAAAGGGGAATCTACTCAGCCCAAGCAGCCATTTTCAAGCGCTTAAAATTTAATCACAAAATGAAATTTCTAGCGCATTCTACCTCCCTCCATAAATACCCTAACTGCCACAAAAAAAATAAGTAAAACTTTAACTTGGCAAAATGTACAATTGTTTTTTCACACTAAAACAAAGACAATTTGCTTGACTTTATAAAAGCTACTAACACTGATATGTCTTTTGCTTTAATAATATTAAGTTCCGAAGTTCCTCTAGGGTAGTAAAAATGTGGTATTTGTAGCTTTTCGTATTTTATGCTGTTATCCAAAATGTCAATACATTTTATTTTTCACAGAAGGAAGAATTTTTCATTAGTTCCAAGAATTTTATCTTGTATTGACTTCAAAGAAGTAATTATGAATCAGGAAATGTGACTGAACAGTGTAACACGGAGAGACTGCAGTTTCTCTTTAATTAGCTCATTCTTTAATTACTGCAGTTAAAACCGGATATTTCAGGTTTCACGCCCCATCCTGGGTTATTCCCTGCCATGCGCACGTTGCTTCCAGGAGAGGTTCCTGACTCCTGTGACCCTGATCAGGATTGTAGGCACAGGGAATGAGTGGATGGATATTTCATCTGTTAACAATGTAAAAAAAATAGAATGATTTTCACAAATGAAAAGTAAGCCTGGGGCCACTGCAGCTATCAGCAAGGTGATAGAGATCTTCAAGATAATTTAGCAGGAGATGTGGGTGATCTTCTCACCAGGTAGAGATTGGCTAAATTCATTTATCACCGTTTAAGGTACTGGAATCTCATAAACAGTCACTGGCCAGTTAAGTTTATTAGGCTCGTTAATGCAAACAGCCTCTAAGCAGCAAATCATGTGGCTGCAACTCAATACATATGACATACAGACAGGGGGATGAGGTTAACTTACCGCTTGGCTAAGCATTACGGCTAAGCCATGCCATGATTGTTGGTGTCAGACTCAGTAGCTTCAGCATCTCAGAAACCTGGAATTATCACACACTACGGCGTCTAGAGTTTACAGAGAAGAATGTGATGAAGAAGGAAAAAAAAAAAAACATCCCGTAAGTGGTAGTTCTGTGGCTGAAAACACCTTGTTAATGAGAAAGGTCATAGGAGAATGGCCAGACTTGTTAAAGCTAACAGGAGGGCCAGAAGTGCAAGAATAACAGCTCAAGACAACAGCACTGAGCCAAACAGCTTCTCGGAACAAACACAACTCATCTACCCTTGAACCAGTTCTGGAGACAAATGTGTCCTAGCCAGTCGTAGCTAGTTTTACCTAATAAATCAGCTGAAGAGTACATACACACCAATAATGTTCTCAGAATTGGGTCCGGCTTGGTGCTATATGCGTGTACCTAATAAAGTGGAACCTTATGAAGACTCCAAAAGTAGAGATTTCATCCAAAAAAAAAAAAGAGAGAGGCAAGAGAAGAACAACACGAGATGGTTCCGCAGGGGTGAGAGGTGCTTGATGGCTGCAACTTGTGAGTCAGGAAGCAGAGCTCAGTTTGACCCCCTGCCAGTGCTGAGGAAGACTTACGCACATCTGGCTGGGTGCTTGTAGCTGGCACACTCAGCCGCCTCCAGCTGTGCAGCACTGGGGGTGGAGCTTTGTGACCGTGTGTAGAGCAGCTGTCCAAGTCACGAGTGCTGGTCGTGCACAAGCTGCAGCACCAGGGACAGCAGCCAGAGCGCCTCGTGTGCCTGGGTATACGTAACAATAATGACCTCATAAGTCATAGCATAAATAGCTCTCTGATATACTACAAGTAATAAATTATTCATCATATTAAATATTCGGCCATTTATATTGGTTTGGAACAGTCTCCTAACATCAGATTATTGCTCAGTTCCTGAACACAGTGCACAGTCTTAGACAGAATGGCACTCCCCAAAACGCAAGTCAGATTTTATACCTGTCAGTCCTTTCCTCTGGCAAGACTCTGAGTACTCTCAGGTGGTGAGCCTCTGAGTACTTGGTACTCAGGACTGACTGGACTTTACCCACCAGCTGGGTGAAAGGCTCGATTCTGTTCCACCATCCACCGTTGCCATTCGCCCTCCCCAGAGTGCTGACAGCCATACTCGATTCTCCTAATTGACTGGGCTATTTCACCAGTCTAGCTGGTTCCTCCAGTGTGAGGAATTGTTTGACTTAAGTCCGATTTACCGAGCAGCTCAGATCCCCAATTTTTCCTGCCTGCTCATTTCTCCTCTTAATGAGTGTGTCTTTCTCCTGTCGTCTTGCTCGAATCCCCGTTCCAGTGCGTGCATATGTACCAATTCTCCCATATCTGCAGGTATCCCAGCCTAACCCTTCACCTCCAGGTAGACCAACTGGCTTCTCCACCGCTGCTCCAATCCCTAACATGGACTCTTGCTGGTTCCCTGTTTGCTCTGCGTTTCGGTCCCCCTGAAAGCCAGGATCCCAAGGCAAAGTGGATAGAACCAAAACTCAATGCCGAGCAACGAGGCATTAGCCAGAAAAAAAACTGCTATTCACAAACTGAGCACAGCTGCGGGTTCCCTATCACTGACAGGTGGGCGTGGCCACGAGGAACAGCAACACCTGTGGCGGGTAACTGAACTGGACTGGACTCTACACCATGGGTAAAATTTTCATTCATTTTCATTACAAGTTTTATTCTGCTTGAATGTTTTTCTTTTGTTAGTTTTCTTAATTTATCATGCAACAGTTATTTATTGTGGGTGGGGGAGTGGGATGGTGACCCTCCAGGTAATTTTCATGTTTTAGCTGCATAATGTTAATTATTAGGGGCTGGAAGTGAGCTGCTCAGCTGGGTCTCTGTCCATCACTGTGCCGCCTGCCTAGCAGCTGCCTCCCTTTTCCCTAGCAGAATGCCATCTTGCAATAGCTCAATCTATGTCACATGTTCGGCATTCAAGTACCCTCATGAT
>JAODJU010000045.1:6265345-6278848 GCA_026776725.1 Gnathonemus echidnorhynchus | reverse complement strand
AGCAGGTACCTCCTTCAGGGGACTCAGTCACTGTCAAAGTCACATCGGTGTGGCAGCTTCAGACGGTGACATTCTGTACGTCCTTAATTTCCCCCATGAGGCCAGTGCCTTGACTATACAAAAAACTCAGGAGGCATATTCCATTCGTTGTCTTAATTAATCACCTGAGAATTTAAATTACAAGAATAACCTCAATGAATAAGTGATTTGTCATATGACAAGTGCCAGTAGTTGATTAGTCTGTGATATGATTTAAGCTCATAAGCCACATACTTGATGACTGGTTATGAAACATGGATGTGGAATGAATCTGACATCTAATCTTTTCAAAGATACCCCTGCAGAGATCTGTTCTGTAGATCCATCTAAGCAACCTGAACCTTTCAAAAATATCCCATATAATTAAAATCTGGAAAGTTTCACCAATCCATTGCATTCAATTCCTTCAGTGGCCATGGATCTTCATTTTATAAAAGACAGTTCAGCACCTTAAGGTTCTGATGTTCCCTCTGGACACTGTCATTTATATGGCATTAAAAACAATGAATTGGATCAAAGTTTTAGGCTGGTTAGACAATGAAATTATAGTCCTGTCATGGCTGCGATTCTTTCATACTGCATTTTGCCTATTTGGTATGCAAGTCATTGCATGGTTCCTTGAATTCTGAAGCACGGTGCTTGTACATTTCCGACCCGCGATCCATGAGTGCTGGATAATTACTTCCGGTAAAGTCTCTGAAAAGAACGATCAAGTTGGTTATGGCTGCTGAGTGAGGAAGATGAAGGGAATCAGAACAGATGTGTTTTAATTTTTAACAGCTTTACTCATTCTGGACAGCATTTACCTGCCGCTGTGATGTTTAGAGGTGGATACGAACGGTGGCTGCTTTTATTTTTTGACATTTTTCTTCAGTTCCAGATTCAAACAATAAAAAGACAAACATGTGATCATTACAGCTGGAATGGAAGTGCGATCTGAGAGGAAGGCGTGTCTTCCCAAAGGATGCCCAGCTTATGTTCTCCATCGCTGAAAGGGCTGAGGTCCACTTTTCCATGCTGTGTCAACGGGAGACATTGTGCACCTCTACTTCAGTGAGATCCTTACGATGGCAGGAACGCATGTCGTTTTATAGTGTATTTATTTGCTTATATCACAAGGTCATGTGTCAAAGAAAAAAAAAATCGTATAATATGAGCTTTTCGCTTCGCAACAAAAATTCAATAGTGACAGAAAATGCCACAACATGTCATGGCTGAGGGAGACCAAGCTACAGTCACATTAAAACAGGAAGTGATTTTCCAGAGGCTTTGTTACACTCTTTGTGTGAAATCCCAACGCCCTCCACAGCGCATTCCGCTATGTGTCAACAGTCTGCACTGATTAATGACATATCTTGCATCTTGGGACATGTTAGGGCCTTACCAAGAGTAAAAACAGCAGAAGGAGATTAAAGTATTAAGAGTAACTGGAAACAATTATCTTATATAGCTAGTTATATTTCTTTAGTTATTAGATGTTTAAACAAACAGTTATTCATTTATCAGGCCCGCGACATAGACAGCTTGGGTTCTTAGGTACAAAATCATGCATTTTGTATCATATGTTTTGTTGCTAGTTCATCCAGACATTATGTGTTTGGATTGATTGAAACTGTCTAAGTAGGACTTTCAAAAATGGGACAATGGTTTGTGGCTGAAATGAAAGACGGTGGTTTAAAATCTATCGCTTGACCAATGTTCCACAGATGGGGTGGCCATCAGCACATTAAAAGATGACACGCATACTCCGGAAGCCAATAATTATCTCGTTATCTTGATAATGGCACAAAAAAATGATCAAAAAGCATTCTTGGCTTCCATAGTCTGTATGTGCGGGAGGTTCAAGTGGAGCTAGCTGTTGACGAGGGGGTGAAAAAAAGAAGACAGGGGGCTAAAAGGAGGACTTTCAACAGCACTGTGGACAGAGGGATGGGATACTGGACCGTCTGGACGAAATCCGGATGACTGGTTACCCTATCAACAGAGTGGAAGAAGCCACCTCAAACTGTTACCCTGACAGGTACTGTGAAGGAGGCAGTCACCAGTTAGGCCAAAATCTCAGTCTGCTGGGCTCCTGCTGGACTTTACAGCTGGCTATGGATTTCAGACAGGGAGGCCGCATGTCACTTGAAAACTGTAACCACGAGGACAGCCCATCAGTCGTGCATTGGTCAGGGAAATGGTACAAGAGAGTCAGAAAGAAGACAGGACCAAAGATTGTATGTAAAGACATTTTCTACCCTCTCAAATTAGAGTGAAAACAAACATGGCAGTGGATCTGAAGAAAGATTGGCTGAGACATTCAGAAATGCCGGTATTTATATGACTCCTCACTACGGAATTATGAAGACTCCCTGCAAAGCTGCCAATTATGATAAAATACATGTTTGTAACTACAACACCACACACCTGTCTATGTTCTTGTGTCAGTGTTACTATAGTTTAGATTTTTTGTTTAGTTTTTATATTATGTTAATTTGAAATCCAGTTTAGCTAGTTTTCAATGTGGCTCTATTGGTTTTTATTTTAAAGATTTATATTTATTTAGCTTTCATATATTTTAGTTTTAGTGATTTTATTTTTAGGGACAGAGGGAAAGCTGTAGGACTTTGCTAGCTACTACAAAATATGGCGATATAATGCCGTTGGCTATTAATGTGATGTTTTGCATAAAAGAGGCACAAATACAAATCATAACTTCAGCTAAATAATATTTTTAAATGGTAAAGGAAAGTATTTATATGTATATATTTTAATTTACAATTTTTGTTTAGTCGTAGTTTTATTCATATCTTTTTTCAGCTTATGAAAATGTTTTTGTTAATCATAGCCCTGCCTCACATACTGTAAGTACACAATGCATGGTTAGTTTTAGTAAAATTAATATTTCAATGCTTCATAAACATGATTTAAGAGCAGATTTGCTTTATAGTGCTACCCCAGGCCTGGTGTCAAAGTATGGGGTGGCCTGGCATGTTGTCACAAGAAGTATGGACATTCAGGATCGCAGATGGTCTGACACTATGGCACAGGCACCATGACATGGCCGTGTTTGCACGAAGTATGAACCAGGCCTTAGTCTGCTGGGCTCCACCGTAAACCATGACCCTGAAGGGTACTGTGAAGGAGTCAGCCAACAGCTAGGCCGAAATCTCAGTCTGCTGGGCTCCTGCTGGACTTCACAGCAAACATGACCCTGACAGGTACTGTGAAGGAGTCAGCCAACAGCTAGGCCGAAATCTCAGCCTACCGGGCTCCTGCTGAACTCCAGCGCAAACCGTGACCCTGATAGCAACTGTGAAGGAGTCAGCCAGCAGCTAGGCCGAAATCTCAGTCTGTTGTGCTCCTAGTGCACTCTAACACAATGTCCTTTGCAATTTTCTGTGCTCAGAAACAAAAAAGACAGTGAGGCCTGAACAAATTTCCCTGAAGGTGCTTCTGTTACAGTAAAAAAAATAAAATAAATAAATTAAGATTAGCTTGACTGGATCAAAGGAAAAACAAGATATTAAGTTCTGTTGATCATTAATTTGGATCTTCAAACGGATGTTCATTTTTAAAATGGGACCTCACTGACTTCCAGAACTGGGAGGTGACTAATTTAACAAAATGGAAGACGGAAAATGCTGGAAAGCAGGTCAGGGTGACTCCACGGTCCCACTACTTAATGACAGTATCCTCTCTGCTACACCATTCAATGCTTTGCTTCAGTTACTATGAAAATATAATGACAGTAAGCAACCCCGGGGGTTACAAACATAATTTGTTTCATGCTTTAGACGTATGATTTCCTATAGTGGAGATTGGTGATTACTGCATGGGAAATTGTGGCAACGTGGAATATTAACGCTGGACGGTGTCTTCTTTCTAATTAATTTGCAGTGGATCTAAAGCTATTTAAAGTATGACACCTCTGAAAATGTTCTCAGCAGGTGCAGACCCGCTTTCCTTTTCATGTCTTCATGTAGCAATTAAACTGCTTAATGTCATTTTATGTCTTCAGGCTGAAGAACAGACCTGGAACCTGTTAACTCCACTCAAGCAGCTGGGCGTCTGCAAGCTTCTTTTAGCCAAAAAAATTTCTTTTTCTCATGCAGTCGTTTTCCAGAATGTTTTGTGGTATCACTTTACTACAGAGTCACAAATACGTATTAGTAACTCAGTTACTACTGAAGTACAAATCATGAACAAATATAGTTGCTACTTCAGAGAAAAGATGTCAGAATTCAGCATGATGAACAAACATGAGATCAGTATTTCATTTGTGTTATTCATTATCTGTTCCTTAAAACAGTTTACAGAATTAACCCATGTGGTAACAAATAGTAATTGCTTGAGAAAAGAAGATGTGTCATGATTCATTAATGATAAACGAACATGAGATCAGTTTGTAACTAAGACTTAGTTTGTGGTTAATTAATATAATAATAGCATAATATTACATAATTTATCCCCCCTCAAGTAAAACGTTACCCATTTTGTGTGAAACTTTTTCAAGTTTAGAGAATTATTACATAACCAGACAATGAATGAGCAAATATAAAAAAGTGGCCCTATTTTGATTGGAAGTTTAAAGCAAGAGATTCAAGTGTCTTTCTGGTCATTTTTGTTTAATTTAATTAGTCTCTCAAAAGTGCTATTGACCAGGCTGTAAATGCTTATAGAGAATGGCGTGTCGATGGTGCTCAGTAAAGGTTACTGCCATAGGACGCGTGTGTGCTTGACCTCAGCGAAGGCATATATAAGAATGCAAATAACTCACAGAGCTCTCCTGACTGGCCTAAAAAAAGACTTGCCCTTTGTGGTAACTGATGACACGTCTCCAGAGAATAATTAATTAGGGCACAGTCAGGGTCTATCAGTAGCTCAAGACAGGTTCAATCTGTATGCAGGAATCATGCCCAGGTGATCGCTAGCTGGCAATTCACATGCCCACACAGAGTAAGTTACCGTGGTAATCAAGGGGAGGAACTGTGGCGTACAAACACCGGCTTAAATGTGGCAGTATGAACTAAATTTGTCATTTGGTCAGGGTTTGTGTAATACAGTTTCCTGTGGATTTGTAGGAATTTGACTGGCAATTCATCCATTTATTACTACAGATATGCGGCCATACTCGGTGAACACGTGATTTAGTTCATTATACAAACACACACACACAGGTCTGTAATAATATTTTTGTGGAGACTCTCCATTCATTTCTATGGGGAAAAGTCTAATCGCAACATGATGATCTTAAACCCTACCCAGCCCTAACTGTAACCATAAGTAACCAAACAAAATACAAGACTTTTGGCACTTTTAGTTTTTTGATTGCACTCACAGATCTTTGTGGGGACCTGAAAAATGGTCCCCACAACGTCAAAATTACAGGTTGTTTGTGACATTGTGAGGGACATTTCATATTGCGCTGATGCGTGAACCAAAAACCAAGGTTAGTACCAAATTGTGAGTTTTGCGTACTGTTACATCCCTACTAAATTTACACTGGAAATACACTTACGCTAAATCCAATCTTGGACATGTGATCACATAGCCTGGGCTAACGTGACCTGCATGGTCACGCTACCGTTGGCGCTAGCTAGTCTGTAAAGGTCACACTGTAGACTGGCAGCAATCGGTCAGGTATTATTCCTCATTATAGTTGCCTCTGTATTATAATGACCAGGCTGTAGCAGGCACAATGATTTCCATTACTTAGTTGGTGTTGACCTCAGCTGAGGCCCCGAATAAGCTGGTAAGCCAATAAGCCCCACCCCTCCTCAGATAGGCCTGTGTTCATCCATCTTCCAGAGATGCATTTTTGGCACAGGGTCCTGGTGATTCTGGCAGCTATCCCACAAAGCACTGGGAATGGGGGGGTGTTGTGGATAGGGTGCCAGTCCACACACACACACACACACACACTAAGGGCAATTTAGCTGCACCATGCTGCACATCTGTGTAATATGTTAGGCAACTAGAGTACCTAGAAAAAAATAAAATAAAACAAAAGTACAGGGATACAGGGTGAATTATCTGGAAGTGAATTCCATAATTGTAAGTGACTGTTCACACACTTTAACTCTCCTATTAAAAATGAAGCCAGCTTCATTTCAAGCCAAATGTTTCATAACACAAATAACACACCTCCATTTTCCAAAACTGAAATTAGATATTGGACATATGCGATGCTATTATCAAGCCATTTCTTTGTAAATACCGGATCCCTGGCCAGGCCTGAAACTACATTCGTAAATCCAATACTCACTGTAATAAATCAAGGATATAAGTGAAGGACCATCAATGGCTATCAGATCCATCTGCCACAGGTCAGTAGAGTGACTTTATCATGCCCCTGGAAGAGTGAATACAATTTCTTATCACAAAGACCAAACAAATGATCTGCTAATCTCATTAGATCTAGCTGCCTTCAAATTTTATCTTGTCAATGTGTACCTGCAGCTTCCCCGTTAAACACTTTTAATTGCACCCTAAAAACAAGCAGTGTTTGATAAGTCACAAACTCTTCCTCAAAAGGAAGACTCTGAACTCCAATTTATGGCTAACATTTTATCTTAAAGTCAAGCAGCTACGTGATAATGAGGAGAATAAAGTGTTAAAGATACAGCCTCCTTTGGGAAAACAAGCATGCAGCATTTTCTACAGTGACTTCCTTATCTCTCCTCAGAAAATGGACGGGATAAACCCTATAGGTCTTAGAGCATTAAAGCCAGGATGTGAAACCCTTGAAGATAATGTGTCTTGCTTTTGCTTTCTCACGTTGCTGTTGATGTGTTGCGTAAACCCCTACTAGACTCCAAAATGATTTAAACATGGTAAAAGTCATGAAACTGTTAAAGGGAATCTAACTTGGACACCCCCTGGGATTCCCTGCTGATTGCCTGTGAAACATTTTGTCCTTCTCCAGTTGTTTAGTTTTAAATTATTTCTTTGTTTATTTCTTCCTCTGTTTACAATGAGCAGAGAAGACAGTTTATGATTAGTCAGTAGCCTGACACCTTTCCTCTTCAGCACACTGAAGTCAGTTTCTCCAGATGGTTGCATAGCAGACTTACATATGATGGACGAGTTGATTTGTGAGTCAGAATTGGATTCTATGTTAAAGAATAATAATAATGATAATAATAATAATAATAATAAAAATCAGACAAGTAGATGCACACATGCTATTTTTTTTTTGCTAGCTGTTTGGGGACTTCTGATTCGCTGCATTTTTAAAAAAATGTGATTAATTGAATCTTTCCCCACTAGAACGCTGAACCTGCCCCTCCACTCACTTACGCACATTTTACAGCTCAGCCGAAGTCATCAGTCATCACGGCATCTATTAAGCGTGCCTTTTTTCACATGCAGAACTGAGCAGGCGAGAGAGATAGGGAGCGTGAGCGAGAGCGAGTTGTGCGCATATGAATGTTGATTACTCACTTCAGGAGACTGAGAAATCTGCGGTTTGGTGTCATGGAGGAAGGCCAGCTCATCAGGCTGTATCAGCAGTGGGCTCACCAGATTGCCATTATTAAAGATCTCGGGTCTTTTGTCACACTCGGCAGTGATGAAGCGGGATGCCTTCCGTCTCCCGTGTGCTTGGCACAGGCCGTTCGGACTTTCGCTTCAAAACCACAGTCAGTGTGAAATTACAAAGCCAGACTGGCTCTGCCAGCTGACTATTTCATACACATGGCCCATAGGTTCAGTGAAGCCATCTAGTTAAGTCTACAATCAGCCTCCACATCCTATGCTGAATACCAACATTTGATCAGTACCTCAGTACTATATTTCCTGCCTGACTGCTGTCAACACATAAATATTCGACTAACTTTACAGCTCCCAGAGGCACATATAATGTCTTTTGCAATGCAGAATTACTTTGAATTCTTAGCACATTATAGCCAGTAAAATGCATAACTGTTAATTATCTTTGTTCGTTTTGGAAGTCTCATTTGTAACTTAGTGCTTCCATTTTATTTCTGTTTGGTCCTAATGGAATTAACAATAGGATTTAGCTATGAAGTTTCAGTGGATATTTTGTACCAAGCTTGACTAATTCATGCTGATAATTGTACAATGCTGTTTATTCTGGACCTATGCCTTAGGGCCACGTAGACTGTCACAGGAATATTCTCACGGAAATGTTTTTATTGCTGGAATTCTGATGAAATTCCCAGACTGCCTCACTGGCCTCGCACTACGCGCTTTGAAGATCTCCCAAACCTCAGAGCTCCTGAATCAATGACAAGGAGGGTGTCCTGATGCCCATCAAAGAACCCACATTTTGGTTTAGGGGGCAGCATGTGGATCAGATAGTCACTGGTTCAAGTCCAGTTTCGGCAATAATAGTCACATGTTCGTGGGCCCTTGAACGGGGCCCTTAAAGCTCAGGTCCATGGGCGAAGCTGCAGGAGGCTGCCCTTCACTGCCGAGCTTGCTTTCTCCTGCATGTGTGTCTGGTTGTCATGGAGAGCAAGATGGGGTAGGTGAAAAGAGAATTCCCCCATGGGGATCCATAAAGTGTTATTATAAAAAAAAAAAAAATGGTAACCTAAGGTAATAGTGCGATACCCCGCAGTATCTTCAGCATCCATGACCAGTTCTCATTCACTATTGCTGTTTTCTTCACTACAGGAGTGGTCAGTGATGGATTGCAAACTAATGGAGAAGAGGGTTTCTTTACACTGTGCTTACCTGTATTCCCAGTAGTACTAGTCAGCATTTTCCTGTCATTGTTGAACATAGCCTGGACAAGGTCGTGTCAACTGGGCACCCAACCACCTCTGAGACTCATTGCCTTTGGAAACTTCTTGCCTTCTTCATCTTAGCTTGGCGTTGTTTTTCAGATAAAGGATGAGATCTTCCCAAAAGCGATGACAGCTTATATGACCTGTCCATCTTATCCCAAATGACACTTATGCCCATGTACAACTCATTTTATTTAAGCAAGGTTTTATAAAGACTACTAAACTCCGATAAGGACTCAAGCTTACTAAACACTCAAGCTTACCCCCAGTCTCCCTTCGATCCATGCCCCTTACAAGCACTGCAAATTGGCCAATTTCAAGTCGGTGGGTGGTACTCCCTTGAGGACATCACCTACTTTCACTAGGAAAACTGAATCCCTGAATAGCTGTTTAGTGCACATGCACCAAGAAATTTCCATTTGTACCACTGTGATGGTTCCAGCTTCACAGTCTTCGAGGCCTCATGTGCATTCCGACCCCAATAAGAGGCTTCAGGAGAAGACACTGTAGTGTAGGTGAGAGACCATCACAGACCAACAAGTTCGGTTGAGGTGAGAGCAATAACATCAAGCTAGCATTTTAACACCTTCTACATCTGTGTCCACTTCAGACTCCCTGATGTTCCCTGTTCCCAAAGGTGTTTTATAAAGTCTGCACCATCTGTGATTACTGTTTAGCGGGCTTCTAACGGGACCTCCATCACTATAAAAGCTCAACATATGCCTCTATGTGGTCTTTTCAAGCAAAAGGCAAGCTCAGCTTCCTTAAATGGAATCAATTAATAATCAAATATGTAGTAAGCTAAATATCTATCTAAGTCTGGTCCTGTTTATTTACTCTCACACCCGTAGATATACAGTATGTGTAGCCTTCTCGTTTAAATAATTCTCCCAAATAAATTTCCTGCTGAGTTGTGGATGTGCAGTCTTAGCTCTGATTATAGATATTACATCAAGTTTTCACGGAAATCTCTGTGCGGTATAAGACCACACAGTAGTACCGGGTCTCAAAACAATCGGTCTCCTATGTAATTTATCTTGCGTTCGTTTAAACAGACGGGCAGTGAAACATGAATGATTGAACATGATAGGGTGGGTTCTGCTGACGGACTTCTGGGTCTTGTTTTCTGCGCTTGTTATCCTCTGTCTGTTTAAGGGCCGTTCCTGATCACAGACACTCACTTGTAATTATTGTCAATGGGGCGTTGCGTTCTTTCGTACATTAATCATCACGCTGTGCTTTGGAGACATTATTTATCCTGGCCCGCTTTCATCAGTCAACCCGTCTTCCGCTGTAGGACCTTCGCAGCTGCTACAATTGCGAGAGAGGTATTTAGAGGGGAACACCAGTATAATTAGCCGTCACCAGTGCAGCCATGAGATAAGGCCCATTACTGGACAATTTGAAGCAGCTAAAATGTTCATTTTCTTTGCCTTCTAGCACGGAAAACAGCAGTCCCTCATTGATAAACTACACAACCAAGATATGAAATGGAACTTTAAATACCGTTAATAAATCCTGAATGTTGCAAAACAGCTATTTTCATATTAAATCTCGGCGGACATACATATTACCGAGCACGTAATGAAGCAAAAAGTGAATGAAATCTGAATTGGATGTTTTTTACGTGCGGTATTGGCATGATGGAAGGGCTTGTTTAAATTCACACTACTCATCTCGCCGGTTTTTAATGGGAAATTCTGGCGACGCAGATTAGCTGCTGGTAAGTGCATGCTGACTTTTCGTCAGGAGAGCAATCCATATTATGGCCTGTGAGGACACATGATGGGACTTGACCAAGTTTGCCGTCCGCGCAGATGTAGCCTAGAGAAAATGACTGCAGTTACCGCATTTATAGCTAATGGAAAACAGAAAGGAGAATTTACTTTAAGGGCAGAGTTCCTGCTCTGTTCTGAAAAGGGATTAGCTCCTTGCTGAATTAGAACTAAAAAGAACCTGTCCGTACAATTGAGACAGACCTTCAACAGGCCACAATGGCTCTGAAAGGTCTGAAAACACCCTGCAGCACTCGACTGCTTCTGGGCCAGCTAATCTACCAGCCCAGGGGCTACGCTTCACACGTCTGACTGAGAATCAGACTCACCTTCAGCATAAAGTGGCCGATCTCGTTAAGCTTAATAAGAGGAGAGTGGAAGCCTGTTCTAAAGCCACATCGCACGTTGACTGATGGATTTAACCACCGGGCACAAGGTTAGTGCTGGTCAAGAATTCACGTCTTTACCCGAGGCTTTAAAGTTTTACTGCCTTTATATGAAATGCAAGTTAGTCCACTGGCCCTCTGGGAAAAAAAGGGTTTAAAATAAATAAGATGAAGAGACACCTTATTGAATAATGAATGATGTTTTTAGAGGTGTCAGGCATTAGCCCATTTCAGAACGTTTAATCGTGTTTATGTCGTAATGCACACTGACAGTTTGTTAATTAGCTTAGCGTATGGTGAAATATTTTTATTTTTAATTTAAAATTAATTTAAAATATCACTCAAAAATAAAAACTAATAGTCTAAAGTAAAGGGAAATCCGTATAATACACATTTATAGTGCTCTTCTGTATAAAAATGACAAAATTTAATAAATCGCAAAATGTTTGCTATTTTTTAAACTGCTTTCCATTTCAAATGTTGGCTGCTATTTTTTTTGTTTGTTTTAATTTATTTATATTAGAGTTAATGGTCAATATTTTTTCATTAGCCTCTTTTGTCCCTCATAAAAATGATAAATGGATTCAGAATTATTTGTCTCCAGCTTACCCCTTGACGATGATGCAACCAGAATTAATTGTTGTTTTATGACCAAGTTTAAAGGCACTAGTTAATTTTTTTAAATGAAATCTTGTTTAATTAGCATCGCAGCACTACTTCTGTCGGCCCAGAGATATTTACAAACCAACCAATATCGGTCAGTTACTTTATGGGAAAAACAGCAACCATGCTACCCTAATATTTAGATATATAATGTATATGCTTCTTAACTGGCTGCTTGTGAATCTGGGACATGCTCTGGAGCTCCACATGCTGAGGCTGGAGTGTGGCCCCTCCGCAGTGTGGCCCCTCCGCAGTGTGGCCCCTCTGCCGTGTGGCCCCTCCGCCGTGTGGCCCCTCCGCCATGTTTCAGTGCTGTCTTTGGTGCACAAAACCTGAAAGTGTCCATCGATCCCCTGCTTTAATGTGCTCCAGGCTTTAGCCGATGTGCCCACCATGTCGCTAACGGCCGTCAGCCAGTACAGGCCGCAGGCTTCTAGTCTCAAAGAGGTTCTCACTTTCGCATGCAGTTCAGGCGCATTAATTATGGCGCAGTGCAGAGCGGCGGTCCTGGCTATCAGGGTGAGCCACGTGCCGCGGATTCGGCGCCAATTTCGTTCGCCGGCAGACATCCGGCAGCCACTTAGCGGGATGGAAAAAAGCCAGAGCTTCAGCTAACTCCGCTAACTCAGCTAACTCCGCTAACTCCGCCTTCACGTCAGTCGCTGTGAAGAACCTCAGGGATTCACATTTTCCCTGAAGTCGTGGCCCAGGCAACGGTGAAGTCCACCCCTCATTTGCTGTTGACACGAAAGCCCAGAACACCATGTGGGTCTGAGCTTAGACACACAGTCCAAGCCTCGTCCCTCTGCATTTATTTTTTAATTAACTTTGAGCCGTTTCTCCCATTTCAATTTCTCCCACTTACACTTACGAAAAATTTATCTGGCATGTCAGAAGTTAAGAATTAAGAGAAAACTTACTAGACCAAACAACTAAATGTTTATGCAGTATAATAGCCTCTAATCCAGCGTCTGTAGTACTGTAAGATATAATATTTTGCAATATCTGGAATTTACACAAGAGCTTAAAGTATATATGTCTAAATTTTATGAATTGTATGAGTTTATGAATTGTATGTACTCAGAGATTATGCTGTATATTCCTGAATACAGGACACATCTTAGGTGAGATAAAGTCCTTGGAACCAACTTTTAAAAACAAAGATGTAAGAATTTGATATAAAGGCAGGTTGTAATGTGTATGAATATTCATATTCAGCTATTTTACATTTCGCGCCTATATTGCGGAAAAACAAATAAAATTTAATTTCAGATAATGGATTTATCATGACAGGCCATTTTTGCAGTGCAGCTGTGAGAAAAGATATAACTGGAGAAATGCAAACAGTCAGATCTAATAGACCTGAATAGCTCTAGCACCGCATGTTATCATGGTGTTCACCTAGAGCGATGGACTTAAAATTAAAGAGGCAGAAAATTCAAATAAACGAGGAAGTCATTTTGAATGTAAATATGCTTTAAATCCAAGGTGTGTGACATTTATCTGAAGAGCACAAAGCTGATTTGTAAGGTTGCATTTCCCTGCGTGTTTATACAATGAAGTGGCATTTACAAGCAGGGAGAGCGCTAACGCTAACAGCCACGGTTAATGGCAGAGACACGGAGGAGCTCCCCCTCTGTAAATGTGCCACCCTTCAATGCTACTTGAGTTTTCCCTTGGCTCTTCGATAAGTTCAAAGTTTATAAATCTCATCTTCTCACCGCAACATCATTAGCTCAGAATCAGAATCAGAATCAGAATCTGGTTTATTGCCAAGTACGTTTGCACATACAAGGAATTTGCTTTGGTGGTTGGTGCCAGAGACGAGGAGGTTGATATATAAGTATATAAATATATAAATATAAATGTACATGGGGTATGTTCAGGTACTAATATACATAT
>JAODJU010000045.1:6194091-6264948 GCA_026776725.1 Gnathonemus echidnorhynchus | reverse complement strand
CTTTGGAAGGTCATTGACTTGAATCTCTTGCTTGAGTGAGGCCTATAGCCCTCCCCCCCCCCAAAAAAAAAAAAAATGCTCCAGGGGCACCAGGTGGTGCGCTGACCCTGTGCTCAGACACTAAGCTTCACTCTCACCTCTATACTGTATGTATGTGAGTGTTTTAAAAAGGACAGCACAATGGGATATGTGGGGGGCAAACAAACAGGCAAATAAACCTCTCCTCCTGTTGGACAGTTTTCACACTTGGCTCAAGTTATCCAACTAACTGGGAAGTCCTGCTTTGTGGTACTTCATCTGACAGTAATGTGATGTACTGATTAATGTATATCTTCTCCGAAATAGAAGCCTGACAGTGAAGGAGATGACAGCCCAGTTCCCCCTCACAGTCCTGGCTACATCTCCCTCACCTGGGTCTCCTTCAGGGTCAAACTGTCCTTCTCAGAGGCGTGACGGCTGGACCCCACAGTCATGAACCCCCCCTACCCCCCTCCCCCGCCCTTGTGGGTGACTAGAGGGAAATGTGGGATCGCTGAATCAGATCTGGGATGAGTGTGATCCTGACAGTCTGGGCCGTGAAAGGAAGTGAGCACGCTGACACGCTGCCTGTGCCAATTTAACCACCTTAAGGAAGGTGACAGTCCCCAGGTTCGACTAATGAAAAGGTCTTGCATGAGTATGAATTATTATTCTGATACATTATTTTCTTCAAAGGTCTTGGACAGTTGGGCCTTCTGCTCTCTTTTTTGTAAATGTTGATAAATTGTGAGTATATAATATTACAAATCCTGCATTTTGTATTGCTGTTTCTATTGGATCACGAGATAGAGGTGTCTCAGCATTGAAATAAGCTTCATCCGCTCGTGTACAGAACCTTGATTTTATCTAAGATCTGGAATTTTAAATCATAGCTTTCCTTGCCATTGGCAGAGCACTGATAAGTCAGCAAGCAACACACGATGTCGTTAATGTGAGCTAATTGTTAATTAAGCTGAAAGCTGTTGGATGTCACTCTCAGATTCTCATCCAATCCTGTCTGGAGGATCTCAGGAAGCGGAGGGCAGAAGGCAGGGTGCACCCTGGGCAGGATGCCAGCCTATCTCAGGGCATGCAGTTACACATTATGTGCAATGCAAAGACAGCCATTCATATAACTGCAGGAAGCAAGCAATACACAAGGAGAACATGCAGATTCCTAACGCATGGATCTGTGGATGGGCATTGAACCGACAACCATGCAGGTGCGAAGCCACAGTGCTACCCATCGATTCACCTTCCTCCTCAGCCATATTAAATAAGACATACATGAGACATACTGCTCTTTGGAGCTATGGAAAGCCATGACTTCAACTGGCAACTCTGATACATACCGTGCATGGATCCGTTTAGAAGCTGACCTCGAATGACGTTTCAAAGTAAACTAATTAAACCAGAGGAAGAAAAACACAAACACAGTTTTGGAAAGTGCAGTCATTAATTAGGAGATTTTATGTGTCTTTCTAAGAGGCAGGCATGGGCGGGCTGGCAAGGATGTCATATTGCAGGAGGTACACAGAGACGTTTCTGAAAGCTGCTGCAGTCACAAGGAACGGCAGGACAAGCACAGAGATCAAATTACTGAATTTCCAGCTCGACACGGGACTAAATAATGCCATGGGAGTTGTACTGCTTTTTCAGGAGGTCACCACTAGGGGGCAGCGGCGGCAGTCACGGGACCACCTGGGGAATTGCGGCCTGTGACAGAAGCGATGCACTGAGCCGTGTCGGGGGGGGGGGTGTACTCCTTAGCACTCGAGACCGGCAAATTAAAGCAAGGCTCTGTGTGGCCTTGAGCCTAACGACCATGGCTGGCCAGTCCATTGGGCTGGGTTACAGCAACTGGAGCCTCTGGAGGATAAATCTGAACCACCCAGTATGTTATGAGAAGGCCAGGAAATGTGTCTCACCTTCTAAATGTTTTTTCAAGTAATTAAATTGAAGTGAAAGATCCTCATTGTTCACACACCACAATGAAATGTGTCCTCTGCATTTAACCCCTAAGTGACACAGCAGGGGACAGGTATAATTTAGCACCCGGGGAACAGTAGCTTGCTCATGGTATCGCAGTGATCAGGGATTCAAACCAGCAACCTTTCAATCACAAGCACGCGTTCCTAATCATTAGGCCACTACTGCCCAAAATCCTTGCAAGATATGAGAAAATCTTGCGGCATAAAAAGATGACAGCATCACAGATGCCACATTTTCACCTTACAAAGAGAGCAATACTAGATCTCATCTTTGTATTGTGACTGAAACTCATCATATGTTGGTTTCAGATGTCAATGACATGACCGCCGTGCTGATGTTTAATCGGTTCAGAGGTCGAGCGGCCCAGAGCTGTTCAGCCAGGTGATTATGCTTCTCTCCTGCCAACTAGAAACCCAGAGCTGGCGGAAATGACACTCATTGGCTGACAAATTATGCTTGTTTTTTGCCAGCGAGGAATGGGCAGGAGCGGGGTATGGTTGACAGTTATGTGCTCTGAGAGGAGCCGCAGTGATGGCAAGCTATGCGCGCTAACAGAATTCACTCTACCCCAAACGCATATTCGGTGTTTCACATCAAACGCAGAGTAACAATGATCCACGGACCTCC
Source organism: Gnathonemus echidnorhynchus (assembly GCA_026776725.1). Taxonomy (NCBI): domain Eukaryota; kingdom Metazoa; phylum Chordata; class Actinopteri; order Osteoglossiformes; family Mormyridae; genus Gnathonemus; species Gnathonemus echidnorhynchus. The sequence goes on along the minus strand of JAODJU010000045.1, from coordinate 6,262,311 downwards.
GCTGTCAACCTAAGTCGCATCACGCCACAGCTGAAGGTCCAGCAGGTCAGGTCCTTTTGATCTCGCCGCGAATCACTTTTTACGACGGCGAATGTGTCTGTTTCAGTTGGGAAGAATAGGACTGTGAAATAGGGTTCGATTTACTGTGCCAGACAGCAGATTGGATTTATTAAATCGAACGATGTGTTAAAGTCTGGTTTCATAGGAACAATTGCGGCCACCGTCGACAGTATTTTTAATTGCAGATGTTGTGGAATGAATCTGGAATCTGGAGAATCAGACATCAGAGAGGAGTGTTCAGTCAGTACTGACATTAATTCAGAGGTTTACAGGTAATTTATGTGTGTCTACATTGTGACGTTCCTGTTTTAGTCAAACAAAGAAACGACCAGCCACGCTTCTGTTTGTGTTACCTATATTTTTTTAATTAACTCAAACCATTATTTCATAATTTTTACGTAAACAAGAGCTGCATCCACAGAAAGAATGACACATACAGCAGAAGATGCTTCTGTTAGCGGCTGCACATGGACAAGTGGTTGGCATGTGTGCTTTAATCCTGCTTCTCCATCAGTGCCCTTCATGGTCCAGATCGACAGGGACCACACAGCCCGATGACACACGTGTAATATTGATTCCCCCAGGAACTTATTAGTGGGCTAAATACGTGGACGACTCTTCTGGCGTCTCGCAGTTCTGATCTCTCAGTTTTATCTTTTTAATTGCTTGTCAAGGGAGGGATGAAAGTTATAGACATAGGAAAATTGAAATCCATTATTCCCCGACTGGCACAGGTTGTTCGCAAGGTCAGAGATGTAACCTCAGAGGGGTGCAGATGAAGCCTCGGCTCGCAATTATTTAGCAACGTGCAACTGGTGTTGCGGCTGGTTCGTGGTCCATTGATCAGGACAGGACACTAGGTTTCATCACGGATGGAATGCTATTGATTACCCAAGTGGCCAATCAAACGTTCACAAGCTGCCAGCAGATCGATAATGCGTAGCAATTATGGTAGTTTGTTAGTACTGCAATTACAATGAGATGATGGCGTATAAGACTTATCTCAGCGCCCTGTGGTACGCTGGATAGTGGACCCAAACAAGACAGAGGGTTGTAAGTTCAAAACTCAGACAGTGTGTTGCTCTTGTGCCTCAGCAAGAAAATGCCCATCTGTTTAACTGCATGTCTTTTTCAATTGCAAGATATGGTACATTGATATCAGGAGTCATTAGATAATTTAAAATGTAACTCCCTACAGATTAAGGTCTGTGTAAATGGATATAATGGGTTGTGATCTTATTCGATTTATCCAAATACAAAGAAATGGATCACTGTTCAACAAATAGCAAGGTCACAAAGATTTCGGCGTGAAATTAATTAATCACATTGACATTCCACTAATTAAAGAGCTGAAATATTGAGTGAAGGAAAAAAAAATATTTTAACTATTAATAATTTGCTGGCAAAAAATATAGGCTGGCTAGCAGGAAAGGTACTGATGCAATAGTACCAAAAGCAGTTTTACCATATTTTTACTGTTTTGCATTCTGCAGCTAGTGTGCTCATCTAAAATCAGAACTTTTGGCTAAAGTTGTAGCTGAAATGTTTAAGGAAGCAATTAAAGTTAACTACAAGTTGAAGTCATGGTACAAACCAAAATGGCAACGTAGCAGGGTTCTTCTCTTGGGATTTGAACCAACACCTTTGTTACAAGGCAGCTCTTTTGATTTTGACCTGCTGTCATGTTAGGCGGGTAAATTAGGGTAAACTTTTGAAGACCTTATTTTTTGGGGGAAAATGCTCTAGATAATTTCTCAATTCCTCCTCTGCTCCTTATGATTTCACAAGAAATGATAATTCCCTAATTAACAGCAGATTCACATCTATGACACAACGCCGCCATTTGAGAGGTTTAAATACTTTATCACGCCATAGTTCCCAGGTTCCCATAGCGGTAACAGGCTGACTGATGGATGCTGACAGATTCAGACAAACAGCCGTACCCAGTGACAGATAGACAGGGATCAGCAAGAGCAGAACAAATGGTGACCAGTTTGACAGCTTTGGGCTGTCACCAACTTGAGAGGATCCATCAATTAGGAGGATGGGGATGGAATCGCGGAGAGCAACGGGTGACAGAAAGGACAAAGGACAACAAAACAGGAAACAGCAGGACCGGACGTGTGTGTGCATGCGAGTTGCAAGATAATGGATTTTTCTCATTTCCAAATAGAATGTCTGAGCATTTGGCTGGACATATATCACAAAGCCTGTTAATTTCACGTGACGTGTAATTTTATGGAGCTCTGGATTACATTGGTAGATGCTCACATGTTCACTAAGAGTGCTGAGACATTTTTTAGCAACTTTGGGTGAGCCGTAATTTAAAAATCATTGTTTATTCACATCATTAAGGCTGTGCCACTATACTCTATTGCAATAAATGTGTAATAAAAATTCTATATATGTATATAAATATAACAAATACATTTGAAATATGTTTTCTGTAGCCATTTTGAATTGCATACCCCATAAATTTCTACAGTCCTCTGGTATGTTGTTTTTAATATAATATATAATTTCCTTTTCTTCAGGAAGACACATGTTTTTTTTTTTAATTGCAGGGAGTTCCTGGCTGGCGGGATCCCTCACGTAGTCGCAATGAACAGCCCTGAGCAAAGGGGCATTTCAGGATTTAATTGCTGCCAACAGCAGCACAGTGTAATTTATGAGATGCCTGGTAGCTACATGCAGCTAATTTCAGCACACTGTGACCATTTTATTCATCTGAATTGATCCTGAATGGAGTGGCAGGACCAATAACACCATAACCCCCTTTTGTTTGTTAATCATGTGGCCAGGGAAATATTTGTGTTAATTTTAGTCGATACCAGAGACGGCAACAGGAAATGCTACTGGTTAACCGTCATGATATGGACTGGATGGATGATTCTGGAATGAGGTGCAAAAAAAACATAATCAAGTGAAAAGGACTGGAATATCAGGAAGAAGAACCAGGACAGGAAACTGGACCCAGGAAACAGAATGTGGGACTGAAACACACAAGCAAGTAACTACAAAAAGCCTAAAAACAAGGTGCTGGGTGTTTTTCAATACCAAGAATGCAAGAATCATGCTTGTGTTCTTAGCAAGACTGGTCTTGCTAACTCGCCTTCCAAGATCAACCTTTGAGATGCAGAGAATAATGGGGTTTGTCTTGCTGGTATGGATGCAACTGGTGCAGGAACGACATCCAGGGATTTCGTACCATCCTCTGTACTTCTGTTCTTAGTATTGGAACTGGTCTTTGGCAATGGAAGATGCCAAAAAACAGGTGCAAGTACACATATTGAGTAACACCCACTGACTGTTGCACATACCAGCTGTAGAATTCTGGCCAATCAAGACAGAAAGACATGGGAACGAGACATCAACTAGGATGAGACAACAGGCCGGCCAAAAACCCAAGAATTCAACACAGTCAAACCACACTCAGCCCCACAAATCCAGAAAGCAAACAGAGCTGGGAGCCATTTTCTCAAAGAGCAATGACAAGCATGGAACCCCGAGCGATGCTCAATGGTCAGTTTAAAGAGGATTCAGAGGCAGCTACGACTGATTCAGAGCTAGAGCACATGGACCAGGCTCAATTACCTGATTCCAAAAGCAGCACGGGAGTTCCAATAATGAGCTAAGCCGAAACGCTATTACTGCCCCATACACCTGCCTGAACTCAGCACCTGACCCTTTTGAATGTATCAGATTTGGCTGAGCAACGCTTCAGTGTTTCCAGCACATGGTGTGTGGAATTCAAAATGTGAGGTATTAATTCTCCATCCATCCAGCCATCGGCCTTCCAGTTGGTTATCCCGGCCAGTGTTGTGGGAGGCCTGGAACCTGTCCCAGGCAGCACAGGGCACAAGGAGGGGCATACCCTAGATGGGATGTCAGTCCATCACTGGGTAAAAAATACACATGCTATCAATGCAGTCTGGCATGCCAAATTATGATGACACTTATAAAAATAGCAATATTAATAGGAATCAATATAGGTGCGGTGCACATGAATTACGAGAAACGGTGATTTTATTTTTTATATCAGTACACCTTTATGGGCCACAGACAATAACTTTACAACCTTTTAAATGGAAATGTAACATTTCTAGGTACTGAAAGCACCTCTGAAAATAAGCTTTTGAAAAGTATATGTCTGAAGTTGATTTAAACAAAAAGTAGAAGAATGACATTCTAAATGGTCTCAGATTAATGGTGCTGTGTTTGTGCTGAATAAAAGCATATGTAACACTTTGGGATAAATGTTTTTTAGATTAAATATTTAAAAATGTCAAGGCATGTCAGGCTACCTCAAAAGAGGCTGAGAGGCCTCAGACTCCAGAGAGTTAATGTCTGACACAATGCAAGGGGAGCTGCCCTAAAAATAAGAGACATCATGAGTTAAATTTCCACACTAGACCTTTTCAATGGAGATTTAAACATCCACTTTTACAGTTACAACAGTTTATCATTTTTGGAATTCATGGGTTAATGTCAAAGGTAGAACTGATGAGAAAGTATCACCCTACATGTTACACAAACTTTTTTTTACAGAGAAAGTCGAGTGAAGTGCTGGGGAATTCAACTTAAGAGTCCATTTAATTTACACAAAGGATAATGATAAGGCTGTCATTATATTCCAGAAATGAAGCTGAATTCTCTATCTTATGATCATTTCCCATCATTTATTTCCGAGCAAAGGTTTTAAATGGACTGGCTAACATTTCCTGGTCTTTACTCTAGTGAACCGTGTCAGAAACGGATTCCTTTCATTTTTATTTTTACATTCAAAACTTTTTTTTTTCTAGGTTGCTTTTCAGCGTCTTCTTACCTGGACTTAAATGTCCCGATTTTACGAGTATGTTTCCCTGACGTGTCGATAAACTGTCCATTTACATATGGTTACTTAACCCAGAAGTTTAGCATTGCTTAAGTCTGAATATGTGTTGAATGAATGCCTACACACGCAGACAGTACATAGTGCAGGCACCAATTTTGGTCCAAGGTTAATCAAATTTCAAAAGAAAGGCCCAGTTTTCTTACTACAATTATCAAAACCTACATCTAATCAACAGTGATTTTCTTTTGCTTAACTGGGAATATCAAAACCTTTACACATGACTAAAGATCCCACATTGTATTACAGGACCTTGAAATCAGGGCAGTTTTAAACAGGACTTTATTAATAATCTAGTCAACACAGGCGAAGATAAAAATTCCTGTTAGTATGTAAATGAGTTTGAATTACAAAGACAGATAGAAGATATTCAAATCAGAGTTTTTGCTACAGCAATGTTGGTTGGGTTTAGGTACAAATATTGTATTAAAAGGTCACACGATATATTTAACTTTCTCTGCCTTAGAGGTAGTTCAACCTGACCTTAGAAAATGTATCTGTAGAGATTTCCTTAGACTAGGGGACAGTATAAGCAGAGAAAGAAATGGCAATGAGCAGGAAAGCTACATGGAAGCTAGAAGCTAGATTAATACCCTGCCGTCAAAATGAAGTTTACATCAGAGATGGGATTCAGTGTTCAGACAGCACATTGACAATGCATATTTTATGTGGGCGAGAGCAGGAACGGAAACCACGACTGAAAGTAGTGATTTTATGCATTTTACTCGTTATAAACGGCACCACAAGCAGGAAGCTAATGGTTCTTCGATCAGATGAGACGCAGAAAAAGTCTTTGCGGCCTTCACAGCAATATGTACCACAGAAGCTCGACATGACACATCACCCAGTAAACCGCATTCCACCTGCTGGGCGTAGACGCCTTTTATAGGAATCTGTCTGATGAATATAAAGAAACATTTAAAAAGACACAAACAAATGGATCAGACAGTGAAAAAGATTAGCGAAGGGTCCATATATGGGCCATCATTGTACCGGGAGATGCAAAAATTGCTTCCCAAACAAACTACAGACCTGGAGGCCTAATGAAAAATATCTCCTTCCCAGAGTGCAAAGCTGGTGAGGATTGAACAGACATGCTAATGGCTGCCACTGCTACAGGGAGGCTCAATGGGCTGTCATACAGATCTGAGGGAATTTTAAATTTCACGTGTTTCTGTCAACTTACATGTATTTTTCATTTTAGGGATAATTAACAATGTTCTCTTGAGTGTGACCATGGCAAATTTATGCAACAATTTAAAAGGTGCACAACTGGTTTATTACAATGCAATGCCCTGAAAAGGGGGAAAGCAGTGTATTGAGATCTGTTTTGATCTTTTATTTAGCAGGCGACGGGTGAATGGCCGGCTTCATTTCAGTCATGCTTAGCGGCAGCTGTGATTTCCCAGGGCAAGGCAGCCAGACAGTGCGCATGGCGGCTGCTTACAGACAGAGGCGGGACTTCAAGCCCCAGAGAACTGCTGGACTTGGGTGTTTTTCCATTTCACAGCCGATTTCTTCTTAGGCATCCACTGCACCGCCTGTGCATCGTAAGTATCTCGGAATGTTCTATACCAACGTCACGTTTTCAATTATAAGGGAGAGAGATCTGAAATACAGCAATTTGCAGTTTGTGTATTATAATTATTATTTTTTGGTGGTTACCACTGTGGCACCTTGCACTTCTGGAACCAGGGTTCGAGTCCCTGGCCTGGCTCCATGTGTGGAGTTTGCTTGTTCTCCCTGTGTCGTCGTGGGGTTTCCTCCAGGTACTCCGGTTTCCCCCAAAGTCCAAAAACACACTGAGGTCAATTGAAGTTATCAAACTGAGTGTAGGTGTGCATGTGCGAGTGAGTGGTGTGTGAGTGAGTGGTGTGTGAGTGAAGGATGTGTGAGTGAGTGGTGTGTGAGTGTAGGATGTGTGAGTGAATGGTGTGTGAGTGAGTGGTGTGTGAGTGAATGGTGTGTGAGTGTATGTATTGTGTTAGTCAACATTCCTGGGCCTGCTTTGTAGTCAACTGAGCTTGCCCCCATTTTGATTTAACCACCCAACAACCAGCCTAAACAGCACTTAACACAGGGGCAGTTGGCTGTGATCATTGCTGTGGAAATCTCAACTATTGAAAACTTTCTGCAAGGATAAATCTTTTGTGTGTATAACAAAACACTGTCTGTTTGGTCTGAGAAAAAGATTGAGTAAGACCAAGTGTTATTTACTTTGACTAACCGTGCACAGCTGTTGCTGGATCAAGGTCCGGAAGCAGGTTGTCCTTCATTCAATTCATGGGTCTGAACTCATGGATGAAAACATGCACGTCACAGCTCAGGATGTAGTCCGTCCAAACACCACAGTGTTAAATGTACAGCATAGTCTGATCCTGAAACCTGGTTTCACACAGTAGGGATGATATTTTTCTCAGCAGCAAAGTGAATCTTCTGTTGGTTATGAGAGAGGTTGTCAGAGATGCTGCTGTCAAGCTCAGGGCTGCGTCGGCCTTCTCCCTGGGCGGCTGCACCCCCGAGAAACAGAGGGAATCAGGTTTGCTTTGTCTCCACCGCCAGCCGGGTGGAAATGGGGAAATCGCTCACACTCGACGCTGCCTCGTCCTTCAGAGATGTTGGAAGCGATGCCTGATAGCAGAGTTTCTAGTGTTCTGTGAAGCGGCAGTTGGTGCTTTTAATGTGGAGTCAGGCTATCAGCAGCTCAGTTGTATATGTCCATCCATTTTCCATAACGCTTATCCAATAGAGAGTCATTGTGAGCATGGGGTCTATCAGAGGGAGCAAAGGGAATGAGGCTCCCTGGATGAGGAGCCAGTTATATTGCCGCGAATTAGAGATTGCAGTTTCCCCAACTGCATGTTTTTGGTCTGTGGGTGGAAACCAGAGTACTCTGTGGAAATCCAAGCAATCACGAGGATAACATGCAAACTGCACACAGAGAGTATCTTATTGTATCAGTTTGTATCATATTGAACTGTTGCTAATCATTTGCATACATATGCACACAAAATTACATTTCCAGTACTGAAATATAATGCTTCTCTGCTTTTGCAATACTTGCACATATTCTGAATTGCACAATTCACAATTGCACAATTTCCACTTTAGCTTGGAGTTTATATTTATACTTATAGTTGCTAATATATATTTATTCTCTGTGCCTCTCTGTACTCTGTAAGAACTGGATCCACGTCGTCTCGTCTCACTGTATACATGTATATAGCTGAGATGACAATAAAGTTCACTTTGACTTTGACAGAGAGAAGGTTTAGCATTCAAACATGAAGCGACACTGGTGAAGCTGTATTGCTACCCATTTAGTTACTATAATGCGGAAGTAGATTCACACTTGCTCCTGGTCCATCCTCACAAAATATGCAAGCCGGTAAATGTCTGTCTTTATGCGAAAAAAGTCATGTTACAGATTATTACATTTCCAAGAAAACTAAGCTAATGTGTGGATATTCGTTGATTAGCGATAATATTAAACCAATGAAAGGTGATGTGAATTACAATGTTACAATGGTGCCTGGGAAGGGTATATTAGGCAAGTGAACAGTCATTTCTTAGAGGTGATGTGTTTGGAACAGAAAAATGGGCATGTGTAAGGGTCTTAGTTACTTTGACAAGGGCCAAATTGTGATGGCTAGACGACTGGGTCAAAGCATCTCCAAAATGGCAGGTCTTGTGGGGTGTTTCTGGCATGCAGTGGTCAGTATCTACCAAAGGTGGTCCAATGAAGGCCAACCAGGGTACCAGCCATGGGGTCATGGGTGCCCAAGGCTCACTGATGTGTGTGGGGAGTGAAGGGTAGCCCTTCTGGTCTGATCCCAGGAGCTACTGTAGCACAGAGTAGCTACTGTAGCACAAACTGCTTAAAAAGTAAATGCTGGCTATGATGGAAAGCTGTCAGAACACACAGTGCATCATAGCTTGCTGTGTATGGGGCTGCGTAGCCACAGACTGGTCAGAGCACCCATGCTGACCCCTGTTCACTGCTGAACTGGAGCATCAGAACTGGACCGTGGAGCAATGGAAGAAGGAGGTCTGGTCTGATGAGTCGCATTTTTTGTTACATCAGTGGATGTTCAGGTGCATCGTTTACCTGGGGAAGAGATGGCACCAGGATGCATTATGGGAAGGCGGCAAGTCGGCTGAGGCAGCGTGACGCTCTGGGCAATGTTCTGCTGGGAAACCTTGGGTCCTGCCATTCATGTGGATGTTACTCTGACACGTACCACCTACCTAAACGTTGTTACTCCCCCTCTTGGCAGCAGTACTGATGGCAGTGGCCTCTTTCAGCAGGATAATGAGTCCAACCACATTGCAGAAATTGTTCAGAAATGGTTAGAGGAACATAAAAAGAGTTCAAGGTGTTGACTTCAAATTCCCCAGATCCCAATCAGTTTGAGCATCTGTAGGATGTTCTGGACAAACAGGTTTGATCCATGGAGGCCCCACCTCACGATTAACAGGACTTAAAGGATCTGCTGTTAATGTCTTGATGCCAGATACATCACCTTCAAAGGCCTCGTGGAGTCCAAGCCTCAATGGATCAGAGCTGTTTCGGCAGCATGAGGGTAACCTACACAAAATTAGGGAGGTGGTTTTAATGTCATAGCTCTTCTGTGTAAAAAAAAAATATAGAGCAAGCACTGAGAACTTAACACATATAAATGAAGACGGAAGTCCAGCAGAAATATATGAACAGGCTGTATGGTGGTCGGCAATGTGTCATCTGGAGCTGTCTGCGGAAGCCAAGTTACTCCGAGTCGAATGTCTTCCAACAATGTTTTACTGATTTTTGTTGCCTGACTGTTCAGCATATGTCATATGTCCCATTGGGAATACGGACAACAGTCTAGCGCGAGCCATTTTCCTTTTGTACCAATAAATATTAGCACTGCAACCTCCCCGAAAAGGTCCCTGAGGTCTTTTGCAGTCGAAACAAGGCACTTGAATAAATACTGGAGTATTTTCATTTTGAGATTGCAGTTATATTTTTCTCCAGCCACATGAATATATCTATTATCAACATAAAGCTGAATTGTTGCATTTGAGATTTTGCCCTTCAGACCTCCTGGTCTCTGTATTTGTCCCCAAATGACCCAGTGAATCATCTTTGGAAAACTTGTTCAACACCAGTTCATGCTTTTCCACAGAGGAATGTAAAAGTTACATTAAAATCAGCCCATTGTGGAAAACTAAATCTAAATGCACTTTTATACCACCAAACAGATAAATAAAAGTGCAGTGAATGGCTAAACAAAGAGACCAAGGGGAGTTTCAAGGCATGAATTGTAATACCCTCACTAGCAATGGAGCAACATTCTTTTATTCCTTTGGCTAACTATTCCTCAGCACTGGCTTATTTGTTTTCGTGCATATTATGTTGTTTCTTTTAGTTTTTACCTCCCCACAATGGGCAGTGAAAGAGCACAGAGCTCTGTTTGGAAACAGGGGTGGGGGGAATTATAGCAAATTAAACTTTGCAGCCCCAGTACAATGGAACACTTTCTCCACATGTGAGAACAATGGCAATCAGAGGGAGGTCAGTGGATGTGTAACTCCTGACGTCAGTAAAAGAGAAAGAATTGGCAGTAAAATTAGAGAGGTGTGGATAATGGAGAGTGAGGCTGCATTCCAGCGCGTCCGCAAATCTCTCCTCTGGTTCGTGGGACAGAGTGTCTGTGGGGGAAAGCATGTGAAGATCTTTACTCATGGTTACTGCCTGGAGAGTTAAGTCTTTAGTGTTAAGCTGCAATTTAATTCTCGTCTTACTTCTCTGTCCCTAGTGTTGGTGTTTGTTTATCGGTTCCAAGAGCTGCTTATTGAACTTTGGGGGAGGGGGGCGGGCATGAACAGCCCAGTACCCCTCCATATGTGTCCCCAGGTGCACACATAACGCAACAGCAGAAATAAATGCCAATTGCATAGTAGAAATAATTGTAAAGTAAATTTGCATTTGAGAAAGACCTGCCAAAAAAATTCACAGATCAACAGAAGGAATGTGGAGATTTAATTTGATGCAATCTTGACACCTTCAGCTGTACTGATGGCAGGTTTTGGTTGTTTTTTACAGCATCTGCCATGATGCTGTGGCCCATATTTGAAAACAGCACAAGCCATCGGACCTTCCCGAAATAAAATGCTCGAAATACCCAAACAACTTCCACAAAACATGCCCATACATGTTCTAATGTAAATTCAGGAGATTCTAACCAAACAAACCGATTTTTAAAAGTTTGTCTGACATGGATAAGCAAACTGCCCTCAGTCTGATGTCAATGGTTTGATGTTAAAATTAAAACTTAGGCCTGAAGATGGAAGATTGTTAGACTTTGGGAAATAGTTTGTCACCTAGGGCTGTTATGGTTTGTCATGTGGTATGGTTTGTCATGTGCTATGGTTTGTCATGTGGTATGGCTTGTCATGTGGTATGGCTTGTCATGTGGTATGGTTTGTCATACCACATGGTGGGGGGAGCAGTGACACACTGTAATCAGTGCACGTTCCTCACCTCTAGGGCTGCATGACATTAAAATAAAGTGTGTCAGATAAGTTGGTGGTATTGCTGCAAATTGTATCAACAGACAGGAAGCAGCGTCACTTGCTTTAACTCCATAATTATCTCTGCGGAATATAAAATATTTCCATTCGGCAGAAGGTGAATGTCTTTTGGTGACCAGCTCTTGTTCAGTTTTCTTCTCCTCACTCTTTTTTGCTAAATATCTCACAAACATGCCACACCATCTCTGGGTTAGTCCAACAGGAAGAACGACAATGATTATGATTGGCTCAAAGATTTCATGCTAAAGGAGTGGCAGTAAACTACTTTTTTAACATATACTCCATTATTTTGAAACAATCAAAAAGACTTAGATGACCCCCTGCAAGTGCTGAAGTGGACTTCAGTCGAGATTTAAAGACTGAGATTGATTCAGCATCCCGGCAATCCAGACTGGTAACCCATTCCACAATTTAGGGGCCGTGTAGCAGAATGTTTTACCGCCAACTCTCACTTTATTTATAGGCGGAATGACAAGGAAACCTGCGTTCTGTGATCTGAGTGGATGATGTGGTTTGTAAATTTGAAATAATTCTGTCAGGTTGGAAGGTGCTAAACTTTTAAGTGCCTAATATGCAAGTAGGAGAACTTTGAAGTAGGTCCTGAACCTAACAGGAAGTCAGTGCAGGGAACTAAGAGCAGGGATTATGTGTTCAAGCTTACTGCTCCTGGGGACAATACAAGCTGCTGTATTTTGAATACGCTACAAGGTGTTTAATGTGTGGCGTGTGCTCCCAGATAACAGAGCATTACAGTAGTTTAACCTACTGTATACAAAAGCATGTATTAATTTCCCAGTGAGGATAGTAAGGAATTGTCATAATTCGGCAACATTACGTAGCTGTAGGAAGCACATCTTTGATACAGCATCCACATGTGAGTTAAATGAGAGCTGCTGAGGGAAAAGTTCAGCCCCTTGGAGAGAAGCACGGAGATTATAGCATTCCTATCTGAAGACGTGCCTTCAAACAAGAGCATCTTGGGTTTCTGAGCTTTTAGTGATTTTCAGCCTTTCAGGTCTTTGTTAGAGCAATTAGCTAAGGTAACAATAGATGCAGTATCATTAGGCATAACTGAAATGTGTATTTGGGTGTAGTTGGCATAGGAATGATAATTAACATTATGCTTTCTCATTATGTTACCTAATGGCAGCATGTAGATAGAAAACAATAGAGGACCAAGAACTGATCCCTGTGGCACTCCATGTTTGAGTGGTGACATTGAAGATGGATTACAGTTATTTGATGCTTGATCATATTGATATCAATTATCGAATGGGATTTAAACCACTACAACACCAAATGTGCTACAAATTTAAGCCTTTCTAATAGAGTAAAATGGTCAACATTAGTGTCAAAAGCTGCTCTAAGAATCAAAAGCATTACCACAGTCGCATTTTCAGCATCATTTTACAACTTTACAACTTCAGTTAAGGCAGTTTCAGTGCTGTGTCCTAGGCTGGGATCTATTCAGTATGTTGTATGTCTCCAAGTATCACTTAAGTTGAGCAGCAACTATCTTCTCCAGAACTTTGGACAGGAATGGTACATTAAAGACAACTGCTGTAACTGTTGAGCTCCAAACTTGGTTTCTTCAGAAGTGGTCTGATTACTGCTACTTTAAATTGGTCAGGCACATCACCTGAGGACAGGGCTGCATTCATTATGGGAGTTGAAGGACTTGCCAGAACTCTCAGGGATTCTTTAAGATGTTGAGTGGGGATTTGGTCCAGGGGACAAGTGGTCGGTTTGATTTTAGTTAGTCATTAACTCAAAATCGTTAAGCGTGTGTATATGTGGTGTTTGTATCAGAGTTATTTATGAGCCATTTGAACATTTTTGAAGTCTAATGTTTGTAATTTTATGATTATTTCTGTTGCAATCAATAAGGTTAGAGTAATACACTGAACACACCCAATATAGGGCTTGCTTGGATTGTTACAGGCTGCTGGACCATGGTAACTGGAACGCCTGTAGATTTCCATTTGTGCTGTAACCTGCAGCACTCCTGTTTGTAAGAGTGTGTCTGATCATTAAATCACTGGGACTGTCTGGTGGTTTTGGCTACTTTATTTTTCAAAGGTGCCGTTTCATCCAAAACCTGACACACCACTGTATTTAAGTCACGTGTGTTAATATCTGTATGAGATATGAAGTTCACATTACTTTCTGCATTAATAAATTGTAGGAAATTTCTACCATTTAGACGACGTGTCATAATAATCTTCACCATAGTCAGAGAGGGCAGCTGATTCACGAAAGTGATTAGAAAACGGTCAGAGAAAGACTTATTCACCTATTAACCTAAACTCTGTGAGTGAGAATTGAGTCTAGTGTATAATTATGCACAAGTGTTGGTCCTGTTATGTGTTGGTAAGAACCAACATAGTCCAGGAGAGACAGGAAGACTGTATGTCCACATGTATATTGAAATTCCCAATATAATATTTTCCAAGTCAATAAGAAGTTCCCCAAATTCAGTCAGAAACAAAGTGTATGGTCCATTTGGTCTGTATACTATAAGAGTCATATGCCATTTGAAGAATTAGTAGGTGAAGATTCCCCAGTTCCGGACCTGGAGGACCACAGTTTGTAGATTTTCCAGCTCAAACACATCTTAATCACCTAAATACCAGGTTTGAAGGTTGGAGAACTGGCAAAATAAACTGAGTGATCGTACACAAAATCAAACATGTTATGGAAGTCCATCCAAATTTTGAATTATTGTAGCACCACAAGGACCAGCAGTATGGCTCAACCGTCCTATACCTGCTTCAGCAAACTGAGCTCTGCAAAGCACAACACAGAGCCCAGTGCTGGTCATAGGCCCGACCGCCACGGGTAGCTGGGGGCAGGGGAATGTCTTTTACTTCAGAAATCTGTACCCCATTTCAGAGGGCATCATAAGGCCCTTTAAGTCCTTGAAGTCAAATAGAGCAAGCCTAGAGCCTTCCTACACTGCCTGAGGCTTCAACATTCACTACAGATTCCTTTTTTTGCTTTTGGGCACCTGAGCCACAATGGAATATAGATTCATACACTGAAATTCAGTCCGCGTAGGCAATTTCCAGGCAACGTCAATGTCACTGTAGGGATGTTGTAGGGCATCGCTTAGCTCTCTTTTTCTCCGAAAATGTGAGGGGACAAAGTTGCACTCCATGTCACCATCTGAGAATAACATTAAGTGTGTCTTGTCTCCTATCATAGTGAAATGACTTTCATCTGGTAAAAATACCTTGGTAACACTTTCTGTTAAGGCCATGTATATGAACCTATGAGCACATTAATAACACATTTTAATGCATTCATAAAGCATTATAAGCACAGCTATTCATATTTATAAAAAGACATAACACATTATAGCCATGTTTATTATGCATCATGCATGCTGCATGAAGGTCTTATGCAGAACAAAGCATCCTAAATTCTTATATCGACTATTATGATGCATTATGAAGGTATAGTGCAACTACAGTGCATTATAGATGAGAGCTTCATTTGAGCTTATGAAGTATTAAAAGGTATCTGTAATGCATTATAGATGACAGCTTTAAGTAAAATGTTACTTAAATGTAACTTGTGTGCACAAGATACGTAACTTGTGTACACATGATACAAAAAAATCACTCTATGGGACTTCGAGGGCTCCGTAATTTTGTTTTAATAGTTTGCTTTTGTTACAATAAAATTCAGGCAATCCTCACTTAACGAGTTCAACTTGGTCGTTCCTACAACTACTGTAGGTCGTTCCTACGACTAGGTCGATAAGCGAGGAGTCGCCCCTTACTGATATTTTAAGCACACTGTACTGGTAGTGGGTTTGTGTCAGCCATCTTTGGATATTGTTTAACGTCACCTTTGCACCATTTATAACATTGTTAGTATATTTATAAATGTTTATACAGTAGTGTTCTGTATACTGTAATAAACAGTGCACTGTTCCCACTATGTGTTTTCTCCCTATGTGAAAGATGAAAATCTATGAGTGAAACTGTAATACACAAAACACAGAAAAGACTTATCTAGTATAGCAAAGGTATAACAAGCTGGTCGATAAGTGCTAACATTAATCATCAATGGAATTGCAAATAAATAATACGATAACATATATAGGCACATATTGAAAATTCGCATCACTGCAATCCAGTGAATCACTGTTAGCGTCCTTTTGCATATTACTGAACAGTGCGTAGAAAATAAATGTTACTTTGAACATATTAACTAAGATATGAAACAAGTAAAAAATGTACAGCCATTGCTTTCAAAGACGGTTAAGAAAAAATAAGACATAGGAAATTACAGGCTATTGGAGGTTCCCTATCCCACAATGCAAAGCATATAAGAGAAACGCTGCACTGCCGTTTCCACAGGCAAAGTTCTCATGCAGCGTACAATGCTGATTGGTCACAGAACTGGAGGTTCTCCCTCTTTGCTGTGGGTCTCCCCTGGGTGCTCTTGGTTCCTTCTGCAATCCAAAGGCTTGCATTTGAGCTAAATGGCATCTCTAAATTGTCCATAGAATATTACTGTGTGTGTGTCTGTGTAAGTGTCCTGCGATGGACTGGCATCCCATCCAGGGTGTCAAAACATATATCTTATTCTGCTTGGGATAGACTCCAGCCCCCCCCCAGATGTTAACAGAGGGAAGTGATTAGGGGTGGGAGGGATTTTTTCTTTGTTATTATATAAAAAAAAAATAGATAGGCAGACAGTAAAAGTTCTGTGCATTATTGTTATTAGAACCACGTAACCCCAGTGCCATAAGTCATGCAGTGAGCAGTGAGCTTTGCTTGGGGCCCAGTTCTGTTGATCCCATCATTTGTCCTTTTGGTTTTTCTTTTTTTAACTATCGTGTCCTGCTTTTAGTTTCCTCCGCTTCACCAGCCATCCATGCCTCCACCTGCACACTCTGTTCCGGAACCTTCCATCCGGTCATCACACCGTAGTCCCAGAAACCTGGCAATCTGGGTGGTTTGGCTCATTTTGGGCAGCATTTACATCTGCGTTTGTCTGATTTTGTGACAGTAAACCCAGTTTCAGTGAACTCAGTCTTCATTTTGACAATTACGTACACATATAAAAAGTTTTATCAGAATATAGAGAAGATGTGGAAGAAAGACTGGCAATTACAGATAAATCACATTTGGCAAGTTATCACATTCCCCCTCCAATTTGGCATTTTAAGCCATATAAAATTGCAGTTAATGGAAAGAGCCCACTCTACATTAATGTATGATCAAAAGCCCCCAAATATGTCCTACATTGGATGCAAAGCAATTTATAACAGCCCCTTTTTAATAGCAATTTATACTGCTGAATAAATTTACTGAATCACTGCGCAGGTTAAGTCCTTTACACAAGGGCACTTTACTGAACAACGTGACCCAACAAGACTGCAGTAGCTACACTCTGGCCCCAAAAGCTGCTTTTGTATTGAAGGGATTGTTGATTCACATTCTGGTAAAGCTTGTCATTTTACAGCACTCTCTATGAGCTGCATTAACTCCTGGACAATGCAGCACCATCGTTTAATGCGTTTCCAAATATTAGAACAGCTGCAAAGCTAATGTCAGCTCACTCCAGTTTTTGGCGTGCAACTTCATTAGCGTGGAGTTCAGAGCCTGTCAAATAACACTGTGACTCACATCTGCGGAAAGAAGCAGAGGTGACCACCAGGGGGCACCATGGAACATATAAAAGCCAAAGCCTTCCTGTACTCCATCCCTGTACTCTTCCAGAGGAACACCTGCTGACCATTACCTGCTCATTAGGCAGGTATTTAAGCTGCCTGGTTCTCACAGACAGTGCTCAGTCATTGGAGGCTCTTGAGTGTATGTGACCTACAATGAACCT
The DNA here is from genome assembly GCA_026776725.1 of Gnathonemus echidnorhynchus. NCBI lineage: Eukaryota > Metazoa > Chordata > Actinopteri > Osteoglossiformes > Mormyridae > Gnathonemus > Gnathonemus echidnorhynchus. Next base: position 6,244,937 of record JAODJU010000045.1, on the reverse strand, counting down.
TTAACATGACAGTTTATTATTATTGTCTTACATGTTGTAAAAGCTTTGGATTCTTCTGTTGGGGCTGAAGATCCATTTGAAGAACTGTCCAGTGTCCTGTGAAGTCACAACACTATTGAGACAGCCATCTCATGACCGAATGACTGAGACAAACCCGAGCATTGCAGAAGCTGAAGACTTACAGTGTGCTGACTTACCAGGAAGTCATGCCGTGCAAAAACAGAACCAGTTTCATGAACTGAGTGATTCATTGAATAGGCTACTAGAGGCCTTTCAGGACTTGTGAGTCTGCACCCCTAAAGTGCCACAGGCCCCATCTCAGCAGTCCTTAGTTTGGTAAGATAGTGTGTGCAATGCCTGAGACAAATTTTTGACCATTGTGGCCATGGTACAAAGGACGTGAGACATCTAATCGTGCTCCGACAAGGAAGGCATTCTGTGGCTCAAATTTGCTGGGAGAGTCACTGATGACCACCTTCTCTCACAGTCTTTCGGACTCCATCAAGAATGAACTAGTGAACAGGGAGTGGGGCAGGATTGTGGAAGATCACCTATCAATTGCCACTCGCCTGGACCTCCGCATATGACCCTTCCCTCCAGCCCTGCCTGCTGAGGGACATAGAAGTTCACCACATGGGATGCTTAGTCCTAAAGGCTCTGAGGAGCAAATGTAGCTAGACAAATCTCACTTGAGTCATGAGGACAGAGAGAGACAAAGATGGGATAGAGAATGTCTGTACCACAGAAGGTCTGGATATCTTTTTGCTCAGTGTCCAACAGGGTTGGGGTCATTCCGGAATGCATTCATTAATTCCAATCCAAATCAGGAAATGGAACTGGAGTTAGAATTTATATTTCCCTGAAAATTGAATTCAGTTCCAATTCTGTTCCTCATAGTTTCTTTTTTTAATCCCAACTCCAGTTCCATTTCCTGATTTGGATTGGAATTGATGAATGCATTCCGGAATGGCCCCAACCATGGTGTCCAGGGCTGCAGAGGAAAGACTGCAGAGAAAAGCTCAGTCCTCTGACCTGAATTCTCACCTGCTGCTACCAGTGCAGATATGCTGGCAAGTACCTCTGGAGAGTCAGGCATCAGTATCCAACTTTGTTGATTTCTGGACTACAGGAAATGTAATGGACACCACCTTTGCTCAACCATATCAGGAATGCAAGACTCCTGCCAACTACTGATGGATGTCCCAAAGGAACAGGAAAATTTAGATATTATGCAAAACCCTTGAGGATGCCATTTTCAGATGGTTACTGTGAATACATCCAGTTTTACTTAATCCTTAATCCTTAGTTAACGTCAAAAAAATATATAAAACATTGTTTCTAAATTTAAAAAGTCCAAAATATAAAAAGCTTCTATCCAGTTTGTCATTTTTTGATCATAATGCCATTAAAAGAACAATGTGTATAATATTTCAACATGGTCACCCGTCGAAATGTGCACTTCCTGTTTGTTTATATGAATAACAAAGCATGCTGGCTGTCATAGTCCTTTATTGAAAAAACAAGCTAAATTTGGCAAAAATAGCAAAAACTACCCCTATTTACTCAGTGTCAGTGATGTAATCCATGTTTACCGGTGGATTTCAACATGAAAATTGTATATACATATGATTCATAGCTTTCTTTAAGTAAGGCAGGCCTTATGGAAAAAAAATAAGCCCTCGGGCAAGCTAATCAATTTAATTTTGTGTGATTGGCAAGTGTTTTCAGCCAACCTCCTCTAAACATGGTGACTACTGACCGTCCATTTTGATGGACCTCTCAATTACACAATAACTTGAAACGGCAAGGAACAACTAGCTCCCCACATCATCCATACGACAAGAGGAAACAATTTTTACCCATTGCTGATCTAGAGACCATGGAGATGGAAGACTACATGCAGGAGGCTCTGAAGAATTTGATCTCTCACCTGCTGGAGACGTGTTCTTTGTTAGTAAGAGTACTGGGCAGTAAGACCTACATTGACTACCTGGGTCAGAACATGATTACAATAAAGAACATACGTTCATTGCCTTTGATGTCCAGAACCTTTGAGAGATTTAGAAGGGCTAACATATTTATTGTAGGAATGCTTATGATCTCATGCGAATCTGACAGGGAGATGTGTGAAAGACAGTCCTTAACACACCTAGTGGTAATTTTATCTGGTGATTCTGTTTGGTCTGGCTAACAGCCTAGCGTTCTTCCAAGGACTGATGTGCTGAGAGACATTCTTGAACAATTTGTCTTTGAATACCATGATAGCATTCTGATTTTTTCCATCTCTGAGGCAGAAGACATCTAAAATGTGAGATTGGTGTTGGAACGCCTATTACAGAACAACCTCTGTTTGCATTTTTCCACCAACAAAGAACCAGTTTCGTTCTGGTTCACGAACATATTTGTCAATGGTTCTGTGAGTTTCCACCAAAATGAAAAACAAGAAACAGTTTGTGCTGAGAACCAAAAAATAGTTTGATCCTGAAGGGGAACCTTGATGACATCATGAGTGTGCATGTACTATTTTACCTACAAGTATGACACAAACATGGAGGCAGTGGTGGAAAATGTACTCAGCTTTCATACTTAAATAAAAGTAAACCTATCACACCAAAATCTTACTCAACTAAAAAATTAGTGGAATGACGTTACATCAATTTGTCCATTACACTCCATGTTTGTCTCCTTTATGTGTTGATGCATCTTCTGACCATCCATGCTCTTTTCTTTCCCACACGTCTGGATGGTGCTCAGGGTGGAGCTGGAGTCCTGGTTCAGTCCCTTGGAGGGGTGACATTGCAAATGGGACCTACGAACCGTCATGGGTGCAGCCTTCATGACCACCCTTCACAGGCCAACGTGCATAACGGACTCATTGGTGGACTTTGTCTTGATTCTTAATCACAGCTTATACCCAGCCTTTAGCAAGCATGTTCATTCTTTTCTGTTTACAGTGATGTTAGTATACCCAGGGGGGTTGGGCAGCCAGTTGACCTTGGACCCCCAGAGGTTTTTTTCTCCTTACTTGAGAGTTTTTGGTTCCTCTCCTTTGGTTCCTCTCCTCTGTTGTCTTCTGGCTTTCTTTATTTAATTTCTTTCCTTCCTTTTTCCCGTTATGTATTTCTCTCTAATGATGTTTTATGTATCACAACATATCCATGTAAAGTGCTTTGGGACGACTCTGTTATGAAAGACGCTATATAAAAATAAACTGAATTGAATTGAATCGGTTTTTGTTTGTTGGAGAACAAAAGATCGAATTACCCGTGAGATTTAATATGCATTATAAACATGTCACTGCCTGGTACTATGAGATCTCTTATAACTAGTGATTAACCTGACAAAATCCCTTGTCATCCACTAAGGAAAATGGCTGATCGTCTAATGTAATCATCTCCATTATTTCAGTGGTTGTGCCGTCAGTTTGAATATTGATAAACTTTAAATATTGGCCAGCAATATCGGTATATTAATCAATATACCATGTATTTGTACATTCTGGTTGTGATCTTCATAAAAAAACAATAGGTAATGCGAATTAACAACAATAATAATGATAATAGAGAAGAGAAATTGATTATTGAGAGAAATTAGTGATCTTGATTCTCAGTGAAAAAAAGATTGCGATTTGCATTATATTCTGAATTGTGCAGCTCTACACTCAAGCACAATGCAGGCTTTTTGCAATTTTTTTTTTATTATTAATTATTATTATTGGGTGTGTATCAATAGCTTCATGTAGAATGTCTCAGAGGAAAAGTCAGTTTTGGCTCAGAATGTAGCAGAGTGAAAATAAAAGTAAAAGCAACAACTTAAAATATTCAAGTATAATTAAAATTTGGGAAAAAAAAGCCTACTTAAATGCAGTAATAAAGTATTTGTACTGCATTATTTTACACCTCTGCATGGAGCCAAATGTCAGCTCCATCTACTCAGATACACCCACCATTGGTGACATAATGGGCCGACTGCTAAGACAGATATTGGTGGAAACTGGCTCCTGGCTGGCATCTGGTTCCGAAATGAACTGATTCATGAACCAGAAGTGGTTCTTTGTCAGTGAAAAATCACTAAGTGTGAGCTGGAGTGTAAGTTCCATACAGTATGTCTGAAACCTCCTTCACCACAAGTCTGCCTTTGTGATTGGAGTTCACAAAGTTCACACCTCATTGGGCCCTTTTGGATCATGTGATTTGTGAATCCAGTGACCTACCAGATAGCTATTCCCAGAACTCTGAGTGAGCACAGTGTTCAATGTCTCTTTTTTGAAATGAGTAGTCACCTCCCCTGTTACCCCAAATGTCTTGTCTCCCTCCCCCTCATATAATTGCAGGTGGCCCAGCGTACACAGTATAGAGCAGGGGTGCCCAACTCCAGTCCTGGGGGGCCGGAGCTCTGCACATTTTTGGGTTTCCCCTCATTTAACACACCTGATTCAACTCCTTGTGCTAATTACCACACAGCTCATAAGCTAAATCATTTGTGGTGGAACAGGGAAAGAACTAAGATACACAGGGCTACGGCCCTCCAGGACTGGAGTTGGGCACCCCTGGTATAGAGCCTATGAATGCTTCCCTGGTGGGCCATAGTTGGAAGAAACTGGTTGACTGGGATGGGTACAATCCTGAGGAACACTCCTGGGTCCCAGCCAGACACATTTTGGACCTAAGGCTCATTTGGGATTTTCATGCAGCCCATCCAGGTCATCCTAGACCAGGCAGAGTTGGCCATCAAGGTGCGGGTACTGTCGCATCTGTGGCAAGGAGCAGAGGTAATCACCAGGGGGCACCAGGGAGCAAACAGAAGCCAAAGCCTGATCTCCTCCAGAGGAGCACCCTGCTGACCATTAGGTAGGTATCTAAGCTGCCTGGTTCTCACAAGCAGCACTTAGTCATTGGGGTCTTTTGAGTGTTTCTGGACTGCAGTGAAGCCTCCTTGTGACAACTCACTTTATTGCTATAGTTTTATTTGCAGTTTGGAAATAACTTTGGATTCTTCTGTTGGGACTGAGGAGCTATTTGAATTGCTGTTCTCTGCTTTATTGTGAAGTCTGGTAATCCCTATTAAAAGGGTTTGAAGTCGTTTTTTTTTTGATTGTGCGGCTTCTGCAAGTGTACGTGCAACACCACAGGGACAGCACTCTCGTGACAACACGGCGGACGGCCTAAAAGGAGCCACTTTAGCGTGCGCCCTGCTGGCTCAGCCCACTTAATAACAATGCGACAATGTCTCTCATTTGACTTTATTCTTAATGTCTTCCTTATTTTTTTGAAAGTTACTGAAAGGCGTGATGTAACACAATAAAATGCATGTCTTTGGAACGTATTTGTTTATGCGCCACCCAGTGGTGAAGTGCAAAACCGACACAGCACACACCTAAAAGGCAGGTTTGGAAAATCATAAAACATTATCAAAGTAGCTGTTTACTGTTTACTTTTTAAAGGCATGGTCTTATTGACAGATAAGAACACCTGGTTGCTAGCTATAATAAAAGTGTGCACTGTGGCCTTACAATACAAAAAAAACGCTTTCTGTGCAATATCAACATGGCCAAAAGAAGAGTGAGCATGCAGTCAAAAAACGTAAAAAACGAAATAAATGAAAAAACAATACAGAGATCCCGCTGGAACCGGTCAGATCAGGTGTCAGAGCCAATTGCACTGGCCTGGCCCTGAGGTTCTGCTGAAGTTCAGTACTGCCTTCGTTTCTGGCTCCGTGTTGATGCAGCACTTTCATTAACTGGCTGACATTCCGCCTGGATCTCAAGCGAAGGGGCCAAAGCGAGAGGATGCATCTGTACTGCAGGTTTGCGGAGACCCTGGAGATGGAGGCAGCTTCAGAGAACGGGCACCAAGCCACAGGGATGGCGTGTCGCTAGGAGAGCAAGAGGCAGACGCAACAAAGAACTCTTCGAGTCACCAATATCCCCGAATCCCTCTCCCCGTTCGGTACAGGAGAATGAGCAATTACACCTCTGCCAGACGGGCTTCTGTTCAAAACGTTTCCCCTTTTATGTGACAGAACTGTTGTGATTCAAAGTTTGGGGTCGAACACAAAGGCTTCACGCTGAGCAAAGCACTTGATGTTTAACAGCAAACCACATTTCTGCTGAGCCCTGATTGTCCTCCTACCTGCTGTTAAAATGCAGTAACAGTACTGGACTGCAAAACGACAACCAACCATTAAAAATTCCACATTCTGCATACTGGAAATATCCTGAAATAGACATAAACATAAAATATAAGGAAAGAACTACACTCATTAAAAAATAGTTGTGTTTCTTATGTTTAATTCAGAAAAATATAGAACTACTACAGTTAAGGTCCTGAGCAAACATTTAAGAGCACCTAAAATATATTAAAAATAATATTTGGGGTATAAAATGGCCAAAAATGCTGAGCTGTATGTAAATGGTGGCAACTGTCCAGCAGACTTGCACCTTTATTACTCTGCTTTGTTACTATGGATGCAGAAACTCACCTAGCTAAGTATGAGTCTTATTAGGACCCATTAATATACATTATTCCCACCATATAGCTACAATCCCACTGGCGATCATGTCTCTATCTGACGTGCATCTGACATTCCTAACCCTCCTTCCCTGTGTCCCAGGCATAAACATACAGAGTGCTGTATAAGACCAGCTTTGGTCTGACCGCAGAAGAGCGGTGCTCTGGCTGACTCTAAACAAATAACCATAAACCCGCATGTGAAATCACACCGAAACTAGGCCTGGGAAACTCCACCAGCTTTTTATAGAAAATATCTCACAATGTACTGAATCAGTCATTAGACACACACACCATATCAGTATCTTGAATTAAAGTCCTGATTTTTCTATGACTACAGATTTTTTTTCATGATTTCTCACTGTAGCAAACTGCAGGGATACTGCCCAAGTTGGCCTTTATATTTGTATCTATGTATAAATATATAGATTTATATTCATGTTTATGCCTAAACTTTCTGATCATCTGATTTTCCTTGATCTTCCTGTATACTGAATAGCTATTGGATATAGCCACACTTTTCTTAAAGCATTTTGTAAGCTTTATCTTCCCAGTATGTGAATACTCTGGCAGAAAAAGACTGGAGTGTTTTTAGTGTTTGCGGGGACTTTCCACCCCACAACCCCTTGTAGTTAGTAATGAAGAATCTCGACTCTGACCTGATACTTTTTGTAATTAACCTACATGCCTAACTGCTGATTTGACATCTGTCAACATTATGAGGAATAAAGCAGCATTTTCCATGTATTTTTTTGTGATTGATCGCAGTTCAGAAGTGGAATGTGACTCACTTCCTCTCTGTTTCTGGGCTGAGTGCGTGGATCTGTTTTTTGTGCTCAAACTCCTTCAGTATTGTGGCCAGGAAACACACAACTTTAAATTATGTAACTGATGGCAAAGACTATCAATAAGTCATATTATTTATTAGATTTTTCGGTAAAACTTCTTGAGGGGACACAAGTACTTAGTAGTAACTACTGAAGTACAAATCATGAACAAATCATGAACAAATGATTAACAAATTATGAACAAAAAATGAACATATTTGCTATGTCATAAAAGGTGTGTCATGATTCATTAATGATGAACAAACATGAGATCAGTAGTTCACTTGTGTCATTCATTACTACCTCAGGTGCTGAATTAGCTGCCTGCCCCTACTATGTCATGATATTACATATGGGTTAAATGCAGAGGACACATTTCGTTGTTGTGCACTATGTGCTGTGATGTATGATCACTGATCACCAAATTCGATTCAATATTTTACGTTATTTTATTCATTATGTGTTCCTACAGTACTTCCTTCAATGGTTTACTCAGTAGTTCACAAAGGTTTACATAATTTTCAGATATAGTAACAAATATAGTAACTGCTTGAGATAAAATATGTGGCAATTAATGATTAATTAATTAATTGAACCATTAATTGAACAAACGAGATCAATTTCTAACACTTAATTTGTGGTTAATTAATGCATAAGTAATAGCATAATACTACATTATTTGTGTCCCCTCAAAGTGTTACCAATTTTACATCTTTGAGTGTGAATAAACATGGACGTTTATCAAAAAGACTCAAAACAAAAGAAGTACAAATCACATTGAGTAAACACTGCATGTGGTACCTGTGGGTTTCACACTAGCAGGGAAGTTTAATAGAACATTTGTTCAGCATCTTTCATAACCTGCATTACTTCTAGGTTTTATGGTATATATAAAATAACTAAAAAAAAGATCTACTGATGTGTAAATACAAATAGTCCAAATCACTATGCCTCAATCTAATACTCAGTTTTATTGTAGGAGGCCAACAATAGCTGCCAATAACTGGAACCCTTCTTGCCTAATGAATCGCATTTGCCAAGCAGCTCGTATTTGAGACTAGCTGCTATGTTTGCATTGTAATATCTGTCTAGGCATTGTGATGTGACTGATGTTAACAGATTGGACAGTGTTGTGAAACAATTATTGCCTTTCATATTATACATCAAACGCCAAACAAAATTATAAGATCAAGTAGACTGGGTGGACTCCATCATTTCCATTCCAGCACTGATACATTACAATGGAAAAATTATTTTTATTTAAAAACAAAATAAAATTGTACATATTATTATCCGTTCTTGTAAGCCAGAGTTACATTATGTATATAATCAGGGGTTGAATGATAGAAATGGAAGTTGAAGATATCTTGTTTCTGTATGTTCCTCGGAGTTCATGCAAAAACAACTTCTCATAACAAACATAATTCAGTAGCGGAGAAGATCAGCAAAGCACCAGGCGGCTTCCAGATCAGAGAGTTCGCCAGCATCATTCAGAGCTGGAATCATCGGCAGGTCTCCAAAAGGAAAAAAAAACGACGCAATTACAATCCTGGATAAATTATTATGAGGTCAGCACTACCTTCTATTCCACTTTTGCTTGGTATCCTTTTGGCACTTGCCCTCAAAGGTATTGATTTCAATCCTTCCAGATGATGCAATCAGTAATTACCAGCATTGTAAGGACAGTTTATCAAAGGCTAAGTGGACTTGTTTTAATTTTCACCAGCAATACTTAAATAACAATTGATACTTTTTTGATCTCTGTGGGGAAATTCTCTTTACACCTCCTGCAACTTTCTCTCTGTAAGTGAGAGCAAGCTGGCCAGAAAGGGCAGCCACCTGTTGCGGCAACCAGGGAGTTGGGGGGTAAGGGTCTTGCTCAAGGACCTGCAAACATAGCGAAGCCGGGCTCAAACCAGTCACCTTCTGATCACCGGTACAAAGGTTTAACCCATTGAGCCACATGCTGCCCACAGGATTCTGGGAGATGGAGTATTTAGTGCTGACACCTCTGGATACAAATGCAGATGTTTTCCAGAACAATTCCACTGATCTGAATGCACATTCATAACCCATCAGCAGACATGTAAAAGAGCAATCCTTAGTATTTTTGTTGTTCAGACTTATACTTAATGTTTACAGTAACATATGTGTATGTTTGAATTACGGTATCTGTATAAAATGCAAGAATATATAAAAACATGTTTTCATAAGATACGCAAATAAACATAGAGAGCACATGTGGGGAGGTGGATCTTCATGCCGTCTGTGCAGCTTGCCTGTACTGCATTTTAGGCATTTTTCTCCGGAACTTCTATACTGAATGGTAAGCAAATTCATAAAGCTACAAAGAAGAAATAATTAAAGCCTAAAAAGCTTTTTTCCTATTCTTTCAGAAGAATAGAGCAATTGATTTTCTCTCTCTTTTGTCCTCCGCTATGATCAGAAGAGTCTTTGTAGTGGGGGAGGGGGGGGCAGCACACGTAAAATTAAGCAAGGAAGGGAAGCAGAAGGCTCATTACAACTGGAGGCCGAAGCTTCCGCAAACAGGAGTCTCGTGCAAGGAATCCTTATTTCTTTGATGGAGTGCTGGTTCTAATATTATTTTTCCGCTTCTCTTTAAGTTTATACATATAGAAATAAATCAGCCGCACCAGGATACTTGATAGCAGTGGTAACTAACCTTCCACATTAGAGGAGACAATTGTGTATCTATATATACTGTATATGTAAACAATTACAAAGTGCAAGACATTAATGCACTGTGCTGTACTACTAAGTTGACTCCCCATAGAGTATAACCTGAACATAAAGGTTTCTTTGTGTTTTGACTTCACAATCTATCATAAACCCTTAGCGATTACAATTGAAATCCAGAGGTCACGTTCCTTGGCATTGTCACATTAATATTCCATGGCAACACAGTTGAATAATTACACACAGCATTGGACAAAATTAATTTCCTCCACAGCAAATGCAGGTTAGTGTCCGACCCTTAATGATTGCACCATAAAGGTTAGTTACTTCTAGAACATATTAACTGATTTTGTCAATTTTAGTATTAATAGTTGGACAACATTAATTATATGTTATTATTTAACATCACTGGACACTTTTTCTCACTCTGTTCTTTTTGAGGTGTGTCACAATTTAATGGCATATTTCTATGAAAAATGCCACTGTCTGTAGCTTTTGTAGCTTGGAACCACTTGTACTTGATTTCTTCTCTTTGTCAAATGTCAAGTTGTGTCACGTGACAAAAAAAAGTTTCTCAACATTTTAAAAAAGAAAAATCTTCCTCCTAATGGAAATGAAATTGTCTTGGTGCTTGCTTTTTAAATCAAGGCCATGAGAATTCCGTTTCAGGAATGAACCTTTGTTACGCAATCGCCTTTATTTTATTTTTAAAAATGAGAGCTGCCAGATTCAGAATGCTCTTTCTTAATCCCACACCAGTCTTCATTTTACGTCACTTTTACCTAGACAATTTTCAAATAAAAAAAAAATAAAAAATCAATTATGCCTCCAAGACAGCCTGGGCTTTCGGAATCAATCAGAAAGGTAGATCCTTGCTAATGACTATGGTAATAATCATCAGGCCCAGCTCATTTCTGTGATGAATATTGACATGCATCCCTGCTGATCTGACCCTACCACGTCTCCCAGCTCAGAAGGCATAATTTTCTGTAACTACGCTAATGTGGGATAAACTCTCATTATTTTATGATTAGAGTTTATAAACCAACTTCAAGACTCAGGCACTGAGATGTTAATAGGGAGGGGAAGCCGATCATCAGGGCATAGGGATGCCTTAAACGAATACTCTGTTCTGACAGTTAATTACTGTAAGAAATGCTATTACATCAATCACATCACAATTCATTGCAGTGACACAGCAATACAACTAGTATTCAGAAAACAATATATTCAGTATAATGAGCATTATAAGGTATAAAGTCAAATCATACAAAATCAAAGCCTCTCTTGCGAAGACTTTTCCTATGTGGATTATTTCCCTACAGATACCCTTTTCATGACTTTCACTACAAAGCCTAGGAAATGTAGGACATTACATTAAGGGAGATGCACCAAGACAGCGGTCACACACCTCCTTCTACACCCATTAGCATTTCTGGTGTGTAGCTCAGTTTTTAAACATAATCTATCGCATGTTTATTTGTGCACAGGCTGCTGAAACAAATGCAGGGCAGGGTACTGAATACATAGTTCAGACTAAGGAAGCTTTAGAAAACATTTGCAAAAAAATAAATAAAAAGTTGCTGAAATGTAAACACATTACTGTGACATGATGGGCTTCCAAAGCTCAATAGAGCTGGGTGCAAAAACGCATTACGAAGATACACAAACTTCTGATTATAACTTTATATATTTAGGGGAGGTCAGATTTGGAAAGAATTATTCAGCCTTTCTCTCATACAGTGTTTCCCAGCTCAGTCTTCAGGAACCCACAGACGGTCCACATTTTTTCTTCTTCCCAGCTCCCTGTCAGACAATCCACATTTTTGCTCCCTCCTATCTCCCAGTTGGAGCAAAAAGGTGGACTGTCTGCGGGCCCCCAAGGACCGAATCGAAAAACGCTGCTCAAACAGCCTCACCATTGGCACGCCTCATATCTGACTCAACGAATATAGGTTCTGCCAATGGCTGACCTCAAAGCTCTGGACACCAAAAGTTAGTCAGTGCTCCATGGATACAGACAAGGTGTGGAAGACTAGACCCATATGTGGCAGGAGCCCAGGTGGACGATGCAGCAAAAGTAAAAATAATAAAACAGGCACTAAGACTAATTAAGGGTTAAGGAGCCAAGAAACAGGAATAAACAAATGCATATTGCAGATTAAGGGCAATGATGGAAGACCTAACACTAGATATACCTAACAAGTAGAGGGCCAAAGACCAGAATGTAATGAAACAGATATTCTACCAACCAAAAGCTTTCAACCTAATTCTGGAGCAGTTATAGGTTCATGGATACACAGCTACTCAGCTCTGCTTCTCTGACAGCCTCTTATCTCCCAATACGTTCTACACAGACCTTCTTCATTACAAACTGATTGACATTAATTGTTAGACTCTCTCACAAGCGATAGATCATTAAGCCAGATTTATCATTAAAGACAGGATTAGAAAACAAAACAGAAATAAAAACAATTAATGAACCTGTTTAGCAGTGAGGATCAGTTAAGAATTGTTTCATTAAATACTACTTTATAACATCTGCACGGCCGTGCACAAACAACATCTAATATAGTATAATGACAATCATTTAAACCAAATCTTAACCACGTAAAGACTTATAAATTACTAATGTGGTATAATCACAATGTCCTGCAAACAAGGAAATTTTTTATCATTTTGTGTTTTGTCTTCATTTCAGTGGGTTTTATGGCTGGCATTGTTTGAGTAGATAGAGAATAAAACTTTTTTTTCTTTTATCTTTTTAAAACAGAAAGTCTTAAAATATTATGGCTCAATCCCCAAAACACGGAGGGTCATACGTTTTGTTTGTAGGAACTTTTGGTTAGGCGGTGAAACTCTGATCAGTTTAGGGTTTTTTTTATTATAGAAATATGAATAAATATAAATATGCTGATTCTGTTGGCAAAGACGAGCAGATGATTGGGTTTTTATTTTACTTTTGTTCTTCGTTTCCCTTTCCCTACCTCACACCTTGTGTTAGAGCTGTCAGCATTTACACCGGGACTTTAACACATTACCAAACAAGGCTGCCGGCCATGTAATGTGAGGTAAACAAAACACTTATGACTGTAGTTTACCTGGGGTGTTATTCTTTAATATTTTCTATTTCCTCTTCTGTTTCCTGTCTGCTGAGAAATACCAACAGCTCAGCACTGCTGACTCTCTGACCTCGCAGTTTTCTTTTAAGGTTTTATTGGGCACCAGCCCAGCTCTTCAGCTGAGTCAGACTGGATGACGCATGTCAGATGACCTCTGTAATAGTGTTTTAGTACAGTACTTAAAATTAACTGTGGTATGTCCCTGTATGTCAAAATGTGGAATTCTTACTAGCATACTTCATATTACTTATTTTGCTCCTATATCAGTTTTGCTGTAACATAAATAAATAGACCCAGTGACTTCCATGCTGGTCATAAGACAGGAACACAGGCATGCATAACGGATTGCTAATCGTGGCAGGTTCAGTGGCCCGCTACTGTCAGGTGTCTCTACCGATGTCTACGTTTTCCATTTTGAGATCACACAGCACCAGAGAAGCAATGACCGCCTCACATTTAACACCTAACAAAATGAACCTGGTGATTTTAATTAATCACCAGCGGCCTGAAGCAAAGATGTCAGTTTTAGCTAATGACCAAAGCAGGACTATTAGTCAAGTCCTAGCAGACTTGAGGAATTTAACAAACTGTCGAGGAGGGTATCAGGTTGACGTGCAGGGAGGAAATATTTTTGTTCCCAGACCGTGACCCTGCAGAGAGACATACTGTCATCTGCAGTATCTTGGAGTCCTGCCAGTTAAGCATAGGTAGAGCTTGTTATCATATCTTACGCTATATTTGGGTCTTAAATACAATCTATATCTTCTCCATGTCGTCCTTAAACTAGGATTCATGAGGGCATCACCAGGAATTTCCTATTGGCAAGTTCACCTCAATAAAACGCCAACTGTCAATTAGTGACTCACCATCATTACTCACTTTCAACTCCATATTGGACTCATTCCGTCTTAATCATCCCTGAATTTAGTCTTTTCCTCACTCCACTTGCACAGTTGGTTTCTAAAGTGCTTTTGAATTTTATAGTAATGCTAACTATGGAAATAAAAGTTTGTTGACACTTTAAGTGCTACTAGCCGGTGTCTCACACATTAAAGGTATATTTGTCGTCACGAAACCTTAGGGAATACATGTGCCCGTTGCCTTGAGTCGTCCTGGCTGGCCAGTTAGCCAAGGGCAGGGCAGAATCCCCTTTGAGTATTCCCCAGGTCCGGCCGTAGACTAATTACCTGCATTATCTCAGGTAAAATGGGCCAGCCGTGGACCACACAAGTAAACATTGCTGAGAGACAGACTGGATGGCAACAAGTCTTACAGCTCCAGCTCAGTGTTTAATGGATGACATTTCTGAGATAATGCTCTAATGCCATTAATATTGCATAGATGGTGCCAGTAATTTGTACACTTAAATGTAAGATACTTGTTTTCCATTTGTATGATTAGTACATTGAAATTCTTTGATTTTTTTCCATTCCCCATCCATAGGTCACCAACATGCAGCCCCCCGGTAATGTTTGAGTTTCCAGGCCTTGCTCCTGGGTCCAATGATGATATGATTATTGTGATGGTCATGGGATTTCAACTAACAACCTTAGAGACATGGGCGCAAATACTTATACCAAAGAGAGACACGCCTCTGAGAGTAGCTCTCTTTCAACTGCGATAGCCATTGTTCTCTGTCTATGGTGGTTCTAGACAACCAGCGGCATTTGGTACTGTAAAAGACACAGACGGTGCATGCAAGACTGGAGTCAGCCTCGAGTGCTAACCAGTCATAAAAGAACCAGAACTGACGATACGAGGAAATGGGAAACTTGCTGAAACATGGATTAAAGTACAAAATCCTGAAAGATCTGGATGAAGTTCAAGAGGAATAAACCAGGAGTCAGAAACCAGGAGTCAGGAATCTGGAACTAATAAACGCTCACCGGGACTGAAAGAGCAATGACGGAGTAACAAAACCAGGTAAGTGATAGATTAGAACTCCACTTAACCAAGCCTGATTTTTTATAGCCACTATTAACTGGTAGCACTTCCAGGTCAGATAACAGGTCACATGGGGCATCCACAACAACAGCAACCATGCAATTCTGGTTTCCCCAGAACGACTGGAGGAAACCTCTCATATTTAAAGAAAGTCCTAGACGTACCCAACAATCACGGTATACTTTTAAGAACATTTAGAATAAAATTACTATTGATCAATTTTCCATTTCTCTATTTTGTATAGATGCTGAATATCTCATTTAGAACTTAAGTTCTGCAACTTGATATTATGAAGGCATAGAGCGCTGCTGATAATGTTAACTTCTTATTTAAGGATAAAGCAGAAAGTGTCTATTTATATTTAATGAATATATATTATGTCCTCGATATCTCAGCTAATATACTGCATACCCTTGGAGTCTATTGTGCACAGAGGGAGGGGCTCACTGGCTGTCTCAAGGAAAAATCAGGTTGATTTAGGGTTAATTTTGTCTGCCCTCTCATACTCTCCATGTTTGCATAACTTGTTTGTCCTACCTTCAGTAATTTAGAGCGTCACACAAGAATATAGCTCCTGTACTGAGACTGGTAACCATATTTGGCTTTAGATTTGTCCTCTGTTTTTCCCTACATCATTTTTACATGCTAATTCAGTATATCCTTGAATCTGTACTGGATAAAAGGATTATAAATAGCCTATTTGCTGTATATGGGCTAGAAAATATAAACCATTGAGTCAAAACTATGAAAAAGCGAATACCAGAAGTATGGCCTTTTGTGGGTAGATAAGGTTTAAGTGCTGGTTCTGTTAGTATGAATATGAAGTTTCATCACCCAGGCCTGGGTTTCCAATTACTAGCAATGAGATTTGAGTCCTAAAACGTGAAACATCTCAGCCTGTACATTTTACAGGAGAAGAACAGCCTGGCTAGATTAAAGCAAACCAGAAAACGGTGCAGGTCAAAGTGTTTAAACAGACCTAGCCTGTCGTTCCAAGCATAATTGGTGAGCTGCAAGAAGCTTTATCAGGATCTTTATTGCTACAGAAGCAAAGCCGGAGGAAATTTTTGCTTCCACCAGCCTTGGATATGACAGAAAGAGTTTATTACTGTTCTGGATAGAGGTAGGTTATTATGTTTCACTTTTGTAGCAGATATAACTACTTGATAGCCAATCAGACTCCTTTACTCGGACTGAATAAGAAGCAGTACTAAATCTAATTCTCGTTTTATCAGATTGAGCGAGTCGTCAGTGAATTAATCTTATATATTTTATCTGATGTATCTCATGAAGAAAGCAGATGTGCAAGTCATATATTGTGTGCTGTATATAACTTATACTGAAAATTATCTTCACATGAAAACTTTGAAAGAAGGTATATCTTTTCAATTTCTATGATGATCTCAGTTGGTAATTGGCAAAGAGACTTAATACATGGACCAGTTAAACTGAATCCATTTATTGACCAGAATTCAGACTAAATATCTTAGAAGCAGTACTTATGAAAGCGATGGGATTCTGGAATAAAGGAGCCCAATTCTAATTCCCCCAAAGCTGTCACCATTGTGACATCCAGATTGTGGGAGAGGTGGTCGCCATAGTGTTGAGTCACTATTCTTTTCAGCTCCCGAATGCCTGTCAATCAAATCCCTCACTTGCTATCCCTCATGACAGAGTCTGAACCCGAAACAGATAACCTTGCCTCTTTTGAATGGCCAGTTCTTGTAATCCTTGAAAAGTTTTAATAACCTTGGAGGAGTGATTCCTGATAGTGGGTCTGTGAAATATGGGGGGAAAGAAGTAATCAGGTGACAAGGTATGAGGATTCCGGGGGTTACTCGAGGTGAGTGCTGGTGTCTCCACTCTGTGTTAGGTTTGTCTAAATATGAGGGGAGTGACAGTGGGGTGAACAGGGGTGAGATGTCTGCAAAGAAAGAAAATGTGCAGTGAAAATCAAATTGAAAAAAGGAGAGCATACAGTAGCTTCCATTTCCATACCAATAAACCAGGCCCATGGAAGCAAATTTCAAGGAGGTTCAAACTAATTTTAGTGACTAAGTGTCTGATTGGTCACAAACAAATTTCTAGGTGATTCAAACACATACTTTTACTATGAGGCTATGTGCCTGCAATCAGCCCCAGGAAGGCGTGCGTCTGAGCTTATGTTGTCTGTCTGGGGGCGTCCTTGCTAGTGGTGACATTTCTTGACTGCAGTTTCTTCAGCCTTCCAGTCTGAAGATCACACAGCACCCTCAATGGCTGCCTGTAGTGTTCCGTCCAGCTCTTTACAAATGCACAATGACGTCACTGAAACAGACCTCATCCATCTGGCACTGGAAGGTGGCTGTAGCCCCTTAACGCCCAAACGGGAGAACCATGCACTGCCAGTGCCCACTTGGAGCTAGTGGCCCCTGCCTACTGCCCAGTGTATATATATCCTTTTTGTTTTTACCAGACCAGAAACTCAGGGCAGAAAACTACCTAACCCTCTCCATTCTTCTTGACCTTTTGACTTCCCACATAATGAAGCACTCTGTGATTTACGGTTAAAACAAACACATTTTCTCGAGGATAAAAGCGGACACCTCAGAGTTGGATTCAATTATCAAGACCTCCAGATAGTTCTGCATGTCATCTAATAAAGTCCTTATCATTCCACGTCGCTTCGTCCCCTACAGACACACTGCAATCAGATGCTCAGCGGAATCATTTTAGTCGAAAGGAAGAGCCGACCGCATCGTTAATGGGGTGGAAAACGTGTGAATTAAAGTTGAGTTTCTGGATTTTTGTATTCAAGACCTTAGTTGGGTCAAAAAATCTTCCCAGAGATGTAAAAAAAACTCAAGGACTCTAGATTTTGCCTTGAGACTTCAGATGCTTGTTGCCATTCTTTGTGTTGATATATACTATATTGTCTCATTATATGCCATTATGTTCTCTTCTGAAACTGAATTCTTTTATATAAGACTTTGTTTTAGACCTTTTTAACCAATTTATAGATGCATTCTTTATCACAAATTTATTTTACCGGCTTTGTTCTCCCCAAAGTCATTCGGTTTAGCATGTTAGTAATCACAAGCTTAAAATCAATTAAAATTGAATGCTTGCTCTGCCACTTGTAACCCCATGGATTATTTTTTTTTATCCCTTATAGAAACCTATGGATTCCCTTAGAATTCTGATTGCCAAAACCGTCTTCCTCTCTGCAGCCCTATTGCATGGAATCGGAATGTTCAGAACACGCAGAGCTGAATAAACAAAGGACTAATTTGTGGGCTCAGTAGAAGGTGAGAAGAAAGGAGGATGTCATGGTAGGAGCTCTTCAGCTAGCTGGCCATTGTGTGGCACCTCATCACAGAGCAAGGCTGTGCAGCCGTCACTCACACACCATCTTCAGGCTTCATCCTCCACAGCATGGCCTGAATGCATAAAACAAATGTTTTGGATATGAGAGGTGGCCTTTTAATTCCACGATCTTTAATTACAATATTTGGCCAAATACCAAACACTTGATTTACAATGAGAAAACAGTAAGCCAAAAAAAACATAGCCTGCTATAATTCAAAGAGATATTACTTGACCCTTACTGGCCTTTAAAACTAGTATTTTGTGTTTTATGAATATTCTATTGGGATGGTTTTAAATGCAATGAAATAGAAATAACATAAAATATCATAAGACTTTCAAAGGTCACTGATATCTTGTGTGATTCCTGTTCACTTCTAAGGTGTCATCAATTACTTTAGAAATATTTTCTTGCCAATATAGCTTCTGTCATGAAATTCCCAGGATTGTTGTATTATTGCATATAATTTGTCCTTCTATCCATTCATTTTCTCTACCGCTTATATAGGGTTGCAGTGAGTCTCGAGCCTAACCCAGAAAGCACAAGGCACAAAACAGATTATACCCTGGCCAGGATGCCACACACACACACAAACAAACACATATTATGAGAAATTCTGAAGGGTCATTTCGCTTAACCACATGTTTATGTTTGGAAACCCACATAAATATGGAGAGAATATGTAAATTGGTTTTGAACCCAAACAGTCGAGGTGTGAGGTTGAAGTGCTACCTGCAGTATCATTTGAATCCTTCTTCATTTTTCCCCAAATCACCAAAAACGTCATTAAATAATCTGGCGAAATGCATTTCCAAATGAAAGCAGTACAGACTGTAACAGCTGGATAGCGTGTGACGGTATTCAGATGTGTTTGCAGCAGGCTCGAGATTAAAAGAGGACATTTCGGTCTACTGCCAAAACGGTGAGAGGTTACACACTGCCCACCGCCCCTCCCGCCTCCGCCCCCACTCCCTACTGCCAAGAATACTAATAAATCAGTTTTTACTGAACGCAAAATAATGCAAAAAAGCGGAATTGCCTGAAGACAGAATGTAATTGAATAAAAATCCTAATGCCGTGCATAACTGCATTGCAAAGCGATGAGATGCTCATTCTGTTTATACGGCGACAAAGTGAGTGGATGCTGCTGGGAACAGTAGATATTCCAAGGACTTTGCAGGGTAATGACTGCACAACCTCGTCAGAACTGGCTTTCATCTGGATGTCTTACAACCACTTACAGTTGTTCCATCCATATCTAAGGTACTTTGATCTCACTACCAAAGCTGTGCACTTTTGCAGCAAGCATGAAAACCATATTTTCTCCTGATTATCCATTAGGTGCAATATTTATAAGGTACAGAAGTGTGTTTTGAAATGCGTTTGACTTGATTGCCATGAGACTGTTCCTGATTTTATGAGAAACTGGGAATCATGATGCCGGAGAGTAATTTCAGTGCAGCAAAGTTTCCGTTGTTCCATGACAGATCAATCACAATCCCGTGACCTCTTTCTGATAACAGTGCTGGTATTTCAGAGAGCAAAAAGCTCCGTTAATATTACATCTGAGCATTACTTTTTTTCTTTCTTTCTTTCCAGGTCGCTCTGAAGGATGAGCAGAGCTGGTGAAGATTTGTAAAAAGACTCCTCGACAATTAACATCTTACTTTGCTGTTCGACAAATGTTTGTCCCAAGCAATTTCACCCCCTTTTAAAGTAGGACATTTACTTGAAGATGGTGGAATATGGTACATTTCTCAATGGGAATCGGTAACCTTAAATATGACTTGGTGCTCTGAATGAAGTCATTTAACCTCCACCTGTCTTGGTAAACATGAATGACATGTATAGCAGGTTCTGGATAACAGTGTTTTATCAAACTCACTCAGAGAAGATGGGACCAGTTCAGCTGCTGTGAGTATAAGCAGCCATTGGCTTAACTTTAACACTCATATAGCAACACTGAGGGTTATTACATTTTACTGTTACGCCAAGGCTGTCTGCTCACCCTTTGCTGGAACTGTGGCCCAAGGGGTTTTTATAATCTTCTCTTCATCTCAGAGATTCCTCCTTGAAATCATTGAGCTCACAATAACAGCAGCACTTTTGGGGGGGGGGGGTTGGTGGCAGTGAATCAGTAGAATAGTTGAAGAAGGCATTTTTTTTGCAGAGTTCACAGATCTGCTGAGCATATTTGGAAGCTCATTAGAAGGTTCTGAATTCCCATTGTAGTCAGCTTCCTCTTTTGTGCTCAGCCTTACTTTGGTACCATGTGAAGCAGTAGTGCTGTATGCTGTCACCTTGCAGCCCTATACCCGAAGTCCATCAGTACTGTTGAGAGATGCATGGCAGACTCAAAGAGCATCCATGGAAGGGCGAGGAGATGAAGATAAATTAAAAGTCCATTATTCATTTACTTAAATTAATAAAATAAAGAACTCTAGAGTTTTGACGTCCACGTGGTCAGCAAGGTGCCTGCAATGTAGAAGCCAAGAACAGTCTATAGCCATTAGATTCCTCCTGTACTATTCATTATCTTAATTAATTTTTAGTGAGATCTACTGCCAAAATAGATTTAAGAGTGTTTCCACCGATGAGTTCCTAAGCTTGTTAATTATGTTCACCCATGGCATTTTCCAGAGGCTTAATTAACAATAAACTTTTAAATCACAACTCCATCAAACTAATTTTGATTGCATGACATCAATAAAACAAAATGCCATATCAAATGGAATCATTTTGCTATTTAGTATGTGAATACTGATATTTTGAGAAGTTGCTTCCCTTGTCTTTAACTCATTCTTTGCATGAGTGAAATGGAAAGGTGTTTTCTATTACCAATTCTTTGAACATTCTATTGAAGGGATATGAAATATGCAAATATGCACCGTACATTCTTTAGTAATCTCAGAAGTATGTTTATTCAGAATGAGGAGGCGGACTGGTGCACCATGCTGGTCCCATATTGTGCTCGATGGTAAACGTCAGAAAATCTATCCATTTTCCCGCCTAACTACAGAACAATGGGAACTACACCAGCATCTGGCCTAAGTAACAATAATAAAACAAATCCCCAAACCCAACCTTCACAATAACAACTTGAAATCAAGTCCCACAGAGACTAAATAGGGTAATGGGACTATAAGAGGTCAGTGCTAAGAAATGCAAGGTTACAAAAAAGCCTGTCATAGTAAAAAAAAAACAAAAAAAACAACAAAAACCTTTCTTTCATATAATTCAATTTTCTCTTCTCTCTACAGGGGAGTACCCAGTTGATGTAGGATGATATTGTAGTTCTGCAGGTACAGGCGTACCAGCGGGCAGGGCTGCAAGTTGGACTGATGCCAACTTTGTAAACAGTTCCCTATAGTCGTAATGTGTGCAATGTCATTGCGGTGTATTGTAATGTTATATGTGGTGTAGTTGGTAATCATTGTGTATAGCGTGTGTGTGTCTGTGTGTGTCCACCGTGTGTTACGGTTCAGCGGGGGGATGGGCACGGTGGCCAGTGTGAGTGTGTTGTCAGTACAACTGGTATGGGTGCAATAAATGCCACCTTGTGGTTAAATCCAGAACTGTCTCACTCTCATTATTGATTAAGATGGCTGAGTGACCAACCTTTATGATGTTGCCAGAAGTTGGACGCTAAAAATGGAAAAATGGGGAGAAGATCACATGGACTGAGAAGCTTGTTTGCTGGGGCTGTGGCAAGCGGGGGCATTGACTGCACTGTTGCCCGGAAGCATCCCCCAAGCCCACTGGCGGACGAGCTAAGAGTGTCTAAGTAAGAGAAGTGCTCCCCCGAGGCACCTGACACATGTGCGGCTTGCCCTGAAGCTGCGACTGCCGGCCGGCCGGACCTTCACCAGAGACAATGAAATGTGGGCACTACAGCGGACTCTGTCCGCTCATTGGCCATTGAGGGCTCCCCGCTTGTCAGCTGCTCTGCATGAGCGCGAGGAAGCACGCCGCAGCTGGGTAGCCCGGCAAGTCCAGGAGCAGGATCAGCAGCTCCGGGAGCAACTGCGGGAGTGCGCGGAGCAGGAGCGGCAGGAGCCGGAGCGGCAGGAGCCGGAGCAGCTACGTGGCAAGCTGGCCGGCTGGGAGTAGGTGCACTGCCACCAGAAGTGTGCCAGGCCGAGGCAGTGGAGGTCGCACTATGTGGCCGGGATGGGGAGAGGAGCAGGAGGCCCCGTGGGAGACCCAGCCTGCCAATGAACAACAGGTCCCTCCAAAGTCGCGGAAAAAGAAGAGTCACGGCTGGAGGGGACCCGCGCTGCCAGAGTCTGCTGGCCGCTCAGCGCCCAGATGACCATTCAGTGGGGGACCTGTCAGGCCATTTTTCCCCAGCAGCCCTGCACCTGGTGCGTCGTCCCCCAGCAGCCAATGAGGACTCTGTGGCAGCCGCTGCCAGGCCTTTGTGCTGGAATGATGTGGGACTGAATGTGAGGGGTCGCCAGAACGGCTGTCCCTTGAGAAGGGGGCCGTGTGGCGTTGGGGAGCCGTGCGGCAACAGGCTCATTGGCTTATGTCCCAGCATGCTGTGCTGCTGTACTGTAAATATCCCCTGTCCATGTCATGCATGTAGTTAATATGCTTTGTTCCGTGTGTTGCATGTTTTTGTACAGGTGTCCTGCTTAGAGTTTTGCTGGATCCAAATGAGTTTAACTGTGTCACCTCCCAGCATTCCCACACTATCTTTATTTTGCGTGTTACTGTTGCTTCAGTACAGTCCTTCTAAGAACTAAATTAAAAAAACAACTTTGTGCCAGTCCGTGCTTCCTCCTTTTTATATCGCTGTTGTCATCGCAATCCCTTGGTCCCCCGCCGCCATAATACATTCAATGTAGGAAGGATATATATTGACGTGGAAAGATATATTCATTGTGAGAATCAGTGATCTGTAATACAAAGATATAATCAATAAAGTTTTTTAGTAGGGGTGTAACGATATACTCAGCCCAACAGACAGGACGAGACATGATATTGTTCACGAGAACGAGATGAGACGATATTTGAACAATATTTTAAGGAAAACTTCAAAGAGGAAATATATTACTGGAAAGCAGCCTTTTATTTGATTAATTTGAAAGACAAAAAATGCTAAATAATGCAGATGTATGGTGAAATGTGTTAATCACCATCATCATACAGTATGCAGTAAAGAACAGAACAAATATCTACTCCATAAAATATTTCACCACAAACTCAAATGACAGGCTTCTCTCCTATTTCACTTCTCAATTGAACATAAAATAGAATATAAATAAAACAATATAAATAACAAACATAAAACCTTTTTTAATGTTTTCTTCACCGGTGCAGTGGATTTAAGTAAAGAGCTATGATGGTGCTGAAAATGGCTTTGCATAGTAGTAGCGTTAGCCGCTGTGTACGGCATTATTTTCCTACAATGCTTACAGATGGTTCATGTTTTGTCCGTCACCCTTTTGCCGTGACCCGAGATTTCGTTACATCCCTACTTTTTACATCTGTTTTCGATAGTGACATTTTTGTATTTGGTTTTTGTTTTGTTCAGTATCAATTATAATCAATTAAGAATTTACATAACTGGTATGCATTTGCCATATAAAGCGATTCAATTTATTGTCAGCGCAAATGTGTGCTTATTTTATGCCATGACAAGAAATTACTAGGCATTTTAACCTTTATACCAAAACTGCCCAACCGTGCTCCTGGAGATCTACCACAATGCAGAGCTTAGACGCAGCTGTAATTTAACACACCTGATACAGATAATCAGGCCCTTGAGCAGCATCTCAGTTTTAGAGCCAGCTATGTTGTAGCTTGTTTTATAGTTTAACAACATGACTTGCCTGTGAAACAGTTTAAAGGCACCAATAATTATATTATTTATGCTCAGATTAAGGTGGCCATATACTTCAGATGATATCGATGGAATTAGTCTTTTTGCAAATATGACGTCGTGAGAGGCCTAACCACCACGGTAATCACGGTTTCCGTTCCTGAGGCGAACTTGTTCTTTTGGTCTGATCACACCCACTGTCCATGATTGGCTGACATTAATGTGATGTTGCAGGATTGGTCAGCAGAACTAATGTGGTTACCGGCATGCTTTGCACCGCATTTTAAATTGTTATAAATTATGTGTATTATATGTAAATGTTGTAACCGAGTAATAGTTGCCTTCGAATGCACTCGTCTCGTTAGTCTGTAACCGCGAGTGTCGTTTAAATTGCTTCCCAAGCTGGTTGTGCCGCTTCTAGTATTAAACCAAAAGTGGCTGTTAATAGAGTAAGGTACGTTTTAAAAGAGCTGTTTCCTTTATTAAAATGCCTTGAGCACTCGCCACAATACGTTTATTTGCACTCTGTATGTGGGTCTGTTGCATCGAAAACATTCTGTGGCCTCGATCGATCAACGCTGTGGCTAGCAAGGTGGCAGCGCCGTTTTAGTTATGTGACAGATTGTCACGACGTCCAGACAAAACAAACTCAAAATCACCGGCGAAAACAATCTGCTGTGTTCGTTTTATACCCGTACTTAAATAAATCTGGAAACCCGTAAAATCCGTAAGCAAAGAACAAACAAATAAATCTGTAGTATAAATATATAAATCTTATTCATTCACTTATTCATTTATTCTACAGATTTATTTTTACATTTATGGCAAGTATTTTTATTTCTATAAACAATTTGTTTATTTCAAAGATTTATTTCTTTTTAAATCACGAGGAGTGGATTTCGGTCCATGTCATCAGACACACACTACTAGCAGTTTTCTAACCTAGTGTGTGAGGTGTGAGCCACTGAGCTAACATGCCACCAGATTAGACTTTCATTAGCTACTGCCTGTGTACTGTTTATACATTAATCATAATCACAAACTTCGTCCAGGTACATCCAGTCTACCCAACAGGCCACCATAATTTATGATTTATTTAGATGTTTGCTTCAGGTAAGTAGCCTCATCTCAGACTAAGTCTTTAATCAGCCAACTATTTTCGGAAGTACAGATAATTTTCCCAGGAAGGAGTCGATTATGAAAGCACAGCATGCATGAGCTTGTTGGTCACCAGGATCTGCTTGTCAAAGTGCACAAACCCACAGGAACGCTTCCACATTCTGCTTCCTGCCATGTCGACTGCAATAGGAGCACGGAGCCTGTATAGGAGACTGGGGTTTAGTGGACTGAAAATAGCCAGAGACACATGTGACAGGTGTCCATTATAAGACCAGAAACACATATTTAATAACAATGTTATTCTCAGCAGACGGCTCTTATGTGGGACCTAGTCAAGCTAGCAGTATATGATAGATTATAATTAAACACTAAAATAAAAGGCATGTTTTTTTGCACAAGTCATAATATTTTACTAAAATTTCTCAGCCACTGCAAAACTTCCATTATCAATAAATCATCTAATATCTATAAGGGAATCACACTCCTTATATCCAATGTTTACAAAATGTCATTTTTAGATTGTAAATGTAAGCAAAATGTACCTCACATCAGAGCAGAACTTCCAGAGGCGTGGTTGACAGGCGCGGGTCTGTAGGCGTCTTGCAGCATACGCCTCACACGGACAGGATGGAGGATGACTCATCTGCCTATATGCCTCCTTTCACACAGATCAGTAGACAAATACCTGCGCTCTTCACACTAGCAGTACATTTTCTAGGTGGGATAGTGGGTTTCTGCACTGCAACCCAAGTGTAATAGTCATCTCTAAGAACAGATTGCGCTTGATGGACCTGCCAACTCAAAACAAACCATCTGTAGAGGGCGGAATGATTCTGCAATAATTATATGCTTTACAAACCTTCACAAACCTATGTATAGATGTCACCGCTGAGGGGCATGTGTTTCCAGTTACGGTTGTTCTCAGTCGACCACTTCTTTCCCTCAGACATGCCAGCACTACAAGCGACTCGGGCATTTACAGTTTATTTACTCAGTGGGTGCTTTTATCCAAAGTAGGGTCAGCCAGTCCCTGGAGCAATCGGGGTTACCAGCCTTGCTCAAGGGCCCAAGGGTGAAATTATTCTGCAGATGTCGGGATTTGAACAGGTGTTCTAACACACTGAGCCATACGTCAGCCCCATTTACCTTGTTTGCCTTTGGACATTATGAGGAAACTGCAGTACACAGAAGAAACATGCATGAGAAGAGTATGTGTATAATACTGTAGACAGACAGAGATGCTTATATTGGATATAAAACACACTGGAAAATTATTCAGAAAAACAATTCTTTTTATTACTGAAAATGCTTGGCATATATCTGTATTGAATAAATCAAGTTTCAGCTTCCTGGTTTGACCAGCAGCAGCGCAGACAGTATTTATGGGTGCTGAAATGAATTTCCTGTTTATTAATCTTTCCTTTCTCAGTATATCAGTATCGACTCGGTTTGAGGGACTGTTTCAGTGTGGCAGTAAAACGATCCATTTCCATAATTACTCGACATATTATTGAGTCAACATAACAATGGCTGTCATCTTCACTTAAAAATAAACATGCTGTCTTGATTAAAATTCCAACGTTCCGGGAATTAAAACCAGAAACAAGAACAAGGCCTTTGATGTCTGATGTAAGTGCAAGCAAAAAAAATAAGAACATACAGTGGTCAGAAATGATAGGAGTATTGTGTGAAGGCCTTGAAATGCTATTAGCAATCTTCATTGTGTGTGTGTGTTACATACATTATTAATAGACACTGACAGGAGCTCTATCTGTCACACTTAATGTCCAGGTGTGGGCGCATATTATACGACAAAGGCCCAATTGAAAATGCAGAAGCACACTTCACTTATGCCTCATTATGGGGAAAGGATGCTGAATTTTCTAAATACAATTTTCTGTCAGACGAAACTAGTTAAAATTTCGTTTAGACTTGGGTTACGTTGTCATACAGTATGTGCTTTTCGGTCACGTTCAAATGCACTCTTACAATTTGGAGCTTACTTTACACAGAAAGGATGAAGTCTGTTTCAGCAGCTGCAACGTTCAAAGCCCATTACATCGAACAAAGCTTACAAAATGTTACTAATAAAAGATCCTGCATAGTTATTATATAAAGTTTACCCATAGTATAACTATTCATTTCTTCTGACTGTTACGATTTGATGACACAGGTGCTGTCTGAGGTTGTTTTTTTGACTCACTCTATATATAGCCAGGGGGGAAAATGGAATCAGCATTTTCCTGACCTATTAAAAAGGGAAAGACAAAAAATACTTAGGGGGCGACTTCTTTTAAATCAGGTGAAGTGAAAGTTCATGCTTTGCAGAACACAGTCAAATGTTCATAAATGTATTAATGGGGTAATACCTTATGTTATGGACTCTGACGGATTTGGTGCGAGTCCGAGGCATGATGCTGGCAGATAGGAAGGTGGATGACCCACTTGCGGCTCACCAGACACAACGGGGTTTATTTAAACAGAAAAACACTAGCAATAACTACAAAAACAAAACCAGACCTCAAGGGGTCAAAACTGAAAGGGATAACTAAGGCAGACAAAAGGATAAGGGTTACCAGGAGCAGATTGGCTGGCAGGCAAAGAGCAAAAGAACACAACCATCTTCAACAAAACAACACAACCATCTTCAACAAAACAACACAACCATCTTCAACAAAACAAGAAACCAAAACTGAATACAAAATCACAGGACTAAACTGATATAAAAGAAACACTAGGAACAAAATACAAACGAGAGGAAGCAGGATTCAAACACGAGACAGAGGGGTACATAAGTAACTACATGCTCAACAAGCTGAGCCATACGGCCAACAGGGAGGTGGGGAAAACACAGAGACTGACAACAGGAGGGACAGGATGACCAGCAACGCATGTTTTACAGTAGTGCTTGCAGTATAGGATGACAATAGAAATGAAAGTGAAACCATTTTGGAGGTTCCAGATTTGCCATCCAGATCAGTATTGACCGGCTTGGCTCCCCCACACCCTGCCTCACCTGAATACTGAGATCATGTTCATAATTAGTCACCACACATCTTCCTCTTTAGTCCACTACAGAGATGTGCACTTTGTTTCCCTGCCTGTTTCTGACCTGTTTTCTGGATTTTGAATTTGATTGTGCATTGTATCAGTAATGGGTCACGTCTTCCCATCATTACAGGGGATTCTTTATGTCTTCACTTTCTGAGAGCCAAACTGATCCCCTCTCCAGATCCAGGGTTCCTGCATGCTGGAGTTTCGAGTTTAGTAGGGTTGATTCTCTAGTGGTTTTGTTTTGTTTTCTAGCTGTGACGTCCTGGGGCCTGTACTACGAAGTGGGGTTACTGGTTTATCGTGGTAACTTGTCGAATTTAAGGTAGTCTGGGCAAAATGTAAGTGAACGAATATGAAGCCCATTTAAACTGTGGTACCTTAAATCCAACAAGTTACCCCGATAAGCCAGTAACCTCGCTTCGTAGTACAGGCCACTGGTTGCCATGTCCTGCTTCTTGTCCACCGGTTCCACCTATCAGCCACACCCGAGTTCTCCTGCACCACCATTCGGTCACACCCCAGTTCTCCTGCACCACCAGTTAAATCAGCAGCTCCAAGTTCCAGTGGCACTCCCCAATATGGCCACCAAAACAGGATCCCACTGGTGCTCTCACTTGGGGGTGCTCTCACTTGGGGGTGCTCTCACTTGTTCACTAAACCAGTTCCGTGGGATATGGCAGCGGTGCATGTTCCATTTAATCCTTTATTTATTAGGAAGGGACCTGAACCCAAAATAGGGGAATGGACAAAAGGTAAAGGAAGATAAAGAGAAATACTAATGGAGAGAATCAGGTGCTTTGACTTCTATTGAAGGGCAGGGGGGTTCTGGGGCCATGGCTGCCCTGTACAGACCATCCCAGGAAGATGAAGAATAGCACCACCCCCCCTTTTCAGGCCACCACCTTTCTTTCAATCCCAAAACACCTTCAAATGCTTCCTCCCCTTTTCAGGGTGTAAAAGAAGCACTCTAACCCCTTTTCAGGTAGTCCGGTCCTGAGATGCCCAAGATCTTCGGTGTAGAAGGATCCTCGCCAGGTAGTTCCTCCACGTCGGCCTCCAGTCCAGGATACAGGCCAGCTGGTGTCCACAGCGGTGGATCTGTTCCCCGGATCCGGCACAGAGAGTGACACGTCGGGTTCTTCGGAGACTGAACAGATCCACGGGACACAGGGACTGAAGGTTGGAATAGGGTGATTTTATTTGGCACCCTTGGCATGTAATGGACAGCCAACTGAGCATCATACAACACACCTTCCCAGCCTGTAGCTTCAAAGCACAGGACACCCAATACAGCCGGACTCTTTCCATGAATACACAGCAGCCTTGGTTTATACCCCTGAATGATTAATTACAGGTGAGTAAAGGGGCTTGTCCCCTGATCTCACCCCTCCCCCGAAATATCCACACCCTCCTTGTATTTCTCACAATGAAAAATGAAGTAATTACACCAAAAATTTACTAATTACAGCAACAATCAAAGTAAGCTAAACTTTTCATTGAACTCAGTATTCATTAGTTGTACAGGACTACACAGACTTAAATCAGGTGTGTAAAGTAGAAGCTTAAATATGTAGCTATAAATATTACCTTCCAGAACATTGTGAAGGCATGTTAAGCTAGCTCACTTTGTGTTTAATTAAACAAATAAATTTAGGCCAGCGTGGTGCCCTGCATTTCTTGGGATAGGCTCCAGGCTTACCATGACCCTGTACTTGATACGCAGTATGGAAGATATTTTACATATATTTTACAACAGTGGTATTTGGAATTCTCCTGGATACTCCTGGACCTGGATTCTGTTGCTGTGGAAATAGGTCTGTATGAAACTGCTAGCTGTACTACCACTGCATAAATCACCAGGAAAAGCTTAATGAAGATGGATGGACGGATAATAGCAGTATTTATACTACCAACGTGAAATTTGAAAGCCCCTTACGCTATGAAGAGGATGATACAGGCTGTGTTTCAGAACATTTCATATACAGAGTGTGAGTTTTGGACTTTGCTTCCTCCAAAACGTTCCAAAAGTTGATGAAAAATAAAATAGGCTGCTTGTCCATGAGACTATATAAAGAATAAATACCAACGTAATCAAATGTCAAAGAATATGGTTGCCAACACATATGGACGGCTGACACTGCTACATTAATTAGTAAGATTTATAGGTTTAAATCCAAGATATGACATTGGAACTGTATCTTCTGAGACTGACATCAGAACTAATAATACGCCACTTGATAATCCTCCCAAATTACTCTGGATTAGAGTTTTCGGAAACTAAATAAATGATGGAAGACGTTGATCCCCAACTGAGCACCGCTCAGTGCTTTGCCAGAAATCAGGTGACATAACAATAAGAAACTAAAAAAACGAAAAGATCCGCTTTATTGTGCTGTTGTTCTATTTCCAATATGCTTAGTTATAGTCATTCGCCTTCCTTTCTGAAGATCTTTTGATCTTCATTGAGACACAAGAGTGCTACAATATGCAGTACAAAAACACAAAGGTTACTGGCTAATACAACCCCGTTTTCAGAAAAGTTGGGACGCTGCGTAAAAAGTACATAAAACAGAATGCAATGATTTACAAACCATATAAACCCATATTTAATTCGAAGTAAACAAAGACAACATATCAAATGTTGAAACAGAATTTTTTTTTGTTTTATGACAAATTCATGCGCAGTTTGAATTTGATACCAGCAACGTTTCAACGGGACAGGGGCATGTTTACCACGGTGTTGTATCACCTCTTCGTTTAACAATACTCTGTAAACATTTGGGAGCTGAGGGGACCATTTGCTGGAGTTTTGGAATGAGTTGTTGTCCCATTCTTGCCTGATACAGGATTCCCTTTGTCATAGTTTTTGTTTCAGTGTTTTCAGTGGGTGACAGGTCTGAACTGCAGGCAGGCCAGTCGAGCTCTTGGACCTTTCTACTACGGAGCCATGCTGTTGTAATATGTGCAGAATGCGGTTTGGTGTTGTCTTGCTGAAATATATAAGGCCTTCACTGAAAAAGACACTGTCTGGATGGCAGTATATGTTGCTCCAAAACCTGTATATATATCGTTCAGCATTAATGGTGCCTTCCCAGGTGTGCAAGCTACCCAGGCCATGAGCACTAATGCACCCCCACACCATCACAAATTTAACTGCCTGCCGATAACAAGCTAGATGGTCCCTCTCCTCTTTAGCCCGGAGGAAGCAGCGTCCATGATTTCCAAAAAGAATTTGAAATCTTGATTCACCAGACCACCGGACAGCTTTCCATTTTGCCTCAGTCCATCTTAAATGAGCTCAGGCCTAGATAAGTCAGCAGAGTTTCTGGATCATGTTTAGATATGGTTTCTACTTTGCATGGTAGAGTTTCATCCTGCATTTGTGGATGCAGCGACAAACCTTATTCCCAGACAAGAGTTTTCTGAAGTGTTCCTGAGCCCATGCAGTGATTTCCACTGTAGAATCATGTTTGTTTTTGTGCAGTGCCACCTGAGGACCCCAAAGATCACGGCTGTCAAATATTGGTTTTCAGGCTTGTCCCTTGTGTACAGAGATTCCTCCGGATTCTCGGGATCTTAATGATATTATGTACAGTAGTTGCTGAAATTCCCAAATTCTTTGTAATATTACATTGAAGAACATTTTTCTTAAATTGTTGCACTATTTGCCCCCACATTCTTTCACAGAGTGCTGAACCTCTCCCCATCTTCACTGCACAGAGTGCTGAACCTCTCCCATCTTCACTGCACAGAGTGCTGAACCTCTCCCCATCTTCACTGCACAGAGACTCTTTTTATACCCAATCATCTTACACACCTGTTGAAAATTAACATAATTAGTTGTGAGATATTCAACCAGGTGTTTTGTTTTAGCATCACACAACTTTTCCAGTCCTTTGTTGCTCCTGTCCCAACCTATTTAAAATGTGTTGCTGGCATCAAATTCAAACCCAGCATATATTTTTCATAAAAGAATACAATTTCTCAGTTTAAGCATTTCAAATGTTTTCCTTGTTCTATTTTCTATGAAATGTGGGTTTTTATGATTTGCAAATCCTTGCATTCTGTTTTTATTTACATTTTGCACAGCTTCCCAACTTTTCTGCAAACGAGGCTATATATTTGTAAAACACACGGCTCATGAAATCTATTTAGTTGCATTGAGAAAAAAAAGAACATGAGGAGAGATCAAAAAGTCCTGGTAAGTATGAAGGAAAACTCCAGAAGTCCAAAAAAGTTTAAGGCGGTTGAAATAAGCAATTGGACAAGCCAATCACCTTCTAGATTTGCAATACCACTCAAGGACATAATCAGAAAACACAAATAACTGACAACAGTTTAGTTACATCTGGCAAATGAGCATTTGTGAATGGCATTAAAACTACATTAGCCCATTATAAATACATTATCCAAGTTCTTTTTGACACTTTTCAACTGGCTGACTTACAGGAGTCAACTAACTGAGGATTAACATAGTTAGATGTGCTGTTTCACCCTGGAAGTAGAGAAACATTGTACAGTGACAGGCTACCAAGTATTAACAACTTTTTTAAGTTTTACAATGTACTATCTATGGACATTTTTGACAGATATTTGACAATAACAAATAAATAATACAATTGTAAGTGTGTGGAGAACAAAACAGGCAGTGGTTTTGTTAAATGGGTTGAAATAGCAGACAGAAGGTGAAAGGAAAGAAGGATGTTGGTAAACTTTAATTATGTATAGAATACATTCATCATTAGAGCTGCAATGTCAATTTATGGACGAACATCTGAGGAACAAGCAATATCTGTGTAATAGCATGAATATAATACATGGAAAATGACTTGTGTCACTTAAAGAAGTTAAAAATCTGTGCGTATTGTATATCTCAGGTACTTATATCAACAATGTTCTGGGATACTGTGATAGCTACAGAGTCAGATGATCTGTCACTAATGCATTCAGGATGTTTCCTTCAAAATATCCATTGGTTAAGAAAAAAAAATATATATATAAGCTTTCAAATGTATTGTTCAAAAGAAAATCGGTCATTTACATTAGAATTATTTTTTTTTTTAACAATCGGGTATACATGGCATCAGTGGTCTGATGCAGATGAATAAGAGTTCTTGCAAGAATTTTATTTTTATTGCACTAAACGGAAAACGTGTGATGTCATCTAGAAAGAGAAAGTTACTACTGGGGTCTGTCACTCACTCATAAATGTAAGAGTTGGTAGAACTTCATTCTATGGAATCAAAATTTTAAAAGAATATTTTGAATGGGTAATTTTATATTGTGCAGTTTGATTGACATTACTAAAAGATACACAATGGCAGAGGAAACGGAAGGAATAATGAGATTTGCTGAAGAATGTACGATTTCTTTGCGTGGTGCAATTTTATCCATGGGTGCATGAGACATTCGTTTGAGCAGTAAAACAATATGGAGAAGCTGTCTTTGAAAGTTATGTTTAAAATCAACTTCAAATAGGTAATCATTCCTTTTCTAAACCACAAAACTTGCAAATATAGAAATTTGTCTTTACATAGTTCTTTCCGCACTGATACAGAATTAGTATATATCTCAGGCGAAACAAATATGAGTCTCTGTGTTTCTGAATGTGTATGAAGAAAATCATACTATATACTTTGTTCAATAATGCCAAATGTTTGTGTGCATGTAAGTGCAGCTCTGACAGATAAATAAATAAGTGAATTAAAACTAAATAAAAAACGGAAAATACACAGTCTTGTATACAGTGTTCAGCGGACTTTTTTGCCTGTTTATGTCTTAAAGTATACAACGGTTAATTCACAGTCACTGGAAACGGCCGTGTGATACCCTAATAGTGATTTCCAATGCATTTTTGTTTGTATCATTTTTGCTTTTATAAGGAAAAAGTAATTTTTTAATTAATTTAAGACACACTAAGAAATTCCAATCTGTTGGTCTAGTACATCTTTCTCCATGTCATCCTGGAACACTGAATAAAAACAGTAGCAAGTTTTCAATAAATTATGTTAGCATTATTATTTTTTTCAATGCAGTTTAAATGTTTGCACATTTGTGTAATTTTGGTCCAGATCTAATAACAAAAGTCTGGGGGAAATCAAGACTTCTGTTGCGCTGAAACTCCTTTCCAATAGTCCAAAATATCATGCAAGTCTTCATCCTTAGCGAACTGCACCTTTTTGCGCAACGCGTGTCCAGCGGCCATGTACTCCTCCTCGTTGCGGCGCTTGCGATGAAGCTTGAACCGCTCCCATATGGTGTGAGTAGGCTTGCAGTAGTACTCTGGACTGGAGGAATAGCTAAGATTGTGATACTGGGGAGAGAGCTGGGAGTAGGCGAGATCTCTGGGCCGGGGCCGGGTGAGTGGTTCCAGTATGGACGGCTTGCGGTTCCCGGGTCCCTCTGGCTGGTCGGATTGGTCGGGGTAGGAGTGCCGGTGCTCGCTGTACTGCCGGATCTTCTCTGCCTCTGCTCTCAAGATGGCCGCCGCAGGCGTGATGGTCAGGATTGTGTCTCCGGTCGGTGAGGTCTTCTCTATGTACTTGGCCTCGGACTTGTAGGCTCCTTCTGAACGGAAGGACCTCGGGCTCCGCATCCCGACGGAAGTTCCCGGCCTCTTGGGGGAAGCCTCCGGGCTCTGACGCCTCTGCAGCGAGTGATGGTAACTGCCTTTGTAGACAGGAGACAGGAAGCCAGAAGCGCTCTGTGGCTGTTCCGAGATCAGCACTAACTGCGGCTCCGCAGTCGACACCGCTCCGGACTTTATACCTTGGAATGACGTACTTTCGGACTTCAGAGCATCTATGCAGTTGTTGATGATCTGATTGACTTTGTCCACCTCTTTAGCGATGGTTGAGATCTCTGCTACAGAACCTTGGTTGTTTCCAGACATGGAAGGGTCACACTCTCTGCGATCAGGAGGCTCTCCAGTGCGAACCTCAATGTAACTCCCCTTAGCCATTTTAGGAGTGTCACTTATATCCTGAAGTTTGTACTGCTCGATATCCCCACTGGGGGGTAAGTATGGCATTCTGGACATGGTCTCTCCAGCCATCATCTGCTTTTGAGACATACGAGAAATAGTTCCTCCCTCTAGTTCTGCCCCATACTTCAGTTCAATGATATTTTTCTTGAGGCTTCCTCCCTTTTTGTGGTTTTCGTCTTGTTGCCGTTTTTTCCTCAAGCAGTAATAGACCACCCCTAAGACGATAATCATGCTGAAGAGACAACCAAGAATTGTCATGATGTAATGTGTGGCGGTGGAATTTTCCACCCTCTCCTTCTCATTTTTGGGTCCTGTGGAGATGGTCAGACACGTGTGATTGAATCTCAGTGAGTTTCGTATTGAGGCCACACAGAAGGTGTAGTCAGTGTGAGCTTTCAGATTTTTCAGCTCAATTTCCTCCTTTTGGTTTTTTAGATTTTGGATGTCGGTGAAGAAGCTATTGTTATAGAGGACGAGGATGTACATCTTTTTGAACGGATGTGGGATCTGAACCAGTATGGTGGCACTGGTATGAGTGACGTGTTTAAGCTTCATGATGGGCTTCACGTCAAGGTCAATGTATGTCGGGCTCACATTGATGTTCGGATCCTCTGGGTCGGTTCCGG
Source organism: Gnathonemus echidnorhynchus (assembly GCA_026776725.1). Lineage (NCBI taxonomy): Eukaryota > Metazoa > Chordata > Actinopteri > Osteoglossiformes > Mormyridae > Gnathonemus > Gnathonemus echidnorhynchus. The sequence continues at coordinate 6,208,881 of JAODJU010000045.1, read as the reverse complement.
AAGGGCAGTCCTCCAGGCCACAGGGGGTGAAAGCTGGCGGAACCGTGGTTGTTTCTGAGGGCAGAACAATGTACGGCGTCACATAGTCATCGGTGCACACAGTGGACAGCATGTGCAGGGCGTTGCGGAACGTTGGCATGTTGGGATTCTGGCTGAGAAGGCTGTAGCCAGAGAAACCTGGCGGAGACTCGCATACCATGCGCTCATTCGTCCTGTTGGGAAACACGGAGAGCCACTTGACGAATCCCAGAAGTTCACAGGAGCAATTGAAAGGGTTGGTGTAGAGCTCACAGGTGGTGAGTTTTGTCAAGCTGGAGAACGTTGACCCATCCAGCTGCTGAATGCGGTTCATGGAGAGGTCTATGTTTTCGATGTTGGGGCATTCCCAGAAGGCATTGGGTGTCACTGTTTCAATCAGGTTTGCCTGGAGGTAGAGGTACTGTAGCTTGCCCAAGCCTCTGAGAATCCCCTCAGTTAGATTCCTCAATCGGTTGAAACCAAGCTGAAGAACCTGCAGATTGAACTGAGCTGAAAATGCTCCATCTTCTATGTAACTGATCTCATTCTTCGTCAAATTCAGATATGTAAGATTGCCAAAGCGGCTGAGGGAGGAGTAGTGAATGCTTTTGATCTTATTCTCATTGAGACGCAGGTCCACAATGGTGCTGTTGATATGCTGAGGGATAGCCTCGTACGGTGGTTGGTTTTGGCTGCAAATGGCAAGCCACACAAATCCCTTTTCTCCCTCAATCAGCCAACAGTCTCCTCGGACCCCAGTTGTCAGGAGCATCGAAATAATTGCAACAGACCAGAAAAAGGCACTGACCGCTCTGCCCCCACAGTTGGCCATTGGTGTTTCTCGTGAAGCCATGGATGATACCAAAGGATACCTAATTCAGGGTATCAGTACAATTCCAGCAATGGAGAATTAAGTCTTAAAGGAATTGGTTTGGGAAAATTCAAGTTCTGTCCGGTGTAGGCAAACTTCAAGAAATGAGTCACAGTCAATGGACAAGAGCAGAATGTCTTTTGTGTTTTGATGGGACCAGCTCATTTAAATGAAACATCTGAACAGGAGTAAAACATATATGCTTGCTCTCCATGGATTAATATTCCCAGGAGGATTCTCAAAAGGTCAGTCCTCGATTCTCAGTTTGCCTCTGCTTCTGACTGATTTGTGCTTATTTCTCATGTGACTCTACACTTTATTCTTTTCAATGATGCGGTTAATCTCTGTTTCGCTTCTGTCTGCCTCGCATTTAAAGGCCCTGAGGTTGATCCTAGGGAGAAGGAGAGAGAACAGAACAATGAAAGATAAGTAGATGTTTCAAAATGGAAAAAGTAAGAAATGTAGTTGTGAGGAAACTACAATATAGAATCAGATAAACAAAATAAACATGTGTGTATAAATACATACAGATACAGGGACTTCTGTAGATTTCTGACTAAGATTATCCAGTCCTCCATCAGTTTTCTGTAACCGCTTGTCCTATTCACAGTCACGGGGGGTCCATTGAGAAATGTAAAGGGTTTTTATGACACGCGACACGTGGGTTTGAGCTGCGGCCTGGATCTGCGAATGGGGACCTTGTCCTCCCCACATTCTCATGGCTTTCTGCTACACACTTTGATTTACTCCCATAGGTGGACCAGTGTCTCTGAACCCCCCCCCCCCGTGTGAGTTTGTGCCCTGTTATGGACCAGTGTCCTTTGCCTCCCTCCGAGGACAGTCAGCAGGCTGACTGTGACCTTGCACTGGATAAGCAGTACAGAAAACAGATGACTTATACATATGAGACAGCACTGTGTACCACACAGGCTATTAGCAGCTCTGAAGTATTTGATGACATAGTTAAGAAATTGACCTTTTGCCATACAATTGAGTAACAATAATCAATAAAAGATGTGGGGACATGTGTGGTAGTCAACCTTTGTTAATATTTTTCAGTGAATTAGTATGACAACAGTAACCTGCACTGTAAACCAATAATTTCATTGATTCTGGAGAAATGATACCATTGTTCAAGCTTAGTAGTACCTGTCACTTAACTCCCATCAGAAGAGTTAAAGAGTGCCATCGTGCCACAAGGTGGTTCAGAAATATACACGCCCACCGCTTAAATTAACCCTGTCATGTGTGTGCAGTGAGGGACCGACAGGCTACCAAATTAGTTTCAGCGGCACCAATGAGCTCCTAGGGTAAACACTAACAGAGATGATAGTCACACGGGACTTCAATGTACGTCTGCATGAGAGCTGAATGATTACAGGGGGTAAAATGATATGAGGAGATCAGCAGTGTAAGAGTGCAGTGCAGTCTATCATTCTTGCCATTATTAAAGCTGTCATTGGCTATGGCTAGTGAACTATTTGTGACGTACTGAAGAAGAATTAGGTGTTACACACCAAAAAAATTCATACGCTGTGTGGGACTGATTTTCCCAGCACGGCATTTTTCAAGTGGACTGTGTTGGTTTGTTGTTTCGGGCTGCTAATTGATGACATTCCACTTTTAGCTTTGTAGGTAGTGAGGCAGGAAAAGACACCAAAAGGTCACCTGATCTAGAAGGGTCCTTGGATTAGTACTGCTGGGAAAAGTGCTTAACTTGAACTGCTCAGGTATGAAATCTGTACACAATACATCTGTATAAACTTGAGAAATTGCTGGATGAAGTTGGATTGGATAAAAAAAAAGGTCAGTTTAGTAATCAAACGTCATGAGACACAATCTCTACGTCTATTTAAGAATGATATTTAAATAAACAAAGCATTTTACTGTCCCCTGGCTTGTGTCCTGGACTTCCTACAGTAAGCCTTATGATCGCTGTGACCCTGTACTGGAGACTAATACTGAAGATGGATAGATGGATGAATGTCAAGTAGTTTATACTCTCCATTGGCATGTAAGCTGCCTTGTCAATGAGCAATAGCCGGTATTGTGCGCATTTGTTCTGTGTTGATAATGGAGACAGCAAAATTCTCACACTATTTCAAAGGGTTCTGGGCATCCATTTAAGGCATTCCAAACACAGATTGTGAAGAAGACAGACTGACAAAGACACAATGGACCTTATATTACACGTACTGTCAGTCAACAAAGAGATGCGTGAATGTGTGTCTGTTCCCGTGCGATCTGGATGCTCAGGGGGGGTGACCTCTGATGGTGCTATGGCTCCCACATATAGAATGATGTGATTTTAATGGATTACTCTCTAGTGTGTGTGTGTGTGTGTGTGTGTGTGTGTCTCCAGGCTCATTTCAACCCTGCACTAATACATTGATTATCGAAATAGATGGTTATTGCATTATTAATACAACATTAACATTTTCTATAACAAAATTAATATACAGATAATTCATGGCATGCCCTGGTTCGAGCATGAAAGATCATTCTTATGAAAGAGAAAAAAACAAGCTTCCTCCACTGGGATGATATCAGTAGCAGAAATGCACATTTCTAATCATCTAATTTGCATACAGTAGCCTCAATATCAGAAAGGAGGTTCAGGAGAAGTTACTGACTTTCAGGTTAATCTTCTGGTGAATTAGATGGCCAGTTATACGATTCACACATAGCTCTGCTTCAGAAATTAGACTCAAGGCCAATTGGTCATTCATGTTTTTCCAGTACAGATGGTCTACATTGATTAAATCACTTACCCATGAATAGAAAAGAAGGGAAAATGCTCCGGGAAATTCCACATCATCTATCATGATTAGAAATATCTGTGGTATAGGAAACGGGATGGACCACAACTCTGTTTGGATATATGTCCAGAAACGGGCCAGTCGCCATATTGTTAATGGTTCACAACCATACTGCCGTACCAAAGCAAAACACAGTAATTACGCTGATACTGAAACTGAGAAAATGGCCTTAAAAGTTTTTTGGCTGTCTACTCATGTGTAGCAGGTAGGTAAATGATAGTGTACTTATTCATAACCAAGCAGAGATATTTTGCCACGGGCAAAAACAGAGCCTAAGAGATCACAAAATCACACACTGTGTAACAATGTGTTATGGAATAATGTCGCATTATGTAATAACTCAACAAAATGTAACAACTTTTCATCACAGCATGTGGTGTTATTACGTGATGCTTTGTCACACACCATGTAAAAGTTACATTTTGAGATATTTTTTATAGTTATAACATAATGCGGTTTTATTACATATCGTGTTGTTACATGATGTGTAACAATACATTTTGTAATAACACTGCATTATGCGATGAACAATTTATAACATTTTGTTATAAATTATTGCATGATGCATTGCCACATGGCTTAATCTTTACATACATTTTTTTTGCCTCCTTTACAACATGAACTCTGCTCAGTCTCTGACAAAAGTTATTTATTATTTATTTCAGAATATGATTCAGTGGATCTTAAAGTGGAGAAGAGGTTTGGGGGTTCCCTAAAGATTTACACACGGCCAAGTGTTCGACCCAAACCAGAGAAGCATTTCTTCTACAGACTGTCACGTCCCGATCGTCTGCTCCTCCTGTGTGCCACGCCCCCTCGTTAACCCTGTGTGGATTCCTCGTGTTTTACGGCTGTTTGTAATTGTTGCCATTAGTCCAGTGTATTTAGTCTGCATTTCCGTTCATTTCCCCAGTCCGGTCATTGTAATGTTACCCAGTGTTTTGCCTGTCCCTGCTGGTCCTGCTCCTAATAAACCCGTGTTCTCCCCGACTACCTGTCTCCTGCACCTCTGTCTGCGCTCCGTGCTCCGTGAGACGTGACACAGACGTTCCTGACTTTTCCTACATATTTAAATATATCAATAACCAGGGATCAACACCATGGCAAATCCTGAACGAACACTGTGATCAAAATGCTATTCTTTGCCACACACATCGTATTACAAATGTAGCATACGTAGTTTTTTTTTTCCAGTGGACACAGGCAAGTTTTCCATATGTTTATCCATGCAAGGAAAGGTTGACTATCACTGTCAATAACACAATTTTTTTTAGCAAATATAACCAAGGCAATCCAAGACATCAAACCAACGACAATGCAACACTCAGTCTATCCATGACCAATAAAATGAATAATTATACATCTGATGCTATATAATATATAAGAGGTAAGAATGAGACCTGTGTAATCTCCCCTTGAAACTGTGCCAATTAGACCATTAGGGAGACATCATTAGAGATGGCTGTGAAATAGCATTCAGCCAGACTGCTTTGTTTTGTTTCAGCCATATATTCACACTCCCATGATGCCCTTTGTTTTTAGCTGCCCTTGCAGTTACTGTTCAGAGCAGAAGATGCTCTGGCACTGGTTCAGGCCTCTGGAATGCAGCAGGATGACCTTTATCGTCAAAGAGTAATGGTCCAGTTTTCAATATGAATTGCAAGTGCATTTGCATGAAAAGAGAGAAACAAAATATAGCGAAATTATTTTTCTGACCAGACATTTTGTGATGCATATAGCAAATAACAGCTGGGTTATTTTTCTAACATAAACTGAAATACTGACCCTAATTTATCAATAAAGACTTTTTTAATTGAGTGCTTATTGAAGCAGAGGATCCAATTATCCAATTGACTGCATGTGAGAACAGCCATTTTATGATCAAACTGTAAACAAAATGCCTTCAGGACTGAAATCTTCAGCTTAAATATCCACAGAAACAGTCTATGCAAAGTTAATTTATCACTAGATAACCTGCTAGCTGCTAGTTCTTACCCACAATGCATTGGTGTTTGTGGAAACTGAGCCCTATATCTATTAATCACAAAGTGAGATTTTGAACATGGCAAGTTGAACGTCCAACTTTGCAGAGTCCAAGAACTCAGGCTGCCTTCTACTACTCTGAGAGGAGCTACAGCAACTTCCCACTGGGATCTGAATCAGAGCAGCACCAGACAGCGCTCATTGTGCCTACCAGATGACCAGATGTGAATCAAGAATGATGTCATTCCTCCAGCTCCTCCCGGACCCTGTGTATGTATGTATGTATTTATGGAAATATGTACATGTATGTGTGTCTGTATGTATGTGAATATGTCTATCCTAATCTATAAGTTTCTAGGTATGACATGAACAAACACTGAAATGTACTCTGCTGAAAAGCACCTGCAGAAATGTAATCCACATGCTTTTTAAATGAAGGAAACACATATTCTATATACTGCACACATGGATTTCAGTAATATACATTATTACAATGCCATAACAGCAGTAAAATCAAGAAGCAACTCACAGCCTCCTAAGAGTAAATATTTTGTGGATCTGGATTATCTGTTCTATACAACGCTTCTGAAACGTGGTTTATAAAATGTGTACCAGCTTACTGGCTAAACTAAATCCAATATTTTTCAATTTTCTGCAAGAGGAAAATCCTCACTTTATCACATTTTATATAATGCCAAGAAAAAAATTATTTTTCTTCCACAACATAGACCTGTTTTGTTAACCTGTTAAAAAAATAAATCAAATAAGAGCCAATCTTCTGGTCCATTTTAAATGACAGAATATATAGCAAACTCCCTATTTCTCTTAATAGTGTGCATGTGATCCAACGTGCCCCAGTAGTAAGTCTGTAAACTTTTCAAGCAAGACACAGTGAAGTTATGTTTTCAAGTGTGATGTACAATATTATAAAAACACCCTATTTAAATCCTGTCAAAGAACAATATAAATTATTGTTAATTGTGGAGCTGAACCACCACTGAGAAGGACAGCAGCAAATTATACAAGAGGAATAGATTTCAGAATAAGGGAAGATCAGGAAAATGATATCTGATGGTTGTGACAAGGTGAAATGCATGGCTGTGACTGACACTGGCTCCAGTGCCAAAGAGAAACAGATGAGGAGCTTTACTGAATAATGTCAGCGAGATTATAAAAATAGAATAAGCAGGGAAAAAAGTCTATTTTCAGTCTTTTCTGGGGTAAGATGACAAGAGTCAGGCTGTGCCTGGCAGGTTGAGCAGGGTACACTGGCGTGGCATGTGTGGTACTGGAATGCGTAGTATGCTGGTGTGTGTAGTATGCTAGTGTGTATGGTACACAGGCGTGGCATGTGTGGTTCTGACGTGTGTAGTATGCTGGTGTGTAGGGTACACTGGCGTGGCATGTGTGGTACTGATGTGTGTAGTATGCTGGTGTGTAGGGTACACTGGCGTGGCATGTGTGGTACTGACGTGTGTAGTATGCTGGTGTGTGTAGTATGCTAGTGTGTATGGTACACAGGTGTGGCATGTGTGGTACTGACGTGTGTAGTATGCTGGTGTGTGTAGTATGCCGGTGTGTAGGGTACACTGGCGTGGCATGTGTGGTACTGACGTGTGTAGTATGCTGGTGTGTGTAGTATGCCGGTGTGTAGGGTACACTGGTGTGGCATGTGTGGTACTGGCAAGTGTAGTATGCTGGTCTGTGTGGTATGCTGGTCTGTGTAGTATGCTGGTGTGTGTGTAGCATGCTGGTGTGTATGGTACGCTGCTGTGGCGTGTGTGGTACTGGCGTGTGTAGTATTCCTTAGAAAGCAAAGATAAAATGAAAAAGTAAATACAAAAATAGATAGGCAAACATAAAAACACAGACAAATGAATTAATAAAATAAATATAATAGAAAAGACTTCAGAGAATACAGAATCGATTAGAATGCTATATCAAACTATCAAATATCAAAGAAGTCTCTCTTGTTGTGTAGAATATTATTATTTTTTGAACTTACCTATAAATTCGAGTTAAAGACAGGTAATGGAACTTGTTCCTAACCTGTGGAGTCTTGAGACGCAGAGTGGAAGAGGTATTTTCCTACAGAAAGCTGGAACGCATAATCGCTACATCAGGTCTCTTGACCTGGGGATGTGGATAAGGAGCCGCGGCTTCCCTGTTACCATCCTCTAGCCAGCAACCTCAGGCCGCCTAAATGGCTGCCGTCATTGTTTATTTCTCACTCTACATTCCCAGTGTTCCGGCAGGTCTTCACGGAGTTGGCTAAGGATGCAGCACGCCGTTTAGTCCAATTAAACGCACATCGTGGATCGTATCTCCGAGCTAATGATGAGTGCAGAGGGGAAAAAAATCAGGCCTGTCTTTGGGAGGTGTTGCAGCGCTGCACTGCATGAATAAATTAATCAGACAAGTACTGAGAGGAATGAATCATAGGAAAAACTGAATTCCCATACATGAGTAAACCCTAAACTGAAAATGAACAAATAAAAGTATACAGACATTTAATTCCCCCTATTGACCCTTTTCAACGTTTTCTACATTCTAGCACGCATATTTTACACCCAGATACGGAGAGAATTTGCCCCATGTGAATCATTTGCCCTTTTACCAGACACTGGTGGTCTTCTGTGACAGTGTGACTCCAGGCCTTTTCTGAACATAGGACTATTTTTTATGCTCCAATCCCAAGATAAGCATCATGGACCATGATGGAGATGTGATGGTATTTCACAGTCAAACTCAGCCAAATCATCGTCTCCAAGCTGAACTGTGAATATCAGCAGCAGCCCAGTTTCAGTTATATGCACTGTTATTAAGACTGTGATCTTTTCATTGTAATGTAGGGTAGGTACATACTCACAGCATACACTCACAAGTGCTATCTGTGATTCACATCTGTGACGCACCAAGGCTTTTGATGTGTGTTCATGCCTGAGATTCTGGAGGTCTACAATTTCCTGTGTTTTTTTTCCTGTGCCAGTCTATGTTCAATACATGTTCTACGTTCAGTATGTTCAGGACAATAACTGTGGTAAAATTGTAGTATTTGACACAATACTCTCAGTTACACAAAACTATTTTTTTTTTGTTTCAAGTGCTGTAATAATTTTTAATCAGATATGATTTTAGATATATGTGTTATTTCCTTGTGCCTGTAACTTCCTGGATACGCTCTGGACTCCCAAGGACCCCCATGACCTGGTATAGGACAAGTGAGTATGGAAAGTGAAGGAATGAATAAATTACTTCATGTATAGTTGGTTAGCTTTTATATAATACCAAATCAGCAATAACGTATTTGAGTGTAATCAATTTTATGTTAAATATATTTTCACTTTACCAATGCCATTCAGAAAATAAAACTATATTGTAGTTTTAAATATCTTAAATACTAGGTAATTACTATTATCATTTACTATTTAGAAAGTGAGGATGTGAACTAATATAAATTAAACAGATTTCTATAGATTTTAATAGTCATTTTCTACCATTTTTTCATAGTGTAGCTTTTTGTATTGTATATGTATCATTAAATGTTTGTCTACCTCTTAAATTATCATGTCAGACTCGAAGGAGAAGCAGTTGTGGTCTATAAGATATTTTAAGTACTCTAAGCATATTCAGTAGCTGCATAGTGTACAGATTGGCAGGTTAGCTAATTGGGCAGGACAGCTTCTGCAAAGCTTAATCCTGCAGTTTGAAATGTTTGCCCGATCCACTGACCTGGATGAGTAATCTGTGCGTCATGTTGTGTACTATGGACTTAGGATTCAGGGTTATGCACAAACACAGCAGGTGGGAAAACTCGATAAAAAAGAAAAAGCCACATGGAGATATTGGCCATAGTCAACGAGGGCTAAGGCTAACAGCTAACGGGGGCTAAGGCTAACAGCTAATGAGGGCCGATAACGCCTTTCAGATGGATAAACCAGCCGGCAGGTGACAGGACGTTTGCACACGCTGCTCCCGGCACTGCTCGCAGGCACTAATTTAGCCTCGTTCTTACTGATGAATAGCTTGCTCGACCTTCTGTCTCTTAAGGTCAACAGACTGCATCTGAAAAGTTTAAACAAGACAAGACAAGGTGTCTGGAATGGAATAACCTGTCATGCAGCTGATCACAAAGACTGTCTTTAAATGTGTGGGGGGGGGGGGGCATAACTAGGGTAATTACAGCAAGACAGCAGTCTTCAGCAGTCCTCTCTGCACCTCCATAAATCTGTGGAAAAAGGTTTTGACAATGAATGTATGTTTGTCAGCAGAACAACAGGCCCACCACAGAGGACTGCTGGCCTTGCTGCTTCTTGCTGTCAACCAAATATTTGCTTATTAGTTTTTGTTTTCTTGTATCGGGTTTGGTTGTATTTAGGTTAGTGTGATAGACTCATGTCTTCTGCGTTGTGGATTTCTATACTGTCCTAGCACTTGTGTGTGGAGCTTGCGTAGATCTATTCTGACATTCCAGTGATGCAGATTGGCATCTCTGAAATGCTATAAGAGTGTGTGCTCCCTGTTTCTGCCTGGACGCCTGTCTGCTTCCTCTCTGTGCTTCCAGGAATAAGCCCCAGGCTTCCTCTGATCCTTTATTGACTGCTGAAGTGCTTACAGAAAATTGATGGACGTTAACTATTTATAGTAATTTCAGTAGGTGGACCCATATATTTCCTGTTATGCACCTTCATTGGCATAGATAACAGCCATATTACATATTACAGAGCTGTACAGAAGGAAAAAACTAGGGGTTTCAACCCTCTGATACCCCCCCCCCAAAAAAAAAAACATGAAGAAATGAGAAATGACAGTTATAATAACAAAATATGTTTTTGAGAATAATAAAACAACACGCAAGTTTCAGAATGTCACTTCTTGAAATGCATTGCTCTTATTTTGGAAGGCATGTGGTACAGGAGTCTAAGGCTATTAGCCCATGCTACAAGTTCACATTAGCGTGGAGTTTGCTGAATGTTGTTGAAAATTGTAACACAAATAATTTACACATACGTGCCTATACACTGTGGAGACATGCGCAGTTTTGGGCGGCAGGGGGATATCCTCTACTCTCCGGTCGGGAAAGTCAACGGGTTATTTCCTGGGTCGTTTCCAATACTCTTGTTGCATTTGAGTGTTACTGGAAGAATTACTGTCTTTCAGGCAAAATTACTTGGAGACAAAGCCATTTCGAGAGAGAGTAAAAAGCTCAAACTGTTATTTTAGATGAGTTGAGTATAGAAAGCATTGCTCGCCGCTTTTATCTTTATATATCCATTCATCTAACTGCGCAGGCAATTCTTTACGTTATATAATACGTTATGCAAGGATGCTTTTTCACGTGTGGCGTGTGCTTCAGCAGACAATGAAAGAGGTCTTAGTGTGCAGTAACGGCAGCCCTGGACTTGCTGTTATTTTCATCTGTCTGGAGAGTAATTTGCATCCCTTTGCTGTTCCGATGGCTGACTCTGATTCGGCGCTCGTTATTTTTAAGCGTGCTGTTTATTCTGTAATCTTCCTCAGAGGATGGCACTGGCCAGCCAGGCTGCAGCAGAAACGACGGGAGCATGCTGGTCAATGACCATCTGGAAGGTAGCAATTAATAAATTAATCAAATGATCGAAATCATACATACTGGCATACGTACAGAGTGTGCCCTACGCTGAAGCCACCCACAGCAGAATAAGAGCTTATAGTATGGATGTATTGAAATCTATGCTTCTCCATTAATTAGCTCCAGTCTAGAATGGTGGCACTTTTCTGGTCCTGTCACAGTCATGGCAGGCTTGAGTTTCAGGATTACCTGTTTAAAATGTGTCCTCCTAAGTAGGAACTGAGAATGGTGAGGAATGCGGAATAACCGAAAGTGACTGTTTGCCCAATATGATTCATTATGATTAAGGCTTTCCATAAAGTAATGAACCACCTGCATGCTTTATTGGTCTGACTGAATGAAGGGTTCCTCAATAAGATGCACCACGTTTAATTCCTTGCCTTAAAGTGGTAATCGCTGTATTTTCTTCCTATTAGGGCAGTTTCTCAGCCCAGTCCTAAGGGACCCCCAGACAGTCCACGGTTTTTGCTCACTCCCAGCTCCAAGCGCACCTGAACCAGATACTGAAGAACACCTGGCACTGGTGCACTGGGAGCTGAGAGGGAGCAAAAATGCTGGCTGCCTGGGGTCCCTGAGGACCGGGCTAGATGATAGGGACAGAAAACTGATGGTGCAGAACAGACGATGTGCGTTGGTTTCCAGCTACGCAGCCAATTCCTATCAAAGAATCAAGTGTTTCAGACAAAGGACTGAATGTGTCCCTGAAGGACACCAACCTGGACGGGTGGCTCACTTTTCATTGACCTTTCCAGGCGCAGCAAACCAGCTTAAGTTGGCTACTGTCAGCGAGTCAAAAAATGTTCATGAAGGAAGCGAATCAAGCTGTTTGGAGGTAGATCAGTGTTTCCGTGGAAACGGAATCATTAAATGATATGAGTAAAGAGATAAGTATCAAGCAATGGATGTAGCTCCAGGTACAAAATGGCTAATAACAATTTGAGATAGCTGGTGAGATAACTGTAAGGCATTATAAATTCTACTAGTTCCCAGATGTAATTGGCATGTCATCAAAAGGCAACAGGAGACATTCCCTGTCACTTTCACTATCTTGTGAATATGTAATAATCTCACTGATTACCATACATCCTTCCAGTCAGAGGAAAATGGAGGAAAGAAAACACTTTCGGTTTCTGAAATACATAAAGCAAATTACATTTGATTGAGAATTTTTCATCTAAAGCTGAAAATATAAGTTCAGGGGGGAGCATTGGAGGAGGTGGTGTTATTCATGAGCTGACAGGAGATGGAATATGATTCTGGCTAAATCAAGATATTGAAATCACACACTCATACATCTCATAAGTACTACTGACTTAGTAATGAATGGCCTAAAAGACAAATAAAAGTATTATACATCAGCACCGCAACCAATCAATAAAAAGGAAATGCAAAAAAAGACCACCATCATCATCACCATCATCATCACCACCATCATCATCACCATCATCACCACCATCATCACCATCATCATCATCATCATCATCTCTAGGTTACAATATGACTGTTAGTCATTCATAATGTTCTGCTTAATTCATAAAAATAACTAATTTACTGTATCTGCAAGTACTTTATGAAGCCATTCAACAAACAAAAATAAATACAAAGAAATTGCAGTTTCAGTATTACTGATATTACAATATTAGGATATTACAGAGAGTTACATCCATCCACCCATTTTCTATACCCGCTCTGGGCCAGATCTTAGCAGGATACAAAGGCAATATATGCCACCAATCTGCAGCCCCCATCCCCCGGATCGGCTAAATTTACTGAGGAAGCCCCCCTGCCTGCCCTGAAAATCCTCATCCAGCCCTGTACCCACCTGTCCTGTACAAGGTCATGGGGGTCTGGAGCCTATACAAAGTCATCTTAATTTTGTTTAATTACAAATTAACTTTTCTTACACCAAAAAGCCAATCTGTGCCTTGCCATTTCTTTAAATAATACATAAATCTTTATTCTTTATTTTTGCCTGTGTTCATGAATTTATCCATTTTTGCACTTCTTTCAGATGCTGTTGATCTTTTGCCTTTTTTTTCTTCCCTCTCCTTTACAGGTGCAGCAATTGGAAATTGTGTATTGTGTTTTCTACTTTACTCATATACTTTTTTTCTGTTTTTTTTTTTCTTTTTCTTTTTTTGGTTCTTTTCTTTTATTTCTTTCTCTTCCCCCTCCTAATCTGTCCCTCCTCTTTGGCCAGCTCAGCCACTGCAATATTTTACACGTGCTAAAAATGAAATAAATAAAATTAAAAGAAATCGATCAACATGAGGGGCCTATACATAAATCAACAGACTGATATCTAATCAAGCGAATTAAGTGCCTGAGATACTACCAATGGGACGTCCATCATCTCTCAGTAGCATTTTTATTCCTTCTAACCTGGTGGATAAAATTACACATTTGGCTACAAACAGCAAATACCATGTTGTAGATGTATGAGATACAAGGCAACCTGAAGGCTTTCGCTCGCCGTCTGAGGGGGAGTTCAGCTGCAGCAGCACTGAGCAAGTCCAGAGTGAATCAAATCGCTCCATTAAAGTATCCCGCTAAAAAACTGCATGAAATTGTAAAAGCCTGGGGGCCATAATGCCGAGTCATCAAGACTTCGTTAGAAAAATGCCTGCACACTCATATCTAAATTAATTACAATTCCTTGAAAGGGATGGGTTTATAAATTAATTTAGATAATGTTTTCAATATCAAAGCTTTTTTTTTTTTTTAAAGAACGCCACAACAAGCGATCCTGCTAATAAAAAATAGACCGAAGATGCTAAAATGCACCCATCTTCCACATAGAGCAGCTTTTCCAGAAGAGGGTCTCAGTAAGCACAGGGCATGAGACGGGCACACGCACATTACCGCCAAGTCAGGGACACCTACATCTAACCATATGTTTATGGAGTGTGGGGAGGAACTGAGGAAGAACATGGAAAAATACATACACACAGAGCCGTTGGACTTACACTCCTAATATTAATAATGCTGCTGATGATGATGATGATGAAAAGCGACAATAGTGGACTGGCATCCCATCCGGGGGGGGCCCAGCCTTGTCCCCTATGCTTCCTGGGATTGCCCCTCCCCTATAGCCCTCTTCTCCAACAGCAGATGGAACATGGGTGGATTGATGATGATAGCAAACACATCTACCCAAGGCAGCCCCTGCCGTTCCCTGGGACAGGCCCCACAATCGCGTGTTGGGGAAACGTTTAGTGAGGACAGCATTGATAGATAGTAATAGGTAATAATTATTTTGATTTGTTTTGATCTGTTTGAATTATGTCTAAGAAATGTATTATGAACAAAGCTATAATCCACAGACTGCAACCCAGAGTTAGATCAGAAACTTTCATTATGTACAAATTCCACACAAAATATAATCAGATGGAATTAAATGAAAAGTAGATATATTCATTCCTAAGCCCCCCCGCCACCAGGTCTTTTAGTGTTCACTAATGAGCGCCTGTGTTGATGGGCTGGGCAAG
>JAODJU010000045.1:6172667-6193991 GCA_026776725.1 Gnathonemus echidnorhynchus | reverse complement strand
CCCCCCCCCCCCCCCCCCCCGAGCAGCACTGCAAGCGAGATTTTCCTCTTATGGCGACTGTCCCCCTGTTGGTTGGATGGCCACCAGGTCTTACAGTGTTGCATAGAAACAGAAGGGGGGGGGGGGTGTGCAGGGCTGGAACCAGGCAAAAAGCTCCCAAGGTGCCACTAGGCAGAGGAACCAGGACAGGAGAACCGGAATGATGCAAGGGTCAAGAAACCAGAGATCAGAACCAAGGGGACAGCAATGATAAATAAAACCTAGGAGCAGGACTAAGCCAGGGAACAGAATAGGAATCATAGAGCTTACAAAGATACCAGACAAGACTTGAGGCTTGAGAGCAGGGAGCAAGAACCAAGCTCTGTATTCAGGCTGTTTAAATACATAACTGAGATCATTAACAGGCGGCATTTCTAGGTTGGGACCTAGATCACACCGGTCATCCCTTACCACCTCAAATGTTCCCCTAGATTCCCTTGCAGGACAGGAAATGACATAACAAGTGATTTTACATTATAGTACACAGTGAAACTTTAGTGCATCACAGCCAAAGGAAGACTGCTTGTAAACAGCGTTGCCAGATGGGCAAAACGGCGAGTTGCAACCTCTGGGACAGTCCCCGTGTCGCTGGAGTCCGATGGGCTCACGTCATTACAGAAAGTCCCCGTCCCCCCTGTCCCCCCCTCCCCCCGGCGGCGCTAATCCTTCTGCCGTCTCAAACAGTCACACTTTATGGAGAATGGCCTTTTGATGTCTGTCCCTAACATCCCTGAGATTCGTTCCATTTCCCGCAGCAATTTAGCGTCCTAACATAACAAAGAGCTCTGAAAAAAGCTGCACATCCAAAGTAAAAGAATAAATAAATAAAATTAAAATAAACCAATGAAATATTTAAATTATGTTGAGTTTGTGGGTTAACGCTTTTCTCGACTCTTTTAATACCTCGCATTGAATGACGAAAAAGTTGAATTACCATCATAATAATAATAGTAATTTTGATTTTTTAAAAATTAATAGTGGTGACTCCTGGGGATAAATCGTTTATATAAATCCCCGGAGTTGTCACAGAATTAGAGCTGAGCATGTCTGTATTAAACAAGGCAAATGTTAATGCAGTCAGTTAACATGCATATCAGTACCTAACGTTGCATTTGCTGTAATTCTCACCTGTCATCATGCACTGAGATACATAAATGGCCTTTAAATCATGCCAGACGTTCTCTGTGCTTTCTGGCTAGAAAGGCGACAGGCTCGTGTCCATAGTGACAGAGACTGCTCAGACATCGTCACGCTCGTACGCTAATCAGAGGCTTGTCCCACACGCTCAAGTTGCCAAGTCAACACAGTCCTGCTTAATACCATTTATACAGCCATCACCCTATTTAAACCCGCTAAAGTCTGCCCTTGCAGCTATGGTGATCTTAAAATACAGCTATTAAAATAGAAACTCAACAGAAGATGGACTTTCTGAGAATGTGGGGGGGGGGGGGGGGGGGGGTTCCACGTTCCAGTTGCAGAATGGTGGTTTCCATAGTCCTCTTTGTATTATGTAACTTTAGGTTATT
The DNA here is from genome assembly GCA_026776725.1 of Gnathonemus echidnorhynchus. Classification (NCBI taxonomy): domain Eukaryota; kingdom Metazoa; phylum Chordata; class Actinopteri; order Osteoglossiformes; family Mormyridae; genus Gnathonemus; species Gnathonemus echidnorhynchus. The sequence continues at coordinate 6,192,426 of JAODJU010000045.1, read as the reverse complement.
TTAATTAATTTATTCAATAGTTAAATACAGTTATCCCCATAGTACAAAATAAATGCATAATAAAAGATCCTTTCTTTTTGCATGTTTTAATTAAATCTTTTCTAATTACTTCAGCCAGAATTTAGCTCAGTATCTCCTCCAGAGACTAATACCAGCATCAAAAATAACCTGCTGGCTCTAGCAATGCTGAGTAGAAAGTCCCAGGTCAATGTGACACAGACAGGGGCTCGGCCCCACATCCACCTGGCGTCGCTGAACAGGAGGGAGTCTGCTCCAGTCCCTCCCATCAGATCAATGTAAGTGCCCTTCCTGCCTAAATGGCAAATACCGCACTGGGTTGGCACGCTTCTCTGCTCAATTGGCTTTTATTATAAACAGAGCTGAGAGGGGTCCGCCTTAAAACAATGACACCCCCCTCTTCCCCCAGCCGGGTGGACAGCTGCCCACCAGGGGACCCCCAAGACACAATTTGAACACGGAAACCACTCAACCTTCCCAAATGCCCACCCCAACTTGGCATTGTGTTGACGCTGCTGATGTACCCGGGAACTGAGATTTGTCTTGGCACGACACTTATTATAAGTATCTATTAATTTTCTTTAAACTTTCTATTGTCTGACGCAGAGAGGGCAATCCCTACAAACATAATTCAACCCCCCCCCCACCCCCACTCCACCTCAACATCTGAAAGCATCTAGATGAGCAATCAGAAGAAAGGGTTCATTCATCAAGCTGGTTATTAAGCCCTCGACTGGGTCACGCATTAATTACCTCCACTGCAAGAGCACCTGTTACAGGGCAAGAGGATAACAAGGGGCTTAGCAATGCACTTTAAGATTTAAGGTTGGAGGGAACATGGAAACGTGGGTCTGGAGAGGCAGGGCCGTCCAGCGATCGATAAACAATAAGCTAAACGCTTAAATGAAAGCCCCTTTGCCTACATTTCCTGCCTGCCATTTCATGACCTTTAAGTTTACCCCTAAATGTCAGGCGCTAAGAGTGCGGATAACCTGACTTCTGTTGTTCTCCGCAGCAGGGGGCTCAGACATGGCAACCCCCCAGCTGAAAACTGTGTGCAGTTTTAGGGCAAACAAATAAAATCAGTGCAAAAAACAATAAGCCACGAAAACATGAAAACAGCTTGTCTTCAGTTAGCTCCCTCATAGGTTATAGACCACCTCAGCAATCTCCTCAAATTAGTTATAAAGTGTCATATATTAAGTAAAATATAATGTATTGCTTTTTTTTTTTGAGTAAAAAACTGAGCAAATGATTCTGACATTCATACTGAAAAATCATCCAAATTTGTCACTATAGGCATCTCATCCTGACATCCCTACAGCTAAGCTAACATACAGCACTGCTACAGCTGTACCGTCATCTTGTCTAATTAATGGGGATGGTCCCTGTGCCCTAGAGGGGAACTGAAGGTTCTGCTTCCTGGTTCTGTACAGACTGAGCCTAGTCCTCCTTTCGGAGTTCCTTCTCTATGTCTGTGCTTGTTTGCTAGAGCCCAGTCAACATAACCATGATGTGATGTTGCTTCTAAATTTCCATATCTTAGCTAACCTGTTCTGGGTCTCAGTCTCCAGGTTGCCATGTCCTGGCTGACCAATCCTCTCCCCGCACGTCTCGTTCCTGAGTCTCTTTCCCAGTCTGCCGCCTTGAGCCCCATCCCCTTCCTCTTTTCTGTGCAGTGGAAGGCCAGTCATGCCAGTGGGGTGGTCTGGCTCTGGCCCGTATCTTTGTCTGTATTCCTCCAGATGGTGGAACTGATAAAACGAACTGCATGGAGCCCCTTGAATCTGGCACAACAGAAACACTTTCTTAAGCATCTGTGATTATTTTTGTTTGAAAAGCTGCTGCTTCGTTTGCACTGTGGACCTTCTGCTATGGTAATCTCTCCATGCTGTACCCTTGCTTTGTCTTTTTTCTCACAATTACAAATAATTGGCAAATAATCTGCAGTGTGCCTTCAATATGCACCCCGTTAAGAAGCGCTTCTCATTATCTCCCAAAATGAAAGATCATTCCATGTAGTCCATTTGGCAATTTGCGGACAAAACTCCCAAAATACCTTGCATCGCTACTAAAGGTATTAATTTTACAGTAAATATGCTCTAATTTATGATTCAGAATTACACTGGGTTTGATAATAACAGTACAAATGGGATTCAAATGGCATCTCTCCCTAGGTAATATTTCTTCAGCAGCATTCTTTCAATTCATGATCGTGTAACAGAAAACCGTGCTTAGAACAATTACTGGCCCACAAATAGCCAACAAATTAAATTACAGAAAACAAATTCAACTTGCACGCAGTCCTTGTGCGACTGGCAGCTTCCTTACAAGCTTTCTGAAAACGTGCCCAGTTTCAGCTCGAAATGACTGTCTGTATCAAAAGGGACCTGCTTAAAGAAAGGATGAGTGCCTTTCATTGAATTATTCTCTCTGAAATGCCACGTGAGGAGAGTCACACGTAAAGCTGATGAATGTGGCCGTTCCCGGTTACTGGGGCTCAGTCCAAGGGCCCGGTGGACCCCTGTGCCATTCCCACTCTCCCCAGTACCAGGCAGCTACTGATGCTTGGTCTGAGGGCCTCAGTGTTTCTCCCATTGGCGCAAAGGGCTCCATCCCACTCTCCCCGATGTCAGGTGAACCGTGGTACTCCAGGCTATGCCAGCCTCATGACACAGGGCCTCATGGCACGGGCTGGCAGCGTACATGGGCTGGTTTGCATTCACATCAGCGTTCTTCTAAAAGTGTGGTTATAGCAGCGCATGGGTGAGTCACACCATTTACCGTAACTCAGCCAAAGTCATCCAGTGATGTTCCACATGATATTTGTGCCTGCAAATATACCCGACCTACGACGTCCTGAAACGCCCGATCGTACAGCTCCCCATTTGCCCATCAATAGCAGTCAAATGGGCTACCTTTCTAGAATTTAAAAAATTATATGATTAACTGACCAGTTCATTCCTTTCAAGCATCATCATCATTTGAGTCATGACTCAAATAAAGAAAAATACCAGCGATCGCATTTTTGTGGGTTCATTTCCAAAGTGCGTCGAAAACGATGATTTCCTAGTTACACACTTTACCGTCTGGATCCAGAACTACTTTTTAGAACCTAAATGCAGAAGAGTCAAGATGGAACTACGGAGATACGCAATAGAAATAACAATTTGTTCCACTGTGCGCTTCCAAAACAAAGCAATAAATACATTGTATTACGCTGCCATCCATGGTGAACACAGAGCATCTCCGCAGGGTTGCTTCTCATTGCAGATCAACACTCGTAAACAGATACAAGTTTTAGCCTTTCCACCAAAACAATGCAGACTGGTTAACCCAATTCTAAATTCTTTAGAGAATAAGAAATAAACACTAAAAATGTACGAGGCAAAGTACCAATAAACAGGAATAAATTTCAGAGCGAATAGATAACAAATAAGCAGTAAAAAATAAGCAGTAAACAACAGATATGTTACATGCAGGTACCAAATTTCAGTGCAAAATACCCAGCTCTAAGCCTTAATTAGCAGTACGAACATCGTCCTGGTATTAGATGGAGAATAATTCACCTCCACAGAAAAAAAAGCAGACAGTGTACGTGAAAGACAAGAGAAGCACAAAGAGGTTGGCTATATGGCAGTAAAGAAGAGCTGTTAGTGGGCAGAGGAGTAGGACAATGGGGGGGGGGGGGAGGAGCAACAGGAGGCTTTGAGTTGGGGGTGTAGTTAGAGTAAGTTTTACTTACACAAAAATGGTCTGAGGGCAGAAAGAAAAATGGTTGGTTCAGAGAGATAACTAATCAGATTTTAGAGGAGGTATGTCCAAGAAACTACAGGAGGTGGGACCGACCATTCAGATATCTTAGTCCCGCCTCTTCTAGTTGCTTGGGCCCACCTTTTCTACGATCTGATTGGTTATCTCTTTCTATCATTTTTTTATCATTTCTATCTATCATTTTTCTTTCTGCCCTCAGAACATTTTGTGTAAGTAAAACACCCATGAGCGGAAGTGTCACCCTGCCTGGCACAACTTCAGTCCAAGGCACAGAGCAGGGAGGCAGGCAGCTGCAGAAACAGCTGGGGTCCAAACCGCATCAGTCGGGACGGCGAAAGGGGAGACAGGAGTGCAGTAATAGGAGAAGACGTGGGCTGGGGAGAATGGGATCAAACAGCAGGAGTCAGTGGAGGAGATGGGAATGGGGAAGAGGAGAAGGCATGTCCTGGGGAGAGCAGGGCCAAAAAGCAGGAGTCAGAGGAGGAGACGGGGGGAGAGAAGGTGTGTCCTGGGGAGAGCAGGGCCAAAAAGCAGGAGTCAGAGGAGGAGATGGGGGGAGAGAAGGTGTGTCCTGGGGAGAGCAGGGCCAAACAGTAGGGGTCAGAGTAGGAGACAGGAGTGGGAAAGAGGAGAAAGTGTGTTTTAGAGAGAGGAGGGCCACACAGCAGGATTGAGTGGAGGAGACAGGTGTGGGGGAGAGGAGTGGGCATATCCAGTGGAGACCAGGACCAAACAGCAGGAGTCAGAGGAGGAAACAGGAGTGGGGAAGAGGAGAAGGCATGTCCTGGGGAGAGCAGAGTCAGAGGGAGAGGGCGCAGGACTGTGCAGGAAGCGTGAATGCTGGGTACAGCTGTCAAAGGGGGGCACTTTCTTCCTGGGGGGGAGGAATCAGCATTGAAGCGGCTACAGCTTAGTCTGTCCCATTCAGGTTCACCCCTAGTAACGTTGGTTACTAGTGTTCAACCCGACTCGAGTTTGCTTACCCTCTATATCCAGCACCGCTTTGAGTTTTGCTTTGTTCTGCCTCAATCCTGTCCCTGCTCGCTCCCCATTCATCACCGTGAAGGAGAAGTATTTACCTCAGTAAATCAGTGTCTGGCTGCCAAAGCTCCGAGTTTGCATCTCGCGCTCAGCGAGCCCCGCACTCCGGCGAAGCCGGCGTCTGCTGCATCACGTCGCAGTCTGTCTGTGCTGCTCTCCCGTTAGAGTAAACATCCTCTGCAGAGCGATGCCGTGAAAAGGGACCGGGTCACCGGGGGTGGGGGGGTGAGAGCAGGCACGGGAGGAGGGTGTAGCTGGTAGGATAAGCAGGGCTGCGCTTGAGCAGCATGTAAAACGCCGGGTTTCTTACAGACGTAAGTAGCCAGATGGGAAACGGAATCCAGGGGGAGCATCTGAGGCCTGCTTCTGGAGATACTCAAGCTGAGGTGACAAAGTGATGGAAGGGAGGCGGAAGCAGCTTTGTTTAGAAAAAGAAACTAGGCAGGACTGAACCGGCCCGCCCCCCAAAGCCCTGCCTTCACACTGCATCACTCCTTGGCCTGCCTTCACACTGTCCTTTTGGACTTCCTTCAAATTGCGTCTCTCCTTGGTCTGCCTTCACACTGCATCTCTCCTCGGCCTGCCTTCACAAGGCATCTCTCCTTGTCCTGCCTTCACACTGCGTCTCTCGTTCAACCTACATTCACACTGTTTCTCTCCTTGGCCTGCCTTCACACTGCATCTCTCCTTGGCCTGCCTTTACATGGTGTCTCTCTTCGGCCTGCCTTCACATTCCGTCTCTCCTTAGCCCACCTTCACTTTGCATCACTCCTTGGCCTGCCTTCACACTGTCCTTTTGGACTTCCTTCAAATTGCGTCTCTCCTTGGTCTGCCTTCACACTGCATCTCTCCTCGGCCTGCCTTCACAAGGCATCTCTCCTTGTCCTGCCTTCACACTGCGTCTCTCGTTCAACCTGCCTTCACACTGTTTCTCTCCTTGGCCTGCCTTCACACTGCATCTCTCCTTGGCCTGCCTTCACACTGCATCTCTCCTTGGCCTGCCTTTACATGGTGTCTCTCCTCAGCCTGCCTTCACATTCCGTCTCTCCTTAGCCCGCCTTCACTTTGCATCTCTCCTTGGCCTGCCTTCACACTGCGTCTCTTGTCAGCCTGCCTTCACACTGTGTCTCTCCTTGGCCTGCCTTCACATTGCATCTCTCCTCGGCCTGCCATCAATTATTAAGCTTAAATACACAAGTGTGTGTTTGTCAAGGGGAGGGTGCAATTTAGCGATAATGAAGGCAGTTTCTTCAGGGAGAGAGAGAGAGCAATTCGGCTTAGCAAATACTCTGACCAGAGAGTGCATGGAAACCTGTCCCCTCACCTCCCATCGCGATCAGCGTTCCCACTCATGACGGCGGGTGCCGGGAACGGGAAGTGGATGGGCGGGGGCCTTAATCCTCCTTTTCCGTACCGCGTTACAGGAGGTATCCCTGTCTGTGGTGCGGAGCCTGGCTCCCCCAATGGAAGGCTGTCTAATAATGCAGCTTTCACGGCGGTTTGTTAATGACTTTGTGTGTGGGGCTGGCTGGGCTTGATAAGTGTCAGCCATTGTTTGGCTGGCAGGGGAGAGCAGGGCGGGGGGGGGCGGGTCTTTCTGCTTTTTCACTGCTGGACAGAGGCGCGCTCTTATACTGTCCGGAGGCATGTCCCATGGTACTGCAGTATATCAGCAGGCTTTGCGTTTACACTGGGAGCCTCATGCTACTGGCTGAACGCATGTAATTCAAGATGCAAGCCCAATACGATATTAAACATGTCACTCTGCTATTTTAATCCACTTTTAGCATTTTGGTATTTGCTAGCACCTTAATGTCTCTTATAATATCTGTAAGTGTTACATTGCATAAATGCTAATTTGTATAAATTGATTGTAAATGTATATTTTTAAAATATTATCTTACTTATAACCTTAACCGCAGTTAGACTATTCATACACTACTCCTATAAAACAATAACAACACCCATTTAAATTTTCGATGAGATTTAGGAGTCATTCCCGGACATCTGACAATCCTGATTTCCAAAAAAGTAAAGTAGTAAGTAAACAGGTATTCCATTATACCTTATGTCTAATACAATCTCAGATAAAATTTGATTTACTTGACTAGATTTTACCTTTCTGAAGCCTGGGACAATTAATAGTGATTCCTCCTTGCATACGAAGTAATCATTTATTGATTACTTATTAGAAACACTAACAGGCCAGAAAAAAATTTGACTTAACGAGAAAATAAAGAAATCCAGAAGTGTTATTCATTTACCCAATGATAACATCTAAAACATGCGGGATCCAATTACATTATCTACAAATTATCTAGGGTGAAAATGTAAGCTTAGCAAAGTCAAGAGACTTTCACATATAAAACAACTTTAATTGTGACACTGGTGCTGATTATGTTTCTGAGTATTTTGTGAAGGAAAAGATTAAATAGGAGGGGAATGAGCAAACTGATAATCCTCAATTACAGCTGGATTATTCTGTGTAAACAAGCAGGCCTTCGCACAAACCGCTGGGGTCTGATGTGAAGAGGAGAAGAGGCCCTTCCCTCAGACTCTGCTGAAACTCAGGGACTAGCAGACAGTCTCCAATTCATCTGCGTGTTTATAACCCTTTGTCTAGTTTCTTCTTCACAGCTCAGGTCCTCGGAATAAGGCTGCTCGGGGACTGTAATTTCACTGGTTACAAACGTTTTACAGAGGGAAAGATGGGATGAAATAAATGAGAGATGTGGAATGAGGCCGGCAGGTTTTAATGTAATTTTCCAGACCAGCAAACTGGCATGTCTCCTACGCTCTTACACATATCCTACGCAGCCGGCGGCCCGGAGAAGGGTGGGGTGATGTGGCCCTCACTGCTGACTCAGGACTTGTCTAAGCCTGTTCCCAAACCCCCTGCCACCTGTCAGATGTGGCAAAGATACAGCCAGCGTCTAAGCCAGGCCAAGGGCTCATGCGTACATGCGTGTGTGTGATATGGCTATACAGACACGTGCTGACAGAGAATTATTGTTACCCAAAGTCAAAAATAAATCTTAAAATCTGAGTAGCACTTCAAAAGAGACCACTTGCCCTAAACAGAAATCAGGATAAAAATATATACTTGATAGCACTTGTGATTTTAAAAGGATTATTTCAAGGACAAGCCAAATATTACTTTAAGTATTAATATCACTTCATTACTTTTTATTACTTTTTTGCCACCATACCATTTTTGAAGCCAACACAGGGCTGATATATGCCATCCATCTATCCATCCATCTTCTATATTGGTTCATACAGGGCAGGGTTGTGCTGAGCCTGGACCCTACCCAGAGAAGCACAGGGAACAGGGCTGGGGACACTGGGCAAGGTGAGAGACCCCAATTTACCTAAACCGCATGACTTTGGACAGCTGGCAGAGACAGGTACACCAGAGGTGGGTAGTTCAGGTCCAGAGAGTAAAAGTCCAGACCAAGATTTTGTTTCAACTGCCAGCTGAGTATGAAGAGTCACAGTCACAGAGTACTCAACTGGTTGGTTGAAACAAAAACTTGGTCTGGATTTTTACTTTCTAGACTTGAATTACCCACCCGACATAAACCCAGGATAAGAAAATGAGCAGGAGTTGATATCCATGGTAGAATTCCAGCCCAGCATCTAGCAAGCATCGTTTCAGAAATGCAGTTTTCACATACATAATTATTTACTTTGTTAGTATTTGAAGAATGGTAACAGTGACGGCAATTTACAAGATAAATACAAAGGTTTCATTGACTGGCTTCCACTGGCTGTGGTCAGTCATATTTCTTTAGTGCTTCTCTAAAGAAAACTGTTAAAGAACTGGAAAAACTGGCATTAGGGACATATTGCTCATAACATGTTTGTGCCGTTAGATAAGTAGCCTTGGGTAGCAGTGGTTTCAAAGGCTGTCCATTTCTTTGTCTTTTATCTCATTTGTTAGCTGCTCTTCAGCATTGTGTTTCTTTTGTTGACAGGTCGTACCCATGTATCTACAGATAAAAAATGTACCGACGCCTAACGCTGCACCGTGAAACAGGACCTGACTGTCCGGGATACTCTGCCTGAAGACACGAGCCCCCCCAAGGCCCCTCCCGACAAACTGGGGGCACTGGCGCCACCCCGGCCCTTTCTCCACAGAGATCAACAGCATCCCAGACACGCGGGCTGAACTCCTGCGGTTACCCAGGCAACCGCTTATGCACTTACCGTCAAAAATCACATTACATCGGGGCAAAATATTGGAAAAACCATATGAAATAGGACTTCAGGGTAAATACATCATGGTTATAATCATGTGTCGCTTAACGACCAGGATATGTTCTGAGAAATGCGTCGTCAGGCGATTTTACCGTAGAGCGAACATCATAGAGTGTACTTACACAAACCTAGATGGTATAGCCTGCTAACACCTAGGCTAAATGGTGTAGCTTACTATACACCTAGAGTAACTGGTGTAGCCTAAATAACGACAAAAATTACAGAATAGTAAATATTGTTTTTGTCATTATCAACTCTTACGTACTGTACATAATTGTATGTGCCTTACTTCTATATGGCCTGATAGGTCTTTTACACCAGCATCACCACAAAAATCTGCTACGCTACGACGTTATGACGGTTATGCCGCCATCAGACGAGAGGAATTTTTCAGCTCTCTCACAATCTTATGGGACCAGCGTTGTATATGGGGTCCGTCGTTGACCGGAATGTCATTATGTCATTAGGGAAGCGCATGACTATACAAGTATAGCTACAGTACTAAGGTCTGGGGTTGAATGTGGTACGACAATCAGCACATTGATGTGTGAGATTTCAGAACAATGAGGAAACCAAGAGCTTCTAAGAGGCCAAAGAGTCACTGTCTGTATTGCAGGTGCATCGGTCACAAAACCCGCAACACGATTTAATGCTTCAGTGACTCCAGTCTCAGCAACCATGATAGCATACAGCACTCATGGACAACCTGCATCAGCAAAGGGTAAGTCGCAAGTCAAAGCTCACTGACAGGGATAGACGGACACTTAAGGGCCACACATCATGGAATACAGATGTAAAATTACCACAGAACTGAATCAGCATTTCCGTTTATGCTCAAGAAAAAAGCAAAAAAAAATTTACATACTGACACAAAGCTGGAGTTTATAGCGGGGGCTGCCATTCAGAATCCAAGGCCAATCCAAAAATACGCATAACCTGGTGGACGTCTGAGTACTGGAAGAGACAATCCCGTCTGATAAGTCATATTTTACCCATTTCTCCTATGGCCTCTCCAGTCAACAGATCTAAACCTTCACGAGAAGTTCTGCAGCTCCTATATTCCTCAAAGAGTTCAAGTTCAAGTTTATTTATAAAGCACATTTAAAACGACCGCAGTCAGCAAAGTGCTGAACAATACGATTCTTGAGTCACATGCTTACACAACAACTTACAAGTACATTGAACATAAACACGTGGACAGTGCATCAGTAAAAACAACCACAGAGCCATGAGCAACTAACTCTTGGGATCTAAGCCAGGTCTAATAAAATGGGGTTTTTTGTACTCAGAATTATTTTTTCCAGCTCTCTCATAGCCTGGATGGTGCTGACTATTCCTCACATATTCCTCCTGCACTTTCTGGTGGCAGCTGTCAGGACAGTAAGGCACCGTTTAATCGAAACGTCTCCTTTTTCCCTAAGAGGCCGTAAATTGAATGCTCGACCTTGCACTTCTTGTGACAATGTCGCCCCAAGTCGTCGGTGGTGGCCAACCCTGACATTCATCTCTCTGCACAACGGCCTTTCGTACGGCAAACGCTGACCGCACACACTACTGTCGGCCAACAGCTATTTGGCTCGCTCTCGTCCACACTTGGCATCCGACACACGTGGCAGCACCCGTATCCTGCCCATATTATGCCTCCCCCCTACCCCTCAAGGAAAAACAATGTAAATAGTGCAGCTTCCAATGTACAGCAGTTGGGACTTCAACTGTGGGAGTCCTCCCACACCAAGTGAGCCAATCAGAATGCAGAATATCTAACAGGTCATAAAGCGGCATAGAGCCATGACAAAGTTGGGCTATTCTGTTGTAGGAGAATGATAGTTTATGCCAATAAGTGTATAAAAATAATGTCATACTTCTAAAAACAAATAGCAAGACTTTGAGCTTCCAGGTTGAAATCTTCATGTTATCCTTATGAATACTGGTATGCATTCTACATCGGACAGAAAATACTGAACTGTCTAAAAGTCAGCAGCATTTTGACTTACAAATGTTTGGGCTAAATATTTGCGTTTCTTCGTGCATTTCTTATACATACCTTTCCAAGAAATGACGAAAGCCCCGTCAAAAATGTCCTGTTGGAAAATTCTGTGGACCAAGAAAGGCTGCTTTTTGCTGAAGGCCATATGGGAGTCTCTGAACCCCATAACTGTCCTTTGCTTGGCTAAAACCTGGCATGAAAGGACTGAACAGCAGATATATCCAGTAACTATACATAATATATAAATATTGGCTGGGCTTGATAAGTAATATTTATTTATTTATGAAATGGGAAAAAATTGCCAACTTGAATTTGTTAAATTGTTTTAGTGTATGATGGCACCAAGGCGAGAGGCGGAAAAGAAGGTTAGAGAGGTGAAGGGGCGGAGCCTGCTGAATGAATGGAGTGAGGAAAGGAGGGCAGGAGGACTAAATGATTACAAGCAACTGTAGTGTTAGTATAAGCTTCACATGTATTGCTTTAGGTATTTTCTACAAAACAAAATCCAAAATGAAATTAAATCTAATGAATTTTGACTTTTTTCAATGACTATTTTTGATAAAAATGAATCAACAATTAATGTTCAACTGTTCCTTGAGCTGTTTTGTCTATTAAACTTGCAAAACCCTTTGAAAATAATTCAGAATTGATGTATTTCTCCTATATTCAATATTGATGTATTAAATAGTGTGAGTGTGTGTGACCCTTCCGGTGTGTTGGCGCCTGCTCAGGGTTGGTTCCCGCCTGCGCCCCTTGTACCCGGGATGGGCTCCGGTCCCCCCTGCGACCCCAGTTGGGATTAAACGGTTTCAGACAATGGATGAATGGATGGATGGATGGGTGTATTAAATAAACGCCTGTCCCACACTACCTGAAACGGTCCCACTTTACCTTACAGGTGCAGGGAGTGTATAGACCTGTATCACGGCCCCCACAAGCAAGAAATTTCATTTTTTTCTTTTGATGTGATGAGTAGACATCTTAAGGATTGCAGAAAGGTATCACATGTGGGATAAGTAAATTAGGTTAATGTTTCAATGGACACTGGAAGTCAAAATGGAAAAAAATGTCCCACTTTACCTGAATTCACTATACAATAAAGATAAGTTATTAAAAACAAAAAAAAAAAAACGCGGCTTTCTTATGGAAAGGTTCTTTTTTATGTACATACTGTATTGTACCTTTACAAGATGCGAATCCCATTCACTAACTTTATTCCCTTTGGAACTGTTATATCCTGCTCGTCCGATCCTCCCACGTGCCACGCCCCTCATCTCACCCTCACCCACTCACTCACTCACTCTGTGTCAACACTCATCAACTAACAAAACTACACATCACTTCATTCACATCACTAAGGATTCTGTTCGGCACGCAACAAATTCAAGTTTTGCTCTCTGGAGCCTTCTAAAATTTACATTGTGGGGACCCACAATCCCCACAATCAAAACATTTTCCACACATTTTCCACGCCCCAGAATCAAATAAGTAAAAATGCCAAAAGTCTTGTTTTTTGTTTGATTAATTATAGGTAGGGCTAGGGCTGGGTAGGGGTTAAGGTCGTCATGTTGGAATTAGAGTTTTCCCCATAGAAATGAATGGAGAGTCCCCACAAAGATATAATCACAAACCTGTGAGTGAGTGTGTGTCTATACACACACACACACTATTATTAATAGAGAGAGAGATCCAGGGATGGTTGAATCTGCGGATGTGTAACCCACGGATATGAAGGGCCGACTGTATTCTTATGTATCCTGCGTATAATGTTATTCAAAATGTTTATTAAGTTATTTAGGTATCCCTTGCTTCTCTCATTCATAGTTACCATTTTGATGTTCAGGTGGATTATAGTAACAAACACAAAATATCATCATATTTCTGTTGAAGGCCTTAACAGGTGAGTGTTAAATCTATCCTATTTCCCCCATCATGTTCAGTTAGCTTGGTGCTAATTTTATTATAAGGGATGTCACTTTGGCTTAATTATTGAGCTGCCATTCTCCTGCTGATGTCTGCAGGTAGGTGCAGGAGCCTGAAGGAACCATTTAAAACACCAAGCTAATTAGAAAGAACCTCAGGTGAAGAAATACTGCGAACAATAAATTATAATAACAGTGGCTCCCAAATCCAGAACAGCATCCAAATCCTTATGACAGAAGCATAGTGAGAGGAAGGAAATCAAAATTAGTTACGTCAGGAACAAAACGAACTGCCTCTGTCCTCGCTCTCAAGCAAGAAGTGAAATGAAAGACAGACACAGAACTCCCCACGCAGTCGCTGAGCCGCGCTCCGTCATTAACCCCAGGGCAGCTCATCTGCTGCAACAGCTGCCTGCTGCATGCGGCCCCTGTCAGAGACGCAGCGGCGCAGCGCCTGCATCCACACGGCGGCAACATCCACTTATGAGTCACACAAAGGAAACGTCACGTCCCGATTGTTCCCTGGGCGCCAGCTATTGTCTAATCCTGCAACAAAACCCACCCAGTCTCCATGACTTTAGCGATATCAATATGTCGTAAGGACTGCGGGGGAGATAAATAAGCTGGCTATCTGGCGTGCTCTCTTCCTCACTTGGCATAAATTGACCACTTGCCGACATCTTACGCCACTTCTGACCCCCCGCAGATGATAAACAATGCAAACCCTGCAGCTTCCAATTCACGGTCAGCAGCAAATGTATGAGGGCCACAAGACTCCTCCCACACCAGCAGAGCCAATCAGAATACAGGATATCAGAACGGCCTTCTGATGACCCGCACCGGTTCTCAGATAAATACCAGGAATGGGTGTGGCTCATCACAAGCCATTTAAGATTGAAAACTTGCCGGATAGCAGCTCTCCGGGAGCAGACTTGGAGAGCCCTGGTGTATACAGTTACAATATGTCTGGAGATCTTTTAAATCAAGGGTGAATATTGCATGGAGCCTGCCACAGATACTGGACCAATGAAGGACCACAGGCAACATAATGAGTCCAAGAAAATTCATTTTCATGGTATGTCTCCTTAGAGGCGATTTCAGGACTCAATCCACAAAGCTCAATTAAACCTAATAACTGAGGTCTCGCAGAATTAGCTAATTTAAACTAATCTTGGAACAGGACTCTGTCTGCTACAGGCCACAGTTTGCCCTTGTTGATGAACAGGGAATTTCTAGATTATGGAATTGCTGCTGTTTTTGTCTGGCTAAAGGCATCAGAAGAAAATTTTCATTTTATACTGACCCGTATAAAACATAGCTGAAACATACAAACACACACAAACACAGACACACACACATACGTTTGTTTTCATATCTTTGTGGGGACCATTCATTTCTATGGGAAAAAGCCTAATCCCAATAATGGCACCATTAACCCCTACCCAGCCCTAACCTTAACATACGTAACCAAACAAAATACAAGACATATCAAGTGATGCTGTGTAGTTTTAGAAATAATAAAGGGAAAGATTCTATCTATCTCTCGGGTTGCAAATTAATAATTATTTTAATAAATCGATTAATCATGTGATCAGGTTATCAACTAATTCATTAGTTGGGCCAAAACAAATACTTCTGAGTGAAAATGCAAATGTAAAAGTGACACAAAAAGAGATCCACCATCCCTACCACCTATTGCCTGTTAACGATTGTAATTTATACTGCAGTATATGGTACTTTGATGCCATTAAAGAGCAACCCCATTCAAGCATTTTAGAATTGTGCCAATAAAATTCTCATTTTGTATTTGCAAAAGTTCAAAATACTACAGTATACTGCATTACTGTAATACTATCCAAGTCTAGTAACAACTTCAAAACTATTTATAAAGGTATACCCAGTTTACTAAACTGGTTGTATTTGTGTTTGTTGGAATACCTTTGCTCATACACAGTAAAAAGAAGTATCTGCTGTTGATGTCATACACAATTTACAAAGCAAATTGCAAAGAGGCAACCAATCGGTGACAAAATTTGTTGCCAACTATTTTTGCTACCGAATATTATCTACGTTATTGATTACTCATTGCAGCCCTACAATATATCTATGGAACCAGAGAACACCATGTATTTTGCAAACGCTTTCTTCCCTTTCCCTCCACACACAAGAATCTCTTTAAATTCTGTCAACAAACTAATCATAACATATTCATTGGGAGCTAAATCGTACGGCCGAGTATCTCGCTAACATAAACAGAGATGTAATATTCAAAGCGGGCCTACTCCAAAATACATTCATCTTTCCCTCCCTGTAGCTATCGATCATTATTTCTTATTCAGATATGAGATAAAACACCAATTCCCTCCATAAATAAGCTACCAGATCTACATTACCATTCAGCCAGTGGGATGACATTGCTTGTGTCTCACCATTGTGTGCATGAGGGACTTTGGCGCTCAGGAGCTGTTGGAATAGTCCTAAGCACGTCCATATCTATCCTCGAAATGGCTCCAAATCTGTCAGATTGCAAGAGTATATCTGGTGCACAGCCGTCCTCAGGTCACCCCACAGATTTTCAGTTGGATTTAGGTATGGGCTCTGGCTGGGACATTCCAAACCTTCTTCACAATTTTCTTCTGATAACGCCATTCTTTTATTGATTTGGATGTATGCTTGGGGTCATTGTCGTGCTGAAAGGTGAATTCCTCTTCATCTTCAGCTTTCCTGCAGACACTTGAAGGTTTTGGGCCAAAATTTACTGGTATTTGGAACTGTTCATAATTCCCTCCACCTTGACCAAAGTATGTATGATGCTGACGCCACCATGCTTCACCGTGGGCGTGGGGTTCTTTTGGTGATGCGCAGTCTTGTTTTTGCGCCAGACATACTTTGTGGCCAAAAAGTTCAACCTTGGTTTCATCAGACCATAACAACACATTTTCCCACATGCTTTCGGAAGACGATGTATTTCTTTGCAAAATGTAGCCAGACCTGGATGTTTTTCTTTGTAAGAAAAGGCTTCCGTCTTGCGACACTAGTGCAGACATATGGAGAATACGGGAGACGGTTGTCACATGTAGTAAACAACCAGTACTTGCCAGAAATTCCTGCAGCTCCTTCAGTATTGCTGTAGGCCTCTTGGCAGCCTCCCTGACCAGTTTTCATCTTGTCTTTTCATAAATTTTGGAGAGATGTCCAGTTCTCGGTAACGTCACTGTTGTCCCATATTTTCTCCTGTTCTTGATGACTGTCCTCACCATGTTCCATGGTTTATCAAATGCCGAGGAAAATTTTTGATTCCTTCTCCTGACTGATACCTTTCAACAGTGAGATCCCTTTGATGCTTTGTAAGCTCTCTGTGAACCATGGCATTTGCCGTAGGATACAACTGAGTAAATGTCAGTAAAATCCTACTAATATCAGTAAACTTTATTTGGAGTTAATCGAAGTAACTTTAATTGATGATAGGTGTGTCCCCAAAAAGACTGAATGATATAATTAAATTAAAATGTGCTTCAACAAAGTTACAATCCCTCATGTTTGCTTCCTGGCTGTATTATTTTGTTACCCTTGTTTTAGTTTCCTTTGTTGTTTTTACCTATTGTATACGTTAATTGCCCTCACCAGCTCCTTGTTGCCCCTAGTTCCATATAGCCCACACCTGCCCCCTTTTAGTCCTTGTTACCTATGTATCTAAGTGCCTGACTTTGATCATTTTCTTCGTCACTCGTTGTAATGGTTACTGTGTACAGTATTTGTCTCCCAGTCCTGCTCCCAATTTTGCTCTGCTTCCCTGGTTAGTGTTCATTTTCTTTGTGATTAATTTAGTTAGTTTCTCATATTACCTGTTCTGGCTTTGACCCCATTTTTGTGAGTCTAATGAAGGGTTTTGTTTGTGGCGAGCAGCTCCGTGGATCATCTCTTCCCTTCGTTATGCCCTGCTGTAATAACTATATCTGTCAATCTGGTACATCTTTTTGAACTGTTGAAGGAACTATTGAAGGATTTACAGGAAGAAACAAATAATGAATAACACAAGTAAAATACTGATCTCGTGTTTGTTTATCATACTGAATGTGACACATCTTTTATCTCAAGTAGCTTATATATTTGTTCATGATTTGTACCTCAGTAGTAATTGAGTTACTACTAAGTATTCCTGTCCCCTCAAGTAAAGTGTTACCATTGTTTCTAACGTGATAAATATTTTTCTAAACAAATGAGTAAAGCAATGGTTTTTGTTATAAACCCAAGTGTCCCAAGACTTTCTGTGACCACATTTCATGCCTCCTCCATTTTTTCTGTGTATTTTCTATGCATTTCCAACTTATTTTTTGGAGACATTTAGCCAGACCAGTGCAAAAGTAAATATTCTAAACGAGTAACTGGACAATCCAGGGAAGTTAATGGATTTCAGAATTGAAAAATGGCAGGTTGACGGCCCTGCAGCTATGCACTTAACCTGAATTTTCTGAGTAAACAGCCAGCTCTCTTAAACAGTTAATGTGCAAATTGAAAGCTGCCATGGTGACCCCAAATCCCTCTACACACATATCCACCGTAATATTGTAATTGAATGAAGAACTCGACAGATCTCATGGCTGTCAAGTCACAAAGCTCATTTCCCCCACTGCGGATTTAAGACACCCTGCATTTTTCAATACGATTTAAGTGGGGAAAAGGGAGGGGGGGGGGGGGGAGAACCATGGAGACCAAAATTTGTCAGGAGCCAACAGAGAGCAGAGGATCTTCCAGCATTCTTATGTTCAGAGTAAAGTGTGATATCAACCCGCGACCCAGCCTGAGCCAGTCAGACTCATCATAAGTCTCAAACCTATCCATCCATCCATCCATCCATCCATCTTCTGTAACCGCTTGTGCTATTCAGGGTCCAGAGCTTATCCCAGAGGCAGGAAACAGCTCATCCTATGGCACACTCACTGTTCACACCTACAGACAGTCTGATAGCTCCAGTTCACCTAAACACGTTCTTGGACTCTGTGGGGAAACCAGAGCTGGTGGAAATGCCATGACACGATGCAGAGAACATGCACACACATGGGCCCGTGGCAGAGGCTCGAACCCGGGTCCCAGAGGCGTGAGGCCAAAGGGCCAAAATAAACACCACGCCAACTTTCCCTACATGTGTGGCTGTGTTTACTCTGATTTGTATCCTGTATGTTAGATGATGCCGTAGAAAACACGCTTCCTGGGAACCTTATTCAATCACTTAGTTTGCGTGGGTCCAAAAATATCAAAGCGTTTAAAAAAACTATGGGAAAAAAAAAAAACAATTTCATGTGAGAATATGAAATTTAGCTTGGTGCCATAAATTACTCACATAAAAATTATCATTTCTTCTTACAAGACCACTGTCAAATTTTACCACATAATTTTTTTCTGTAAGAAATCAAATTCTCTCTTAGGAATAAAAGTAGATTTTTTTACCCTGTTTTTAGCCATATTATTAAGCAATACCACTGCATTATTAAGCAATACCACTGCAGGCACTGACAGCGAAGAGCAAAGCATAGCATCCATTATCATATGCAGTAAAACTGCAAAATCATGTAAAACACTGAAACGCGTAATGCAGCGTGTTTCACATCAGCTTTCAGACACCCCTTTCAGAATTAAATTTAAGATAAATTATTGACTATAATTCACCCTTAGTTAGTGACTGTGAGAGTGAATGTGCGTGGATAATGGCCTCTAACGTGCTGCCATCATACAGATGATGGCTCTAACATCTGTGCTTTTCCTATCACCTTATTAGACAGTGTACAGGCACAGCAAGAAAGGTAGAAAGAGTTTGTTTTTCTCAAATATTTTAACAAGTCAAATGTTCATGTTCATGATATGGAGTTACTTAAAAACAAAAATTCTGGAGAATCATGCATGTGAAAATTGTAGTGTGCTGTGCATAACATGGAGGTGTTGTTTGGCGAGGTTTGGACACTAAGTACGTCCGTTTGATTGCTTGGCAGAGTCTGTGCTAAACATTCATCTGAGGGTGCCCATCAAGCTGGACAAAAAACCTTTGCAGGGTATAAAAGCTGAGAGCGGAATCCTAGGTCCAGCATTATATGAAAAGTGAGACTGAGAGGTGCACTGGATTGATAGTTTGTCAAAAGCATGACCTCATGTAGGCTTAGATCTTGGCTTGGAGGATCTAGACCTGGAGAGATTTTGGGCTGGATTTGAAATACCCAATATGACTTCCATCAAAGGGTGTGAAGGTCAAATTTGTTTTTCTGTTCATACCCTGGACAGACCCCACCAAGGACAGGGTTACTTCATGATAATTGTTTCGTCTCATTTTTCAACATTGAAAAAATAAGAAACAAAACACGAGAGATCTTGAGCAAAATGGTGAGCGGGGTGTAGCCGTGTCAAGTCCAGGCCGAGGCCAGCTCTAAAGACCAAAGGGAAATGCCAGGATCTGGGAGAAAAGAAATGATTTCAGCTCTGGGGATGGGGGTGAGGGGGGAGGGGGGAAGTGCAGGGGCATGGAAGTCACTGACGGATGAAGAAACATGATCAATGGCATGCCTCAGCTACCGGGCCCGGGCAGTCGGACTACTGCAGAGAGGGCGTCCAGTGTGTAAACAAAAACAAAGAAAACAAAAACAACAGAGAACTCTGGGAAATGGAAGGAGAACATGACAGACTGAAAACTCTGCCCAAGAGGGTGAGATTGAGTTGTGATTTCAGGGCTTTCTGCCACATCGAGGACACTTCAGAGGGCACAGTGCTG
>JAODJU010000045.1:6152146-6163431 GCA_026776725.1 Gnathonemus echidnorhynchus | reverse complement strand
TTGGGTTTCCCCTCATTTAACACACCTGATTCAACTCCTTGTGCTAATTACCACATAGCTGTTGAGCTGAATCATTTATGGTGGAACAGGGAAAGAACTAAGCTACACAGGGCTCCGACCCCCCAGGACTGCAGTGTGACACCCCTGACTTAGGGCATTGGAAAAAAGAAATAGCAGAGAAAGTCACCAAAAAGAAAAGCAAAAATATTGCTAGATTCATTTAGATCATTTAGGAAGTCAGTGGATTAGGAGACAAACTCAACAAGCAAAGAAAATCAGCTACTGGAAAATAAATTGTATGATACATACTGTTAGACTCCTTTAGGTCGTTTCAGGAAACCCGTGGAGCTTATGAGTCATGAAGCTGCAGTGAAAATCAGCGGCATGTTAAAGCTTATTGCTGCTACTACAAATACACTGCAGACCTGATATTCAAGTTGGAACTAAATATGAAGTGATATATGAAGCTGGAGCCATTTCACTGCCACCTGACTAAACCACTGCTATTGACGTGAAATGATTCCGAAATACCTCAAGCTTCATAATCACCGCCGAACGCTCAGCAAACCAAAACGCTTCCTTCAGGCGAATGCTCTGTTTAAATTCAGCTTTCAGAGTGTGGTCTCACAACATTTGAATTTATTTTTTAATTTAAAAAAATAATTAGACACGCAAGCTGGTCCGGATAATTAAGAGGACATTCCTATGGTATATGAGCAGTCGTGCCTCTACACTGCAGAGTGAGCGGTCGATTCACAGGCAGCCTGCTGATACTATGCAAATGGTCTAATTATCAGGTTGGTCAGAATAACAGAATACAAATGATGGAATGTATATGCACGTCAGCACAGGAGGCCATGTGCTGAGTTGAGATATACTGGGAAATAAATACAGTTCCACTCTGTCTCTTTTTCTCCCTGGTTTAACACTGTTTTGTCTTCCATTCCTAGATTCACAGCCAAGCTCTGGTGTAAAGAGTACTTCAGACGAGTTAAAGACTCCTCCCACTCTACTTGCATAGGAAACTCGATCCCGCATATCCAGTCAAATATTGTGCGCTTCACGTGTGACGTATCATGTGACAGGCAGAAAGAAAAAAACACTGCTTAACCTGAAACACGTTTCACTTCCCACAGAAATCTGGAGTGCTGGTTGAATTTCAATAAACGTAAAGACTATGGATACCGTTATATAATTAGCCGGTAAGCGCGCAATTAGCATTTTGGTGAAAGAGGTTACAGTTAAGGGCCCAGAGGCAGCTGGCATCCAGAGAAAGTCAAAAATGGAGGGACCAAGAAGAGAGAAGTTTGAGGAAAGTCTTGGGGGTGGGGGGTGGGGAGGTGGGGGAGCATTCTTTTAATTATTCATCATAATGATTCCATTTAGCCGCTCAATGACCCATTTTACAGCTCTGAACAGACATTGGAAGTGAAGAGTTCTTGGCACGGTCGATGCTGCAGCTGCGCACGCCCACCTAACCGGAAGGGTGAGAAGTCTTCCCATGCAGGGCTCGGAGAAAGCGAGGGACCTTCCGAGGCATCGCAAGAGCACATTTCGAATTTAAATGCCTCCCGTCGTCAAGTCAGCAGTCACGTCGTCCAGTCGATCTCGAGGAAATTGCAACTTTCCGCGATGTGAGGACACAAAAGCCAGCATTAATTATTAAGACTGCAATGTCCTTCTGGCCTTATTAGGGGAACAAACGAGGGCAGGCGAATCTCGTCCTTCGAATTCCCTCTGATGGGAGGGGTTTCAGTCATGTGACATAAGGTCCGGGAGACTGGGAGATGCTATAGGGTCCCATATGGTCTGCAAACGGCTTGTATCTAGCAGACCTCAGCTTCTGCTCTGCTCTGACTGGCTGCTGTCCGAGATCAAAGCAGAGAAGCCGGGAGCATGTGCAGAAATAGCCAACTGGGGTCTGCTTGGGCAAGAGAAAACCACTAAACGGCAGAGGAGATGGAAAACTGCGCCCCTGCAAACTTGGGAAGACCGCATATCTGGCTGCAGCTCTTGGCTGCATTACTGCAATGCAAAAGGCACTTAAAACAAAAGCCTGATCTATACCGTCACGCTTCTTTAAATGCGTGAATACCGTAGATGGTCAATAAATCATCCTGATTCGGTAATGTATTGTAAATGAGCCCTGAAGCACCATGTTAAATGTTTTGCATGCGCTGTGTTCTTACAGTCAGAAGATCAACATTCCCACTTTTCAGAATCATAAAGCTACGAGTTCGGATGTCCATCCACTTTCCATGACCACATGTCCACTACAGGGGTCACAGTTTGCCGGAATCCTACTGCAGGAAGCACAGGAGAAGGGGCAGGGAACATCCTGCAGAACATGCCAACTCACTTACAAAAAATGATGAATTTATCAGCAACGATTCTTATAACCTGTATATTGTTGGACTGGGAGGTAACCAGAGCAGCCACAGCAAAGCCACAGAAATTCAGGGGGAGCATGCAAACTCTTACAGACACACACTAACACAACCACCCTGGTTGGCTACAGTCTCATTCAAATCAGTGCAGACAATGTGGTCTTTTGAAACTTACTACAGCACTCCTAAGAAATCACAACAGCAAAAGTGTGATTAAAGATGCTTTCAGTATCCTACTGGCTGTCCTGTTAATTCTGAGTAAACTTGATGCATAGATTCTAATGCCAGTATTAAACATTATATATTTATCATCCCGCCGAGTAAGAGAGTGAGCAGCAGGGTGAAAATATGTTCTTTAGTGTAAGTGTGATGCTACTGCTCTGCTAGTAATGTTACCATTTTGATATTGTCTCAAAACAATGGCAGCCATCTTGTGACCTTTGAGGAAAGGGGTAGAGATCAGGTAGCATTTTAGCGATGCAACTCTGATATGGAAGTTCTAGAGGTTGCGAGAAGGGGAAGCAGGTGACCCACATTGTTTATGATGATCGTCTCCACCTGTTCCTCATTCTGCAGTCTGCAAATATTACTGTATTTCATTGTTGTTTTGATGGCAGCCCCAGAAGCACAGCCCCTCTTCAATTATAACACATCTGGGGTACAATGTGCTTACCCTTTGCAGGGCTTGACATTTTTCACATCACCGGCAAAACAGCAATTTCATATTTGTTTACTAAGGATGTTTATTCTGCTTGTTCTCTACCTACTCCTCTCCACCTTGAAAAGAAAATTTCCTAATAATGTCATTTCCAAACTTCCCATGTTACATGGATCTTTTCTGGGCCAACTAATTTTCCCACAGAGGGTTACTGTTGGCGTTCCCTTAAGAAAGTTCAGCCTGGTGAAGGTATAGTCAGGGATTGACATAATTGGTACGCAAGTAAGCATTCACCTTTAAAAGCGATACGTGCGGCAATCGATTGTTGTAACAGTGCAAATACGTACGAATTTTATTTGTATTTGCACCGATATGGCAAGAAATTATTGTGCATTTTAACCTTTATATGCTAATTCGTACTCCATTTGCAGTATAAAGATTAAAATGCACAGTAATTTCATTATGCACATAAAATACGTACATATTTGCGCTGTTACATTAATCGATTGCCGCACGTATCAATTTTAAAGGTGAATGTGTATTTGCATACCAGTTATGTCAATCCCTGGGTACAGTAACATTGTAAACTATATGCATCAGAAGCATATGCTAACTGCAAATAATAAACAGCTAAACCTGTTAGCAATAAAAGCATAAGGAACCATTCACAAGTCAATGTTCAGACCTTTATTAGCTACCACAGAAGTAGTTTGAATGACAGCTATTTGGAGGATTTATTGTTTTTCATCCCTCTGTTTAACATATTGTTGGAAAATGAATTGAAATTAAAGCCACATTCTCATAGTCTCATGTTATTGTCTCACATATTGCAAGGCTTATGCAATCTGTCACCTCTAGTGCTGATCAGGAAGTGCTTGGAACATTCTAGAACGCATTGTGGAGCACATTGCTGATTCTGTCGTTCTGTACTACATCCAAAAAGCAAAAACAGCATCGATTTTTTGGTTCAAAACATCTGTCTACTGCTATAATTCATAATCTCAATCCTGGCCAATAGCGGCAATGAGCTTCTCTCTCTCTCTCTCTCATTCTCTCTCCATGCTCACAAGGGAGCGGATCCACAGGGATACCACGGAAGTCTCAAAATTCAATGGAAAACCATGGGGAGGCCATTCCACCACATTTCTGACAGGCCAGGCAGGGTTCATGTAGCCCAGGTGCAGAGGGCACAGCGTTCCACTACAAAACCACTGGTGCTTCCCTTCGGCAGTGCGCCACGAGACAGCAAAACCCTCTGGGAGATAAAGAGGAGCTTTGATGTTGACTCACGGACATTTCAGTGGGGGCTTAAATAGCGAGTGACTTTAGAGAGATCTTGGCAGCTTGTGCAGATGGAAAAAAAAATGGCATGATTTTCTCGCTGTCGATATCCACCCTGCTACCTTTGTACTTAAGGTAAACATGACAGAGTAAAGACTCGGAGCTGGAAACAGTAACAGGCAACAGCGATTCATGTACTGCGATTGCAGAACTGTATAACCCCCCTCCAGCTGGATAACAGAGTTCTTCAATATTTTCCCACAGCACAAATGCCGTGGGAGAACAAACATATAACAAACTCACTAAGTTTTGTCAATTTGCAAACCTTGAC
Organism: Gnathonemus echidnorhynchus; assembly: GCA_026776725.1. Classification (NCBI taxonomy): domain Eukaryota; kingdom Metazoa; phylum Chordata; class Actinopteri; order Osteoglossiformes; family Mormyridae; genus Gnathonemus; species Gnathonemus echidnorhynchus. The sequence goes on along the minus strand of JAODJU010000045.1, from coordinate 6,158,774 downwards.
TGTCTCTAGATGCATTTATCAAAGTTAGCAAATCAGTTTTAACCCAACACTGCATGTGGTCGTGGAACTAGCAATTTTATTTAGACTGCGTAGTGAGTTGTTTAAATCTCAGTGTCGTCATTTATCTTGGAGCACTCAGCTGAGTTTGGAGTCTATTTTCTAGGTATAGAAGGCCAGTTATAACCTGTCGGTTGTTTTACTTCCATGAGGGTGGGAGACCTCTGATCACTGGCTTGGTTCTGTGTGTTTGTTTGTCTGTTTGATGTTCACAGTTTAAGTTAACTGACATCTTGTTTTCGGGTTCACGGTTATACTCAGCTACCATCTGTTCACTGGCTTTATTGTTTTTGTTAGCTGGCATCTGCCCTCAAGTTTTATGGCTTTTGTTAGCTGCCATTTGTCTTGGGTTTTATGGTTTTTGCTGGCTGGCATTTGTCTTGGGTTTTATGGCTTTTGGTTAGCTGGTGTCTTACCTTAGGTTTTATGGATTATGTTAGTTGTCATTTGTCTTGGGTTTTACACATTTGGTTACCTGACATCTTTGCTCGGGTTTTACGGATTTTGTTTCCTGGCATTTGTCTTGGCTTTTATGGATTTATTTACCTGGAATTTGCCTTGACTTTTATGGATTTGGTTTCCCAGTATTTGTCTTGACTTTTATGGATTTGGTTTCCTGGTATTTGTCTTGGCTTTTACGGGTTTGGTTAGCGGGAATTTGTCTTGGGCTTTATGGGTTTGGTTAGCTGGAATTTGTCTTGGGCTTTATGGGTTTGTTTATAGGTTTGTTTTCAGTCTTGGTTAGGCAGAATTCCTCAGGCAGTGTGCAGTACAGGTCTGTGCCACAATAACAAGTCTTTTGTTTTCATTGTAGTTGTCCTATTCCTGGATCGCGGACCCATTTTCTGGTTCCTGTTACAGTTTTTTCTGGTCCTCCCAGTACACTACTGAGTCTTCCGTATCTCTTGTTGGGGTGCCCCCCCATCCAGTTGGCCGCCCCAGGTCCCATCAGTTACCTGTTGTGCTGTCCAGTGGGCCCAGAAAGCCAGGCATTGTGGATGGACTATCTGGTTTGGGGTGCCCTGTTTCAGACTCTGTAATGGAAGTCAATACATTTAAATTAAAAAATGTAGTTTTAACCCAGTGTTCTGAGTCTTGTTCATGGCAATCAGCAATCCAAGGCTATAATAGGCAACATGGAGGAAGGATGGGAAAATGGGTGAATTGAGAGCAGGAAAAACTTAACTGAAAAAGAGCTCTTGTAATTGATTTTATTTGATGTAATATAACGGCTTCATTGAAGTAGCACAACAGCTGTAGTTCTTTTTAGGGCCAGTAAATCCCTGGTTTTTCTGGTGAGCATAACATTCATCAGAAACCATGAAGTAGTGCTTGACCATTGACTAATTTCACTAAATGGATAAGGGTTAAGGGTTGTAAATCCTTTATGCAAAATATAAGAGATTTGAATAAAGAATCTGAATATTGCGTTTAAATTAAAATAATGCACATTTGTTAGAGCCTGGTGCCCTCCCAGGCTTTGTGGTTGGAAAATCTGAATGGTTTAGTTAAGGTTTCTGGAGAGCAGGCTTGAATCTCAGAGAACATGCAAGAGACTTTGAGACAGGAGGTTTCAGAAAGAAGCCAGTCATGAATGGCCTGTTGAGAAACTTTACATTTACATTTTTACATACACTACATGGACAAAAGTATTGGGACACATGGCCATTACACCTACTGTACAGGAACCTTTATGACATCCTATTCCACATCAATATGGAATTGTTCCACCCTTTGCAGCTATGTCAACTGCCATTCTTTTGGATACCCTTTCCACAAGATTTTGGAGTGTGTCTGTGGGAATTTTTGCCCATTCATTTAGTAGAGCATTTGTGGGGTCAGGCACTGATGTTGGACGTGAAGGCCTGGCTCGCAGTCTATGTTCTAGTTCATCCCAAAGGTGTTCAGTGGGGTTGAGGTCAGGGCTCTGTGTGGGCCAGTCAAGTTCTTCCACATTAAACTCAGCCAGCCATGTCTTTATAGACCTTGCTTTGAGCACTGGGGTACAGTCATGCTGGAACAGAAAAGGGCCTTCACCAAACTGTTCCCACAAAGTTGGAAGCATACAATTGTCTAAAATATCTTGGTATGCTACAGCAATAAGAGTTCCCTTCACTGGAACCATTAGGCCTAGCTCAACCCCTGAAAAACAACCACATACCATTATCCCTCCTCCACCAAACTTTACAGTTGGCACAATGCATTCAGGCAGGTAACATTCTCCTGGCATCCGCCAAACCCAGACTCGTCCATCAGACTGCCAGACAGAGAAGTGTGATTCGTCACTCCACAGAACACGTTTCCATTGCTCCAGAGTCTAGCGGCGGCGTGTTTTTCACCACTCCATCCAATGCTTGGCATTGCACATGGTGATGTGAGGCTTCCATGCAGCTGCTCGGCCATGGAAGCCCATTCCAAGAAGCTCTCCGCGCAATTTTTGTGCTGCGTTTAATGCCAGAATAAGTTTGGAACTCTGCAATTATTGAGTCAACAGAGCACTGGCAAATTTTGTGCACTGGGCGCCTCATCGCTCGGCGACCCCGCTCTGATACTTTACATGGTCTGCCACATTAGGACTGAGCTTCTGTTGTTCCTAAACGCTTCCACTTCGCAATAATACCACTTACAGTTGACAATGAAATATCTAGCAGGGAAGAAACTTCACAAACTGACTTATTGCAAAGGTGGCATCCTGTGACAGTACCACACTTGAATTCACTGAGCTCTTCAGGATGACCCATTCTTTCACAAATGTTTGTAAACCTTACTGCATGACTAGGTGCTTGATTTTATACATGTATGGCAATGGTTCTGAAAGATACACCTGAATTCAATGATTAAGATGTGTGTCAATATGATGTACTGATCAAATTTACATAACAAAGCACCGTGGTAGCTTATTAGCAAGATCCTTCTACAAAAACTCATGTTCCCCACTTGGCCAAGGGAAATCTTGAGGTGGAGTGGAGATGGTAACCAGTGATGCAAGACCTCAAGAAACATATGGGGAGTTAAGCAAAAAACAAACCTCACACAATGGTACAATGTAACTGAAACCTCAATCTAGTGAGAGAGAAAGATGAAGTAGACCACACACAGTCAATTAATGTCTATTTAACATGACCACTGATGATTTATAGAGACACGGGAACTGGAAGATCAAGCTGACAATACAAAGGCATAGAATCTGAAAGGTTGAGATATAGAAGAACAACTGAGAACAGAAAAGGCTTTAAACTTAATAAATAATTAGCTGGAGATCTGTCACAAGTTAATCCTGTGCTGGGAAATTCTCTCTGCTATCAAAAGAGAGCCTGTTATCAAAGGGCACTATGATTTATCACACAATGTGTCGCTGAATTCCAGTTGGCTGTGCCACACCACGTTTACAGCCTTTATTAGTCATCTTCTCAAAGTAACTTAACAGTCTGAATGCTGCATATGTTGCCGTCCTACACTTCGGAAGGAATTATAAAGAGCAGCGCAGCCGGGAGGATTTTTATCAAGTAATTATCCCTCGACGTTTGTTAGGGTACGGCTGGCCTTTGCCGGAAGACAGAAGCAGATGGTGAAATGCTTACAGCCCCTTTCTGCTCATTTCAACTCTGCCCATCAGGTGCATTTAGCACTGTGACCCCACCAGACAATAAAGGGAAGAGGCATTGTTTTTCATCTTGAGACAATAGCACCCTGATGCCAGCAGAACCTGGTTAATGCCCCTACAGTTTGGAAGGCATTCATACCATGGATTTATGTGCCAGATCATGTGGGATCATGTGGAAACACCCGACATCCATTCCGATTGGTTCAATATGACAACATCAGTTGCAGGAGTCATCTGGTCTGTCTGGAATTTCCCTGATTGACAGACCAACACAGTTTTGTGAAAAAACAAAATATCAGCTAATGAGTACAGGCAGCCCCCAGTATACGCACATCTGTCTTTAAGTCAAATTTGGAGGGAAGTCAGGAAAATAAACAATACAGTACATAATAATTCGACATTAATAATAAAAGTTACTACATATGGTTGTTGTACCGCATGATGAACAACTGCAGCCGCGCAATGTTTTCACAAGCATCACAAACTAGTGCGCAAATTAGTTATTACGAAGCCTTGTCTTGAATCCGAATTTCTAATATAACAGGCTTTATGATCATCTGTACTTAGGTATGAGTTGTCTGTAAGTAGGATGCTCTTAACCAGGGGACTGCCTGTATTCAGTCTTTGCAAAAAAAAACAAACCCTCAGAATAATTCTTCAAAACAATAATAATAATAAAAAAATGTCCTGACCATAGCTTACAATGTCTGTAAATACGTTTATCTAATTACCTAGCCTTTTTTAGTCATTTGTATGAATTCAATACGTACTGTACCAGAGCCGACAGTGATTTCTGCTGGACTTTTATGCTACCATGCTTATTAACAGCCGAAGTAGCCTGGAGATATAAAAGAAACAGAGAAAGTTACAGTCATTGCAGCCTGACAGTGTAACATATGTTGGAGATGCTCTCCGGAGAGCGCCGTGGAATATCAGGGTAGCGCTGGTGCATCGTGTGAAATCTGTTATATAATAATATATGAGCTGCTGCTGCAAATGAAGAGGGACGGGGAGGAAGAAGAGAAGAAGACTGCGGGCACAGCTGGGGGAGCTTTGGGTGTCCTGTGAGATACAGCGACTGACAGCAAGGAAATCAAAAACGGTGACGTCTTCCTTCACATGACCATGATGCACACCCACACACATACACAAATACACACGGGATTGTAATCATATCTTTGTGGGGACTCTCTATTCATTTCTATGGAGAAAACTCTAATCCCATAACCCCTACCCAGCCCTAATCGTAACCATAGGTAACCAAACAAAATACAAGATTTTTGACATTTTTACTTTTTGATTGCATTCGCAGATTCTTTGTGGGGACCTGAAAAATGGTCCCCACAGATGGCGCAGTTTGGTTCTCACATGTAATATCTATGTTATATATTTTTGTAAGCTTAGCATATAACATATAACAAGGGGAACCTTACACCTTAAATATTTTTAAGAGTTCCTTACTACTGGTTTCCCGTAGTAATTTCACTACTGAATTTGTTCATTACCCCATGTTTTTTTTTTTTTTTTAATGCATCTTTTCAATTTTCTTTTTTTTATTATTTTATTATTTATTTATTTTTTTTGGGGGGGTTACCCTAGACTGCAGGTCAGTCCATCACATTGCACATGCATGTACATACTTTATGATTTTCCATTCTTTTATTTAGTTATTCACCTATATATAAAATTATATATTGGCCAGGTATGTATCTCCCATAATTACAACACAATACTCATGAATATTGCATTTTAATTTGAAAAACGGGGCAGTACATATCAAAAATAACGACATTTCTTTTCTTCGAGCTTGACTTATCAATGAAGCCGTGACCAGAATTATATCCCAGGATGCATGCAGCTCATAAACTGGTGTAAGCGGTATGTTTACAGAAATGTCATATCGCCCATTTTTTAATTAGTTTTAATAAGATTTTAGCGCAGGAGCTATATAGTGTACAGACCTATAGTCCCTCAAGCAGATAAAAGGAACTGAGCATGATTATAAATTACATCCATCCATCTTCCATAACTACTTATCCAGTACAGCCAGGACTCTAAGCTTGGAAGCACAGCGCCCCCTAGAGGGATGGTAGTCCACTGCAGGGCACACGCTGCTGCTAACACTGATTCAGGGATAGAATTCACACCCCCCACCCTGAAAGTATGGGGCACATTGTGTTAAATATAACAATATATCCCTGGGCAGGCACAGTGGTGCAGTGGTTAGCACTGTCGCCTCACACCTCTGGGACCAGAGTCTCCGCCATGGCTCCATGTGTGCGGAGTTTGCATGTTCTCCCCGTGTCATCGTGGGATTTCCTCCAGGTACTCCGGTTTCCCCCACAGTGCAAAGCATCCTGGGTGATTCCCTGCCTTGCACTCCCCACAACCCCAAATTGAACAAGCAGTTACAGAAAATGGATGGACACAATTCATCTGGGATGTAATCTAGTCCTTTGACAGTTGTATATCTATGATTAAATCCTTCTGTATTTGTATTTTAAATTTACATTTTTATATAAAAAACAACTGAATAGATAGCATGCTCTATAGTCCTGTAAAACTCACAACCAATTGGGAAAAGGAGTTTTTCCCAGTTCATTCCTGGGCTTTTTACTGGAATGAGCTGGCTACTACTGGTGATGGCAGGGATTTCTATAAAACCTGCATATAAGCCTCAGCAGATACAATCTGCCCTGTTTGTATACGTCACTGATTCATTGGGCATTAAGATGCAGATGTCGTTAGACGATGGACCGGGAGATTAATCCATTCTCTGGCATGGACTCGGAGACTGTAATGTATTTTGCTTTGGGAAATTAGTCCACATCAGCTACAATTTTCCTTTTTTTTGAGCTAGGATCTGAGCTTGAATAGTTATGGGCTCGACTGAACACCCACGTCGGGCACACGGGTACGTGACATGCGGTCGCTTCCTCATTCTTCACCTGTCCCAGTTCCTCACCG
>JAODJU010000045.1:6107972-6147431 GCA_026776725.1 Gnathonemus echidnorhynchus | reverse complement strand
TGAGTGCGAACCACAGGCCACCGCATCACACCATGGCACTGGGTCTAGTGACCATTAAATGCCGACCATCTGAGTGCAAACCACAGACCACCGCATCACACCACATTGGGTCCAGTATTCTAAGGCCTAACTACCAAATATCCAGCAGGACACAGGGAGGAAGTGAACAGGCGTGCCGTCTGCGAGAGAGGAAAAAGACCAGCAGATGGCGCTGTGTAGGGACTATCACTTCCTCAGGGCTATGAGTGACAATCTCTATCACTTTATAATAATAATCCATTCCAATATAATATAAAAACCTATCCAAAGAATTCTGTTTAGTCTTTTAAACATATCCATATATTACATTTCACTCATCCACTCCCTAACTCTGTACTAGGTAAGTATTTTAGAGGAAGGACAGATGGACAGAGGGTATCAGGGTTGTTTACTTCGCTTGGGGTGAAGTGGCAGTGCTTGATCTGACAGACCCCTTGGAGTATGTCCACTCTAAGATGCCCTATAACAGTCTCCGTGATCAGAGCCTAAAATAACAGTTTGTGGGACTACAGTGCGCTGAGCCTGGCCCGCTGCCGCGGAGTCGGTGCCGCAGAATCTCCCGCCACCGCGAGCAGCAGGGTCTGTCCATGTGGGCGGCCACAGCGGCACCAACCCCAAAGCTCTCAGCTTGGACTGCACCTCAGCCCCCCCCCCCGCAGCTCCACTGCTGGCCCGGTAGACGCTCGCAGATAACGGACACTCCAGATCATCCACTTATTAGCAACCCTGCAATCGGGGCTCATCGCGCGGCCACAGATAAACAGCTGACTCAAGGGCTGGCGTGGGCAGTGACACCCAGCTCATGCCAGCGAGGTCGGAGTGCCTTCCTCCCCGGCCCAGCTCCACAGCCCGGACCAGCCAATCACAAGCTGGCCCATCCCCTGCTGGGAAAACGCCAAGCAATCACAGGTTTTGTTTTTTATTATTGTAAATAGAAAGGAAACAATCCAAAAACACTCTTACACCCCACATTTTCCTCTTCCTCTCCCAAACAATTGTTAACACTCAATATTAGATAGATAGATAGATAGATAGATAGATAGATAGATAGATAGATAGATAGATAGATAGATAGATAGAGAGTAGGGGTGTAACGCTACGCAAAATTCACGTATAAATGGTATAAACCTCAATTTTGGGTTTGCAGTTCAATGTAATTTCAGTACAGCAGGGAAAACACAATTTGGCTAAGAAATATTTTATGAAATATTTTGAAAATAAATATTTAAAATTAATTAAAATTGAATAGTTACATTGCGTCATAACAATCATAACGAACTAAATGCTGAGCTTTCTAGTTCAGCGTATGGTCGCATATCTGGTATGATAAACACCCCTATAGTCATAGTATTTTATTTAGGACAGTATGAATTTCCTGGCAGAAGTACGTTGATGCCGCAGGCAGACTGATTTGGAGAGAGGCTTTCGGCCGAGGTCAGGCTGTACATACACTTAGATGATGTCCTCTTAAATGAGTTAGCATGTTGGATGTGTTTACAGCAACATAGCCAAGTTCCATATACAGAGCCACAGAAAGAGTCTTGGTCTAATAAACTACCGTTTACAGTCTTGGTCTAATCAACTACCATTTCCAGTCTTGGTCTATTCAACTACCGTTTACAGTCTTGGTCTAATAAACTACCGTTTACAGTCTTGGTCTAATCAACTACCATTTCCAGTCTTGGTCTAATAAACTACCGTTTACAGTCTTGGTCTAATCAACTACCATTTCCAGTCTTGGTCTAATCAACTACCGTTTCCAGTACTGGTGTAAATTTAATGGGAAGCTGAAATGTTCTCAAACTGCCAATTATGATTGACTGTAACCAGCATTAGCTATAACCAACTCACACTCATAATTAGCATAATGTTCTCCTTGTTGAACATCTACTTGTGAAATTAGCTTCTACCCATGTCAATACATGTATTCATTCATTTCATTATGTGTACCGAACTGAAAATTATGTAACCGAATGGCACACAATGAATTTGTGCACCATTACAGCCCTAATAGAGAGGTGGATTCCAGGAACATAAACTGCATAAAAAATAAATCAAAAACTCAAGAGAAAGTGTGAAGACGATACATACGGTGCAAAGTCATGCAAAACTGAGTCGATAGATTAACATAAATCAACAGGGGTCCACAAGTTATGTACGGCACACAGTTATGTAGAGTATATTTTTTAAATGCTGTCCAAAACATCACTAATCCATCACCCTCCAGTACGGACCCCTCACCCCCATGCTGTCAACAAGTTGCATCACAAATCCACAATCTACCGTCTGCTCTGTTAAAAAAAATGGTATCACCGGTGGCAAGGAGTGAGAGCCCACAAATTTCCCACCCAAAGGAATGTACTTCAGTGAGAATGCCGGTTTCTGTACCCACACCAGCAACTGCCCATGCATTTGGTTTCAAAAGCCTTTTAGAGGATAATTGCTTTTACTGAAAAAAAGAATTCAAGTTTCATTTTAAGCCACAGGCAGAAGTATGCGTACGCAAATGAACAGAAATAGCCTGAACTGGATTAGCGTCTAAATTGAAAAATTGAAAATGCGCTTCTGCTGGTGTGACGGAGCAAGCTAGCCCCTCTAACCGTTTGCGTTATCGCCGGGGTGATTCGCCGGCTCGTATCCTCATTTATTTTCATGACTCTGGAGAAAATTTAATTCAATTGTCGCAATATTAAGTTACCCCAGTGATATTACACCCAGCAAAATCACAGTTTATGGTATTAAGAAATGAGCAGAAACAATTGTGTTATATCACACTTATAAGGAGAAAAAAATTGTGTTGGGCTCTATCTTGTGTTGCCTTTGAAAAGAAAACAAATGTTTACAACCAGGACAAACATCAAAACAGAAAACAATTATCAGAGAGAAAAGTGGACTATAGACATAGCAAAAAATTAGCAAATTCTTCTGTTCAGATACCATCCAAAAAGTAGCACAGAGTATATATAATTGTACATGGTTGCCTTTCGTTTGTCGCAGAAGATAAAATCTGCTATTTACAGCTGAGACAGTTATCTCCGAATGGGTTCAAAAGCTGCCGTTAGCCTTATTTTGAACCTACACTGTAGGAGAATGACTCCCAGTTGGTGGACATGTAGATACTCGCGGACTCGGGCTTCACAGAAAGCGGCTGAGATCTCCAGACACCCAGCATATATTTGGAAGCATTTCTGCTCTGAATTAAAAGCTGGGGGTTGAATAGTGCGTTCAGTTTTGGTTCAGCTCCCACTATCGTTGGGCGACAGGCTTGTTAACATAATTTAATCATTTTCTAGGTGCTTAAACAGGTGCTACCAGCAACCACTCTCTGCTCCACCTCCTTGCAAGAGATGAGGCTTGCTACCCGAGGTCGAGACCCAAGTCCCCAGGTATAAGGGCTGGTCTGACCCTTTGCCATAGTTCTACAGGTAGCGCAACCATGGTTGAACATCTATAAGGTCCTCAAGCTCCTCTACACCTGTTAGTACACCTGCAGGGAACTTTGGACCAGCTGGCATTGGCCCATAGCACCCAGGACCGGAGGCACAGACGTGACAGCTTTGGCTCGACCTGGGAGCTGAACCTACATTCTCCACAGCGACCTCCCTGCAGGAGATGGAATTATCTCGCCCTGCTGACGAGCAAAAGGCCCCCAGCTAAGACAGCTAATCTATGTCTTGTCCTGACTCCAGGAAGTGACCTTATCACTACAGCAGCATCGCTTATGCTCAATTGCCATTTTTTTCAGGCCATCGCAGACAGAAGGCACACATATCTATCTACCCACAAATCAGAGCACCTTCTCGTAATTATTTAAGATACATTAGGCAATCCAGTGTTTTCCCTGATATTTTATTAGCTAACTATGTGAGACAAGAATGCTAAATGTAGCTATTTTGTTCTACTTGCCACCTAGGGTGAGATTTACCGACAGAACCATTTACCTGTCTGGGAGGGCCGATCAAATCCAAAACGTTGAATAGCTCTACGCCATTAGCATTTGTAGCTTTAGCCAAACTTTGCTAGCAAGAGGTCCAACCTGTTTTCTAAAGCTCTTTTGGCATGCCCCTGCTTCCTTTCGGTTGCTATTATGGGACGGTACCATTTGGGATGAAAGAGGCCCCTTTGCACATAGCTGGACTGTGGCTGAATTCTGTTGCGTCTGGGCAGGACATGTGGGCGAACAAAGGTGGGACTGAAGACTATTAGGTTGATGTGGCACTACAGCCATTGTGTTGAATGGGTGCTTTGTTAATTACAGGCCTCGCCAGTGAGTATGCCTGAAGGAGAACGAGCCACACTCACTCACACCCACACATATTTCATTGCCGTTCGGTTTTGCCAGGTAACGTTGCCTCCTCAGGCACCAGGAGGACGGCTGCCACGGTCTGGAAATGCACGACTCGGGTGAAATAGTGACTGGGTGGTAGTGAGTGTGAGTATGCTTGTGAGTACAGGTCTGTCTGTGGTATCCTGCTCAGTGCACAGCCCCCAACTATGAGCCTAATTCCATACAGCACCATTTCAGGTAGATGAACAGTGTCCTATTTATAAGGGATATGCTGCATTGCTCAAACTTAAAAAAAAAATCTGTTCTCATCCATCCATCTCCCATATAACTATTCTGGATATGGGGTTGTGGGGCAACCTGGAGTCTATCCCAGGCAGCAGAGGGTATACGACAGGAGTACACTGTGGATGGAAGCTTGTCTAATCCTGCTCTCTTTGCTGGAAGAATAATATAGAGACCCTAAGAGAATTATGTAACTAAACTACTGTTTATGGATAGCTTAAAGACCTTGCAATACGATTTCTCTGGTTAGGAAAAACTGGGATTTTTTTTTCCCCCTAAAGAAAACATTACACCCATATCACTGGCTGGATTCACCTCAAAGTAGGGTGCCCACCTAATCCGTGTCAGGGGGGACACTATGAACTAGGACAGGATCTGTAAACTACCGTTTCAGTCATTTCAACTAAAAGGACCCAGATTTCACTTAAACACTGACTTCTTGGTGTGTTCTGATTGGTCAGTCTCCTGTAATCACGCACGTGCCACTAATGTTAATGTGAAACAGCTGGACGAGTCTTTCAGTCAAGGAGACAAACCTTCCAAAGCGCAAGATGAAAACTATTTAGCCAAGTCCAGGGCCTCTCAGTTTAAAAAGTAGTTTGCGAAACTCCTCATAGTGTCCTCTCTGACACGGATTAGGTGGCCACCCTACCACCAAGTGACACTGACATTGTCACAAACGGCCAAACACAGCTAAAGGAAGCCTGGGATGCAGATGAGAGTGCAGGAGGTTTATAAGCAGTGCACAGGGCAGACTGAGATGATCGGGGCAACAGAGACACAGCCACTGCCGCCCGCAAAGACAACACTAGCCACAAGGAACTAGTGAGAGAGGGCCTAAATGCTTATGTATAAAGGGGAAAACACAGGTGCAACACATGAGGGCAATCAGGGCAGGATAATGGGCAATTACTAGACACAAGAGGGTAACACAATGGGCAAACACAATAGGCAAACAATAGGTAGGGCCTACAGAAATAAAGCCCCTCTGTGGACAGAAGCACCAGCTGACCTGCCTCAGGAATACCTTTATGCAACACCTCAGCAACACCTTTATGCAGAGAGACCCTCAGTCTGACCCTGATTTACAGTCCAAAGCAGTGACTGTGGTAATTGTACTGTAAGATGAGCTGTGAAATGCCTACATGTTTTATTTTACTTATTTTTTTTTAATAAACTGATGATTCATTCAGGTTTTCACCATAATACAAAATTAAGAGACCACAGCACTATTTTTTGTCTCACTCATTTTTCCATTTATGGGTGTGCTTCTGTGAGTAATATATATTTTTTTTTTTGCAAACTGCAGCCTGATTCTTCCCTGTTCCTCATTAATGAAGGGCTTCTTCCTTGCTTTATGAGTCTTCAGTCCTGCTTCTAGGAGCCTGATACAAACTGTCCTAGCAGTGTTCCTCACACCTGCACTTAATGCTTCCCGTTCCTTTTGAAGGTCACCTGATGACCTGACTCATCCTACAATTCATGAGAAACTGTCGGAGAAGCTAATGGTCATCTCTGACATTAGAAAGTCACTTCTGCTCTTTACCTGACTGATTTCTCATCGCTCCCAGTCTCTTCCTGTTTCACCTTATGCTTGTGTACTGCTGTTTTAGAAACTTTGAGCCTGGAAGCAGCCGGCCTCGCAGTGTAGCCTTCTGCTAACAGAACCAGGATTAAACAACAGATTTAAAAATGTAGATTTGTTTAAAAGTATAGATTGGTCTCTTAATTTATTCCACGGCTGTATATAACATAATTGGGCAGCACAGAAGCTCTGCTTCCTGAGAAATCGTAAAGATTTAAGTATCTCTAAATTGCCCGTAGCATGTGAGCGTGTGCCCTGTGACAGACTGTGTTACCCAGTGCAGACACAGCTAGGGTCTGAAGTGCGTCCCAGGAAGTACAAGGCAGGGGGCGCCAGATTGGGATGCAGGTAGCCTGATATCTAATAATGTTATTATGGTGTCGAATATCACATTACCAGTGCGGGGGAAGTCACTCACAGAAGTAATCCATTACAGAGAGAGGTGGAAAGTTCAGGTCCCAAAAGTACCAATCCAGACCAAGGTTTTTTTTTTCAACCAACCAGTTCAGCTCTCTCCGACTATGAATCTTTTTACTCAACTGGTTGGTTGAAACAAAACATTGGTCCGGATTTGTGCTTTCTGGACCCAAACTTTCCACCTCTGTCTGTAATGGATAACCTTTGTGAGTAACTTCCTCAAAACTGCACATTTTACATTAATACACATTATAAGTGCATTTAATAAAAACTTCCAAAGCTTTAATAAAAATGGCCACAGCTTGGTCTGCCTGCTACCCAATGACTCAAAATCCGCTAGTTAGGATGAACTTGTGCAGTGGCTGAGTCCATTGACGTTCTGGCATAATGAAAGTAGACTGGGCGAATGGAGTTTGCGTCTGGGTCGGCTGTGCTGCCGCGGATCGATACAGGCGAGCTCTACGCCTCTCATCCTCAAACACTAAATTAAGATAAATATTGGTACTTCTATGGCCATGGACTGCGAGGTGCCATTCGCTGAAGATCGGGTTCACCCACGGGGCTTAAACTGTTATTTATCTGTTCAGTGATGCTGAAGGATTTCGATTAGCAGCTTGCAGCAATGGTCCAGTGACTTTTTATAGTGTATTTAGAAACACGGCAGAGACGTTTTGGAAGAAGAATGTAGGTGTTAATTAACCACATCCAGTTTGTCCTGAAAGGTAAAATAATGAGGTCTACAGTTGTAATCCATTGGTTTAATTACCTGTCCACTTCAGTCGGAGTATGGGTGTAAATATATATAAATATTATTTCATGGGTATTACATGGGTAATTATTTTACTTCTTTTCCATGTTTAATTAATTAGCATAGTTGAAAACTATAAATTGGCATGGAGAACAAGTTCACCCAGCAATCAAATCAGTGGCTGAATTGTTAATCCACACTATATCGGCGGCGAGTATATCCACCCTATCACGTGTTACCACATTACTGGCAATTATGATTATCACACGCAGATATCGGATGTATAATCTCTGCACAAACAGCACAGTCTGTCCTTCTTCAATGAGACACAGTGGGGAATCTAATCAAAGCTGATTTAGAGGACAACAAAAAAAAAGGGATTAATGCAGGGGTTCTGGTATATATTTATGCTGGAAGAGTCCAAATTAATTATTTTTGGGGGGGGGGGGGTGCATCTCTTGTGAGTGCAGTGGCTGGGAGAAGAACAATATAGAACCAGGATATTGTTGTGAACATTAACGGACTTGGGAAAGTCAACAAGAGAGTCGTTAGGGAATTAATTGCGCGTAGCTGGATGATTAACCCCTATATGCAGCTCCTGGTTACCTCTGCTTGAGAAGCAGGGAATGAAACATCCTCGACCAATTACTCCGGAGCCTCTGTACGGCTGGGAATTGTTCATTTAATACGCGCTAATCCAGCCCATTGCGGCACGGTGACACCCTTCCTCTAAACGCAGCTGCAGGAACTGGGTCTGCTTTAAGAGAACGCTGCAGCTGTATGTATCCGCACAGCCTGCCATCAGCAGTGACTCTGCTGCCCCATGCTTGGTGTGTCATTAATAACCGCCTTAGCGGCGCCATGTGACATCCAGCCACGCCCACCTGTGTCTTCCCTCTCGGGCATTCTGACTGCGTGCCCCTGCTCGTCGTTAACAGCATTGCCTCGGCGCCAGCCAGGGACCCCCCGCCACCGCAATCAGCTCAGATGGGGGGTGACGGAGCTGCTCGTGACCTGCCAGAGTAAAAACCAATCAATACACAAAGAAAGATTGATGAGCGAAAGCCATGCGAGCAGGCCGAGAGCAGCAATCATATAAGCTGCAGAGGCTTGCAGAACTGCCTATTCTTATCTGGTTTCCATGTGCCTGCGTCTACAGGACTCCCTTCGCTGTGACTCACGATCAGCTTCATCCAGGCAATGCCATTGGATACCCACACTGGACATCAAACCAATCAGAATGCAAGACCAGACCACTCATAAGCACAGGATAGCCTGATAACTAGTAGCGCCCCGTGTTGCCATCCCCCGCTGGATGGTCACTGCTTTCGCTAGGCCCGGTCCCGCGCAGTGACTCAGCAAGGCTCCAGCTTCGATGGACAGGCTGTAGCGAAAATGACTCTTCACAAGATGAAAACGGATTAGCGGACTTCCGCAGGCAGCCGCCAAATGCGATCTGGCTCCCCATTAGCTCACGGGCTCCTTCTGACGCCCATCACTTCAGCTGTGATGGCACTTGAGGGCAGCAGGGGGCTCGCGGGGCAGGCCGGTAATCACACGTTCCCCGGCGGAGTAAAGACACGATCAGAGCTCGCTTAATGGCCCCGAGTCCGCTTTATACCACCATGTTTCGTAGGTGTGCCTAGATGAAGGCTCTGCATTTCCATTAGTTTTGACTGAGGACGTCCCAAGAGATTTCAGCTGCCGAAAAGAAAGGTCGTACCACGTGAAGGACGTAAACATAACTGCAAAATTATTTCGTTCATTTATTTCATTGTTTTAGTTTAAAGATTGTTTAAGATTTTCTAATAAATCCTATCAATTAATAATAATTTCCACCCTCTCCCAAAACACTCATAAGAGCCACTCTCACTTCAGGAGAAGGCCAGGCCGTGTTTATCGGCGACGTTTATAGGGACGCGCACATTAAATGTCGTCAGAACATTTAAATGATTGAGTCGTCTTCCTCCGGCCTGATAGTTAAAGAATCATTTAATAGGTGGAAGAAAGTCAAAAGAGAAAATACGGTGACAGATGGCTCATAACCATGACTGTTCAACTCGGTGCCAGAAGAAGAGTTGAAACCCTATAAAACTTTTTTGTTGTTATTTTTGCTTTGAAAAAAAAATCAACAAACAGCTTTTTAAATAATGCTGCTGACTGGCAGTTAGCTGAAGACTCCCTCCACTGCCACAAGCTGACTCAGTAACACCCTTAGCTAGGCCGAAAGGCGCGCTCTGAAATGATGAGGTCATTTCTCATTTGAAGAGAGAAAACACAGATAAAAGTAACTTTTTCTGTTAGATTTCATTTTAGTCACCCTGCCTATGAATATGTTAGCTTCAGCCGGTTCAAGTTATCCGACACAGGAGCTGTTTACGTAAACAGAATGTTGTTAAAACAATGGATCATTTGGTTACACTTCACTGTGGGGATGCAAATAATGTAGTACACTCTTATTTAATACATTAACTAACAGGAAAAGTGTTAGTTACCTACTGATCCCATGTTTGTTCACCATTAATCAATCATAAAGGCCCATGGATTTCATGCAGTTACTATATTTGTTCATGATTTGTACTTGAGTAGTAACTGAGTTACACTAAGTTATTTGTTCCCCCTCAAATAACGTGTTAGCAATCCTTCTGAGGGTTAAACACACCTCTCCCGAGAGTGCGTTCGGGGCCACTGTGTCTTCGTGTTCGTAACACACCTGGCTGAAAGACGTGCGCTGCTGAAGACGGCAGCTGACTCAATTCAACTTCAAAAGTTATTTCTTTTCATCAACCAACTTTAATAGCTATTACAGAAAATAGGGGCCGGTGGAACAAATGTAGACTTAATAAACCCTTTTTCATGTCAGTAGATAATAATCCCTGTCAATCTACATTTATATAGCATTGGACACCTACAGAACGATTAGAAGAGACTTCTTTGGGCAAAGAAATGACCTCAATATGCATAATTTCCCATTTCTCCTACCCCCAAACAGCTCTTCATTCGAACTTGCTTTATGAGATCCAGATGAATAGGATGAAGTTAAATGAATTGGATGTCACAAAAAATAATAATTCCAGCCCTTTGTAATGTGTGTTCCTCACCCTGAATGCCCGGATTAAATGTCACATTATCTCACCATGCTTCGTGTTACATACACGACAACTGGAAATTCATTAATTAGCTGAGTAACTAATAACGGCTGATATTAAAAACTCTGACCTGTTCCCTCTGCTCTCTCTGTCTTTCTGGTGACTATCCTCTTATGGCCCATGATGTGTGACCTGAACTGATAGCTGTAATACTGGTTTTTCGTGTGTGTTTTGTGTGACCACAATCTCTGCTACCTTTTGCCCAATGCATTCTGGGATAGCCTTTAGCCCAGTGCATTCTGGTATAGGTCTCAGCCTTCCCGTGACCACACCTCAGATAACCAGTTATGTAAACCAGATGGATTATCGAATTGCTACCGCTTTTAGTTCAGCCCGGAATTGACGTTATTTCCAAAACCAGCCACCGAATGAGGGAAATGTTTACCTTTTTTGTTTTCGGTCTTCTGCTGATGGCCAAATCGGTACGACAGTCGGGTGTCAGGAACCAGCACCAGTCTCCTCAGAGGTGGAGAATAAGGGAAGCCCACGGGCCGACATATCTGTCCCACTGTGACGGATGCACCACGCTTTCTACTGTTTGTCTAGAAAACGGCTTACTTAGATCAAGCCTGACAGTGATTTGTCACCAGGCTGCCTGCGCCAACCTCATTAGGACAATGAATCTTCGAGGACGTTATCCCAGCGTGAGGCCGCTGTGGGGGAGAGGGGCAAACGGCTGGCCCGCCTAATTAATGACCCCTCGATGCAACGTCTTTCATTTAATTATTGCCCCACGCCTGAGATCAGTAAATAAGCTGGAAATTGGATAGCTAGATGAAAAATTTTGTCCTAAATGCACCCGAAAAAGCAAAGATACCTTGTGAGCATGTGTGTCAATGACAAGGAATTTCCGTGGCAAGACGGCAAGCGTGGACGGGTCCCAACAGATGGCCGTGAATTCTGCCGTCCGACATCAAAACTGGTAACTAACGGGAGAACGTCCCGCAAGTCTCGCTGAATACCTCTAAGGAGAATCCCAGCTGTTCCACACTGATATTCTCGACCCAGATCTCCGTCGTACACATTGTGCAGGAAGATATTTTTCATGCTTTCTTAAGCATGCCAGTGTCTGAGATGAAGCCTTTGTTTAAATAAATCTGACTAATTGTCATGCATAATTTATACACATTTAAATAATTTATAATATATACACACCCTGTTTAGTATTATTAAAATGTAACCTTAATTGCTTACAGCGTGTTGTAAATGTTGTTTATAAACTACTGATTTTTTTTTCAAGTTAAAGCTAAATAATTCAAATCTTATATAGTATTCATTCCTATGAAAGCAACTTTATGAATAATTACATTTGTTATAAGCAAATAGTTTAAATGTGAAAGGAGTTGTTTGTAACAACTAATAAACTTTAATAAAATAAACTTTAAAACCTGCATTTTTAATCCCTTCTGTATGTGAAACCAAGACCATACAATGCCTTACATCTTCATTTGTGTCATTATTGTATAAAGCTTGGTGACTAAACATATAATTCATCTGTCCATCTTCAGGACAACTTACCACTACATGTTCTTGGTGAATATTACTACTGGTAAAAGCTATGTGAGGATAGAATGAAAAGAATGATCAAAACATTATACATGAGTGTGGGAGGCGGCCACCAGAGGCCCCGCCCACACACTCTGGTCAATACTCATTAACACAAAAGGCCGTCCCAGAACAGCCACTTGATACCTCTTTGAGAACCTCTCAGCCAGAAGGAGGTGGAACCCGATGTTTTGTGTTGCAAAATGATGACATCATGATAACATCATGACCTTGATACGTTATTATCAATGCAATTATCGTAATCTTCAAATCAGACGTCCCCTTCTAGTCTACTGCACACATGAAAAGTCGATAAACAATGGTTCATTAGCTCAAAAAAGCGAGAAAATGTTTGCTTCTTATAGAGAGAGCCCCAATGTATTTAAATAAAGGGTTAGTGTTCCATTGGACTTGGAAAAAACTTAAAAATGCTCTCGGATCTCCACCAGGCCTCGTCGGATCAGAGATCCGGCGTTTGCTCCAAAGCCAGGCATGTGTTTCCCTCGTACACTCAGCACGGGAGCGAGGTTCTCCTTTCAGCTCGCGTCACGCTGGTGGCACCTATCACATCCTGTTTGCCGAAGCCAGCTGCCGAAACTTTGCTCCCCCGCTTCTCTGGGAAATAGAAACAATTCTTACATCTCTCTTCACTTTGCTGTTGGTTCAGTACACGCCAGAAAAAAATGATTTTAAATGACATACGGAGAGCTGCTAAAAACTGAAACACATTCATCATGCGGAGAGAAAATGTATATGGCTAACAAGGACAATTCAGGTGAGATCACTGTCATCATTAAAGCGCTAGAACCTTCCGTATAGTGTATAATAGATACTATAGTACACAGTGACTGCTTTACTGGGTACCAGGTAGGACCTGCTATACAGACACTTCTAGGGTAAACAATGTGTCCATTCAAACAAAGCTTTCTGCTCACTCTTGTGCTGAGCTGTTATTTTTGCACTTGTGGCCCTCCTGTTAGCTTTAACAAGTCTGGCTGTTCTCCTTAGACCTTTCTCATTAAGACTGTTTTCAACCACAGAACTACCACTTACTGGATGTTTGTTTTTTCATCACACCTTTCTCTGTAAACTCTAGACACAGTAGTGCATGATAATTCCAGGAGGGTGGTTGGTTCTGACATTCTGAGACCACCACGTTTGGTACGAACAATCATGGCACGTCTTAGCCGTTGTGATGCTTACTCAGACACTAAGGGTGTACTCACACTTGGCCCGGATGCCTTGTACTGTGCCCGAGCATGACTGCCCCCCCCCACTCCCCTGCTGGTCTACACACATATTGCGCCCGAGCATGCTTTTGTCATCACCATATAACTTTTTGTGTTAAAAAAAACATAGGAAGGAAAGCACTCTTGCATATCCCAATGGGATTCATGATTAATGTCCTTATTGTGTGGCTTATTTGGAGTCATTTTGGGCGAGATTACACATTTAATTTAAGTATGCAACACAGTGATTTTTATTTATTCGTGCTCCATGTACTGTATATAGAGATAGCCCCTCATTTCAGCAAATATCTCAGTGTTTGTGCAGACTAGTGTTGCATGGGATACGGGTACTGAAAAGGTTCCCTTGCCACCACAATTTTCTTTAGTACCAGTGCTAATTACACTATTACATACATCGCTAATGCTATACTGCTAACGCTAACCATTGAATCAGAGCCATGGACTCTCAAAAACCCACACCTCTTGCATGCATTTTTAGTAACAATAGAAGTGCCCAACAATCAGGGGTGGATACACCCTTTATAAAATTTATACAATGTATTATTGTTCTCCTTGTAACTGAATGAATCAGAACAAAAAAAAAAAATTAAATGTAGCGATCTGTACAGCCTACTTGATCTGTTCCTTCCAGGTTTGGTGCATGGATAGTGTGCATCTGTGCATGTGTGCATGTCTGCATGCGTGTGTCAGCTGCATAATTCACTTCATGTCTGTTCTGTACTTGGCATGGTTAGAGATCACACTACATGTGTACCGTGCCCAAGTCCGACTATGCGTACTGCCCCGGGGGCACTGTAAGGAGCGATCACACTACATGCGTAACGTGCCCGAGTCAGACCAAGCGTACTGCCCCGGGGCACTGTAAGGAGCGATCACACTACATGCGTACCGTGTCCGAGTCCGACCAAGCGTACTGCCCCGGGGCACTGTAAGGAGTTATCACACTAGTCAAACATAGTGCACTTTGGGGGTCAAACGTGCTGGTGCACGGTGTGGATCGGATAGTGTGAATATGCCCACCTGTCTCTGTGTCATATGTGTTCAGTTGTAACTGCATAGTTGTACTTTTTGGAGGAGCAGGCTGCTGCAATTAACATGTTCCTATTGGAAGTGGCTGCTGTCGTCATGTTGGGATTACAGATTTCTCCATAGAAATGAATGGAGAGAACCCCACAAAGATATAATTACAAACGTGTGTGTGTGTGTGTGTGTGTGTGCACGCGTAATTCACTGGCATCCCATCCTGGATGTCCTCAGTTTTTTTGTAGTCATACAAATTACGATCCTTCTCGAAAAAGGACAGCTCATCCCTTTGAAGTGCATTGCAACAGAATAGTTTTTTTGAGTGTTTGTAAGAGTACAAAGTCTGCTTATCACAGTCAAACTGCAGGCTATTGTTTCATCAGACAATAGGTGCACAATTCCAATTCCATTGTCCCCACCATTGACTCGTATACCAGCAGTTACGTAACTGCAATTCTGGACAATGTGAATGCATATTTTAGCCATATATATATATGCTAGAAAGAATATATGCTAGAAAGATGCTATTATTTGATACATTACATTTTTAGGTTAAAAAGGCTAAACAATGTCACTTCCTGCCAATCCAGCACAATCCCTCACAAGCCTACTGTCTCGCTGCCAAGAGAGTGCCCCGCTTTAATCCATTAATTAATTTGTAAGTTATTGCAGGTGAGTAGAAGGGGGCTGTCCATGACTTTGTAGCTCCCCCAAAAACATACCCATCCCACTCCGTCTCACGGAGCACTGAAGGTTTGTTTAATTATTAGCGCACTCGTTTGAAGCAACTGGCAGTTCCACCCAGCTGTGCTGTCCAGACATACTTTGACAAATTTCCTCGACCCAGACAGCTATAACGACGCACAAACCCTCCCTTATCTGCCGTTTGTAGCTCTGATCTCCCTTCCGACGTGGAAAGGCAGCCACCGGACCATGGCTAGACAACTCTGGGACTCAGGAGACCCATTATTCCCTTTGTGCTGTGATGGACTCAACCTTTAGTAGTGTAA
Source organism: Gnathonemus echidnorhynchus (assembly GCA_026776725.1). Classification (NCBI taxonomy): domain Eukaryota; kingdom Metazoa; phylum Chordata; class Actinopteri; order Osteoglossiformes; family Mormyridae; genus Gnathonemus; species Gnathonemus echidnorhynchus. The sequence continues at coordinate 6,132,095 of JAODJU010000045.1, read as the reverse complement.
GGAGTCCTAGTCACAGATACAGTGTGGGGAATTTACGGCTGCAGCTCACCGGCAGTCACACAGGAAGTGACAGGAGAAGGTAGGCGTGGGTGCCAACGCTGCGGGATTAAAGTGAGTCACCGCCCTGCGGCGGCCGGCATTTAGAATGGCCAGGGGCTCTGCTTTTGGGAGGACCGTTTGAGGCAGAAATGATGAAAGACATTAATATTTTAATGAAGCGTTTAGTCACTAAAGCCCTCGCAAAGCGCAGAATTAATGCCCACGTTACAAGCACGGCAAACGCTCTTTGGAAAAGCTGACAAGATTCTTGTCACAAGTCGCCGTGCATTTCGGAATACCTCGATTTACCAGGCATACGGATAAAGCTGACGTTGACGTCAAACGCAGATGTGAAAGTGTGCTTCTCAGAATCCAGAAGGCCATTAAATCAGAATGTAATGAACTGTCATCCGTTACACATCCATGAGAAAATACATTAAGAGTGTCATGTACAGGTTACATTAAATCCCAGCATGACTCAACATCTACGTTTCCCACGATGACTCAATTAAAGTTCAACAACAGTGCATCAGCAGAAGTCATTTTGAATTGCAAGCTAATAACCTTACCTATTTTTGACAGTTTCAGTTTCACTAATAACATCCAGCCAAAGTAAAAGGGCAAGAAAACGTAGGAATACCGAAGTTTGAAATAAATGTAAGTGTGGACATATTTACTGAACTTGACTGAATCTATACTCCATCCTTCCATACCTCCCAGATATGTCTGTGAGTCCTTTCACCAGCACTGATTCACCAGTTAAGAGGATATCAGCAATAGCTCTTTATCATGAGGACCAAACTAAACTTCCAAGATGCAAGCAAACCGCAAACAGTCCTCCAAGACACATGGGGGTGCCATCGCGGCCGTGTCTCACTCTCACTTGATCCTCTTTTCCTATTAAACCTGCAGCACTTAACCTTTAAGCACAACAGCTATTGGATTATGAGGATTACATGACAGTAAACAAGAGCTATGTGTTTTTGTCTCACCTCACGCGCGAGTCCACGGTACACGTCCTTCTGAGGATGTACGGAGGTGGTTTATGTGACTGCAGTAAGGGCCTTAATATGCGTGTGCATACATTGATAAGAGACCAACACACCTCTTGCTCCTTGGAGACAAAAGTGAAAGACACACAAGGCAATTAATTAATGACAGCATGCACATGCTACATTGCGCTCCTAATGAACTTGGTCTACAGACTCTAATACTTATTTTCATTCCATAGCTGATATTGGACCTAATTGGATTTTTTCACATTACCTACGGATTCAAAAAGTGTTTGAACTAATAAATCGCATCATCTCGTGTAGTTAAAAATAATGAATCACTGCATTTAAGACTAAGCTGAACATCAGTCATTGGACTAACATCCTGGCATGTCAATTTGTTACAAGCTTCAACAGGAGAGATTAGGAGGAGAGAAGGCAATGGAGGAAAGGCAGAAAAAAGAGAGGGGTATTTAAGGGGAAAACACACACACACACGTGGCAGGAACTGGCACTAGCACCAGCAAGGGCCATTGTACACCCCCCTCACCTTTTCACATTTGGCACATTCCAGAAGGGTCCTCACCTCACAAACAGCCCGCTAATAGCTTATCCTAATTTCCAAGGCAGGGAAATCCGGTAACCTGTCCCTGCTGACCCTGTACAAGGGACATATAAGAACAGGTATCTCCTGAGCAAATAGAGGGGAGGAAGGATTTAGATCTAATCTCATGTTCAATCCCTGGGGGGGACAAGACCCCCACGATCATCAACGGCACATGCTAATGCTCAATCTGGAGTTCTGGAGAAAAAGAATTCCTCTAATCACGTATGTCCTTTGTGTTTTCAAAGAACACGAGAAGGACTACAGATACAGGCCGCTGCAAAATACCTCTGCTGAAGAACCAGAGATTCAAAAATCATTTTAAACATAATCTCTGTCATGGTTACAGTCACAGGAAGATGCCTGAATATTTTTCAGCCACTCACGATTTTGATCGCACTGTATATTGTCGCGTCCTATGAGGCAGAGCCAACCAGTTAGCCCCATCACTGGCTAGACCAGTGCCGACCAGTTTAAACCCTAAAATGGCCTCGCACACAGTGCAACGTTTTATTGCCCTGAGCGTACTGAGAGTTGCTGCCTTGTCCTGTTTCACTCCCCTTTTGCCCAAGCCTTACCTGTTCACGTTCCTTCCAGTTCTTGTCCCCCTCGGACCAGCCCGTTGTCGTCAACCTGTCTTTCGTGCACCCGTTACGTCTGACCGCCCAAGCTTTCTGACCTCCACCTGCCCGCTTGCCTGCCGATTCAAGTTCTGTCTGCCTGGCTTTTCAAATAAACTCAGCTTCTCTGCATCCTGGGTCTTCATGAATCTGTCCTCCGCGGTTCCGACAATATTTTGCCTCCATTTTGAGTTCTGGGGGAAAAAAAAGTGTGAATTTCCCAACCGTTTTTCACAATACAACTATGCAAGACATAAGCGGCAATATTTTTGTAACAGCTACCACTATTTGTAAAAATGACAGACATCAATTGTAATTTGTTTTTAAGTAGCATTCAAAGACTGTGATGATGCTAAACGCTTCCCATTTCTATGTCCAAAGCAAGGACGATGGAATACGGCTCCTTTTACACATCTTTATCTGAAATCAGTCCAGAACCAACTACCAAGCTCCTTTTGTGTCTGAGCTGGGGTCAGCAGTCAATGGCCTTGTCTGGAGGAGGCCCAAGTTCTCCAAGTTGTGTCTCTCAGATCTCAAGAACATTAAAGGAGTTTCGTCATCATTAAAGAAAACGCATCGGCTCGGCCCCACGTCCTTTGAAGCGAGATCCTCAAGGGAAGTAAGCCAGCAGAAATGCCCCCCCTCCCCCCCAAAAGCTTCTCTCTGTGTTGTCAGCTCCGGCTTGTGCCTTTATAATGAGCAACGTATGAGCAGAAGATGCCTCATCACATCAGTGCCTGTTCTGATTGGACAAGAGTCCGGGTGAAACCTCTAGAGATCAAAAGAGGGTCATCGGAGGTCATGGAACATATCACAGATGCACTTCAAATGTATTCATATTCAGCACAGTCATACACCCTACATCTTCAAACCGCTTACCCTGGGCATGGGGGGGGGGGCTAGAGCCAACATCTTAGTGAGACAGAAACAGGAAGTAGAAACGGTGGCCAAGTTGATCGTTTAAAGTCAGGGTGAGGTTTTTCAAAGGAACTGAAAAAGATTGTGGGAAAAAAAAAATCTGGAACAATTCAAATAATAACCACTGTGAATTATTCAGTTGATGACTAGCGAGCCTTCCGGATGTAACCCAGCCTTGTGTCCTGTCCTGCCTGGGATAGGCTCCAGCCCCCCTGTGACCCTGTCTAGAACAGATATTAGAAGATGGATGGGTAACTAAGCATTTTTGGGAATAGACTATGGGAGTCTATGGGATTGTGAATTCAGAGCCCATCAGTAATAATCATTTTAACTAACAGATGGGTAATTTGTGCAGAAGTAAATAATATAAAGGATAAATTTATGATACTAGACTGAAACAACATTCTGGTTATCTAGCACCATTACGCTTGAATCTCAATATAAAATATGTATCACAGCAGTAGCCAGTATCCCATGTTATAAAAACACACGGATGTCTCTCATGCTTTTGTTGGCCCGTCTATTAATCTCCCACGAAAGCCAATCAGAGAGGACGCAGAGGCAATCAGAGCGGCAGCCCTCAGGCACATCCACCTGCCGTCCCGCAGACTGAGCCGGACACCGGCAGCCAGCCGAGAAGCAGTCGCTCCGCAAGAACCGGCGCTGGGAACGTGACCCAGGAAATGGGAGCGAGATCGGGCATGACATCAACACGCCGCCGGCTTTCCGGGATGCAAATTCAACCGCTGAGCGTTTTGTCATTTTCGACTCCTGACACATATTCTATTATTTTATTCATAAATGGGCACGTGTTCGTAGCTGGCAGCCCTATTACACGTTCACTAGCCATTACGTTCCCGAAAGTGCACCTTACCTCATTCACCCACGTCCATATCTTAAACTTTATTTCAGTTTAAAGTCTAAGGTGTTGCGATTTACTTTAAAATTGAAACCCGTTCTGCCGAGGTGGGGATGTACGGTTCCTCACAGCTTGATCCCAGCGAAGCAGGCAGTCGACAACCATTATAATAATCCTGCTGAGAGGCAATTTGTAACAGGTAATACGAGGGGAGCGCCAGCCCCGGAGGTGAGGACGGGGTACCTGTCAAGCGGCGCGATGTATAGGTGTGGCGTCAGCAAAACAATGCAGCCGTGTCCATATGCATTTTAACACAGACAGGCATTATAACAGCGAGTTCTTCTCAGCCACTGTTCCGGAGGGGGGGGGATGCATTAGGGGGAACCAAATAAAAGCGAGGAGCTCGTTAAACACACGGAGCCGAGGCACATCACAGTGGCCAGCCATTTATCCACGTCGGTTTAGATAAGACGGAGCGGGGCATAAAGCGGAGGCTTTAACGAGTGAAAAAGCGGGGAAAGGGAGCGGAGCTCAGCGTGGGTAGCACTTCACCGGGCCACTAACATTGGCCGGCCGGGATTACAGCGTCTCCCCGCGCCTTCATCTTAAAAGACCATCAAAGATAATTAATTGGATTTTTTTTTTTTATCCAGAGCTTTTTGTATGATACATGATGTTTATTTTTTCATCCATCCACCAGCGAAGCATTTATCCTGGTCAGGGTCAAAGGGCTTGGAACCTAAACCAGGCAGCGCAGGGTTCAAGGCTGGCGTTCACCTTGGATGGGGTCCCAGTCCATCACAGGAAATGTTATTCTCATAATTATTCATTTTTAAGCTGATTCAGTCACTTGTTCTTTAAATAGACTGTAACTGTCAGATTAGTGTCCATGCACAATAAATGCATATCTTGAATACCTGCTGACCTATTTTTGATCATGTAGAGCTATTTGATAATTTAGTTACACTGACTGGCCAGATCTTAGGACCAGTGAGAGAATTTGTGGATGTCAGCTGAGCAGTTAAACGCTTTAAAAGCGCCTCAAACGAAGGCCAGTTCTACCACAGCTGCTAATTTTCTGGCTTCTCTAGCTATTAGTGGCTGTTATCTTTAGAGGGGTATGTCATGACCAGTTAAATGGTTTGAACTTTCATTTGTTTAAAAATTGCACTGTTGTTACTGGTCTGCTTTTACTGGTCATGGCCTTCGAGGGGAAAGCGTTTTCACACTATAGGGAATGCATAAGCAGGGCGGCAGCTGATAAGCTCTGTTTCGTACAATAACCACCTTAACAAAAGCACTCTTCTTCACTTTAAAGAAGTAAAGCCTTTCAAAAAGGCGGAAGGAATACAATTGATGTTCTGCAGGAGTGTAATACAGCAGCTACACCCCACAATACTGAGTGATTTCAGTCTCTCCCTCGCCTATTCATTGAGGAAACGACGTACTCTGGACTGCCTATTTACTAAGAGCCCATCCAGTGGCGTTTCCCTCTCCAGTTGCCTAGTGTCTAAGAAAACAATAGAACAAGATTTCTGGGCAGAAGTTACAGTCTTTTGCCTTATCTTTTCACTCAATGGCGCTTTTAAGTCAGGGCTTTCCACGCAGAATGAAAGCCAGCTTGGCCACATCCAGTGACCACATGGCAGTGGAGCCTCTTCCCTGGGTCTACGGGATCTCCAGAGCAGAGACACTTTTGGGTCATTCCCAGTCCCCATCTCACCTGCTGGCCTCTAACAGCCAAGGATGTGACCCCAGCTAATTTGAGAGTTAATAGAAAGTTTATAGCATTGAGCTAAAACTTTAATTACAGTTAGCAAAGGCACTGGATGCTACCCCCACTGTGGAAATTTCCCAGAGGTAAACATATCAAACCGCCCTGGTTATGGCATCAGCCTAGTAGTAAGTAAATGATAACTTTGTGAGGATAACAGGAGTGCAACGTGAAGATTTCATCTGTGCCTTTTCTGTAATTTATGCACTAACCCTAACCCTTAGTACGGATCCACAGTGCACCTGGAATCTATTCCAGAAAGGGCAGGACACCCTAGAGGTGATGACACTTCATCACAGAGCACATAAGCTTATTTTTTAATTAAAACCCAGACTGATTCTGTGTCGAAGGTCCCCCCCACCCCCCACCTCTTGATGAAGTTCTCGAGGCACCAGCAGAATTCCTCTGTAGGCATGGCAGCTTGCCAAAATGATCCCAAAGAGCCCCAAACGGGCCGGAGGAGAGCCACGCCCACGGACACCCAACCGCACGTTTTCATTGGCTGTGGCCCTGTGGTCCCATCATCATGTCAGACGGCGATCATGTGACAGCTGGATCTCACAGAGAGCCTTCTCACTGACGTCCACCAATATTTGAGGGATAACACATCTTAAGTTGCAGTCTGCCTCCCCCCCCCCCCCCCCCACTCACACGCACATTCACTGCTGCTTCACTTTGACCGTTCGACAGACGGGACTCGTGGAAGTCGGGGGGAGGCGCCGGGGAAGGCGACGCGTCCTGCGACAGAACGCCGGGAGCGGCTGTCAGGTCTGCCTGCCTCGGCCAGGCCGCCACGTCGTCCCTCGCTGCCTGTCAGCGCCGCCATCAAACTGCTCCCGAAAAAACAGGTAGACATGTCAATGTGCCCAAATGACTGGATCATTTCATGAGGGCTGATTAATACGCTCCCTCTGAAGGTCAGAATCAGGAAATCAATCACTCAGTTCCCACCATTTGTCCTTTAGTGTTATAACAACATGATCCTTGTCAGTTACTATGTTTTCCAGAAGAACCCCCAATGCGTACTCGAGTTTAATAATCCAAATCAATACATGAGCCACAAATCCAGAATTGAATCAACATTGTCCTAAGTGGTCGTTTTGTACACGAGGAGGATATGTCTGCAGTGATTCCAAAACAAATAAATAAAATAGCAGCACAATCTCCTCATTTATTGAAATAAAAGTGCAGGTTGACCTTCCAAAACACTGACCTAAGGTGATATACGTTTTGATGTTTACCAGGCACTGCCCATTTCTGGACTTTCATGTCCAATCTTTATGGGCTAGTTACAGCAACTAGCGGATTTCTGTCCTGAATCAGAGCAGTGCTAAGCTCATGCGGCTAGATGTTTGCGTAACAGCTGCTCACTTCGTAACTCCCGAAATGAATTAGACTTTGGTGATCAGTGATCAATGTTGACACACCACAGCACACAGCAATGAAACGTATCCTCTGCATTTAACCCGTATGTGACAATGTGACATAGCAGGGGGCAGCTAATTCAGCACCCGGGGAGCAGTGCTTGGGGGCGGGACCTCGCTCAGGGTACCTCAGTGGTGCCTTGCTGGTCGGGGATTCAAACCAGCAATCTTTCAATTACAAGTGCGCTTCCTTAACCTTTAAGACACCACTGCCACATATAAGATTCCACTGCCACACCACTGATCTCATATAACATCTGTTAGCCTGCCTGCGTTGTTTACGAAAGCTTTTACCCAGGATGTGCCAAGGCAAGTGACACAATGCATCACCTATAAGTCACTAATGAGTATCTGCAACATTTACTTACAAAAGTAAACAATCACGGAGGTTGTTCTTATGCCAACTAGACACCATCTTCCCTGCTACAGCAAAACACATTTCTCTAGGACTTAAGAAAATATAACTAACGGTTTTAATCGCATAAACAGTTCAGCAGATGAACCTAAGTAATTTAAAACAGCCTCTATGCTTTCGTTATGCACAGGCGCCTCACACTTAAGCGAAAATTATGTTTGTTTCACCAAAATTTAAACGTACAAATTGTTTAGAAAAAAAATGCTTGCGGGCTGGTGCCATTTCTGGATGCATAAATCTCATCTTGGCAGCAGGAGAGGTCTGTGGTCAATAAAAAACAAACGACGTTTCACTTAATTATCTGCTGCTCTTAAATGACAGTCTCCAGAGGGCAGAACGTGCCTTTGGCTTAAAAGCATCAGGGAGTTTCATGTACTTATACCTCGCAAACATGTCAAAGTACGAACACACACTGATATTTTTTATATTTTTTAAAAAAGCTTACTCTATAAAGCATGTCTTTGGTTAAACAAATTAAATGCGTTAACTGCTTACACCATGTAAATGCATTGTATGTTTGCAGTGAATGATCATGCCCTATTCTAAATATATCAGGTACTATACAAAAACTGCACCAAAATAATGAATAAAGCATCGCATTTAGCAGATTAACAGTTTTGAAAAGTTTCCAAATGAGTATAGCTTATAGATTTTATAAAAATGTTTCCACTTCTCCAAATACCCATTATATACTTATATTTATATACCAAGTACATGGTGATTTCGTTTCATTTTTGTTTGTTCCAGGCCCGTTATATACAAACATATGCAAATTCTGAGAGACTTCTTGAATAACAATGACACTATTAATAACAATGAGATGAAGACAGCAACACTAGCATGAAAATTACCTGCTTTAATACATAAATTTCCATGATGGATAAAAAGGTCTTTTTGCAGTTTCAGCTTAGGATTTTATTAGTTGGTTTGGGAGACTGATGTAACACGAACTCATCTGTCCCCTTTCCCCACTCAACGCCGGCCCCAGGACCTGCACCGCACTAATTCATAATTAAATAAAAAATGCAGGTTCAGAGGATCTTTGTTGTAATTTGTAACGCTGTGCAATGATGACAAATCCAGTGGATGCTAATTCCATGTCCCTTTGTGTATTTGCTCCTCCTCTCCACCCAAATGGTCTGACTAATATGTGCCACACCATGCTGCATTCTGTAAGGCCTGGGGTGTCATGAACTGCTGGAACAGTTATATTATCAAGCACAAACACACCGGAGAGTCCCACAGAACTGCACGGATGCCCTAAGCCTAACCCTAAGCCTAACCCTATCCCTAACCCTAACCCTAACCATGCAGTAAGCCTAACCCTAACCCTAACCCTAAGCCTAAACTTGAACCATGGAGCTGCTGAAGAGGAGTAGCTTCTGGAAATGTCCCGAATGGACCGATGCATCTCACAGCTGTGGCCCCACATCAAGTCTGTCCTCCAATTTCACCTTGTCTATCAGAAGCCATCGTTCCAGCTTGAGGATGAGAGGCCCAGCACTTCATCAGCCCGACGCAGACGTTCTAATTACCCGGCACGCGCACGCATATCTCTCGGAGTTTTACTCAAATTCATGTGAACCCATTTCCACGCAGCATGTGTAGTTCAGGAGGTAAGGCCCCCAGGGCTCAAACAGATGTTTGGAAGAAGCTCAAAGCTGTAGGAATCCATCACGTCGAGCATCACGCTTTGACTACGTACCTTTTACCTCCTGAAGAACATGTGAAACAGGAATGAAAACCTGGCCCAAAGTTCCCTAAGTTACACACCTATAAATGGTGACCAGTCCTCATTATGTACCCAGTACTCATTCAGTAGCTAATTGTTACCAGAGATAGTTTCTTGTCGATACCACTGGACTACCTAAGGTCAGTCAGCATCTCTAGAAATATATTGTTTTTAACCATATATATATGCTGGAGCGACAGATGCTTCTCTATAGACAGCAATGTTAAAAATAGCTCAGCGACGAAAAGCAGACACAGTGTTCTCAGGAGGCGAGGACACGATTTGATACCTACCGACTGTTCACACGCAGAGATATCCTTGACTTTTCCACTAACCCTACAAAGAAAACATAATGAAGACTACTACAGAAACATACACTCCAAAAGCACTTACTAAAACCTACTTACCAACTCAAGAATGTACTTCGGATTTATAAACTGAAAATTAAGGCTAAAATATACTGTGTTACTAGCCGCTGTTGCTACATAAATAAAGTAAATAAAATCTGGTTGTTGGTCTCTCTTGGGATATTAGTTACATTTTAAGTAGTACAATTACTGCATCTGTTCTAGGGGCAGAAGCTGACTCACAGCTAAGACGGCTGCGGCTATCTGACTGGAGGGGCCCCTACTCACCCTCGCCAGGAATGCACACGGGGCTCACAGCTGGCAACAAAAGTACCCGAGTAAGGAGTACTGATGACATATGACACCTGGGCTGTGAACGAAGTCGGATCTCGGCCACATTCGGCAGCCACCGATAACCCATCTGCCGAACCCAAATGTTCATCTGGCAAGAAAGGCCCAAAAGTTTGCAGAACACAATATGGCAGCCCCCAGGAAAAAATAAAAAATAGATAGAGAACGTTGCTTGAACTGAGCACTGGGCAAGACCATAGGGAGAGTTTCCACTAATCTGTTCCAGCATCAGGATGAAGTATTTATCAAAGCTGAGATTCTTACCTTCGTTTGTACGTAACGGCATTTGGGAAAGGCATGGGAATCTGACCACAGCTTCTGTTTTGTAATAAGGCGGCATATCAATGTTAATGTCAACAAAATGACACAAACTCTCTGTCATTTACTTCTGTTCCTTTTTGGGCTATTTTGGCCCATCATTTACAAAATGTTACATCCTTGTACGTCAACACTGCAGGTTCTTCAGATAAAAAAACATCCATCCAGTTAGCAGATATGTCTTGCCTTTCGGAGAGAATCACTATTGCCTGGTGAGGCAGTTTAACTTTTGTTTGCAGTAGCACATGTTTGTTTGCAGAGGCATATGTTTGTTTGCAGTAGCACATGTTTGTTTGCAGTGGCATACGTTTGTTTGCAGCAGCACGTTTGTTTGCAGTGGTATACGTTTGTTTGCAGTAGCATACATTTACCGTATGCCTGCTGCATCTTTCTCTGGCCATCAGGGGGCACACTGCATGTGTGCGCATATAAGTTAAAACCGATTCCTTAATCAAAACCAAATCATTGACATGCTATTATGCTTTCTAGGTTGAAACCAGTAAGGTATATTGCATTTGGCAAACGTAGTAAGGATGGAACCTCTCTGCATGTCATACCTCAAACTGAATACCCCAGAATTAACTGGAACACTACAGATTTGTATCAAGAGTTTGAGAAACTACACAGTTACATCACGTTTGTCTTTGACGGTCCTCTTTCTTCCCTGAGCTGAGCCGCGAGCTGGCTGGCAAGGCACATGGATTAGTGATAAAGGTAGGGACATTTACAAGACCTTCAGATGGGGTGATGATGAAAAGATCCTTTTAATGTGCTGGATAAGTTTGCTAACTACATAAGACCTAGGAAAAATAAGAGAATAGCCACAAATTGCTTTAAACAGAGGAGACAAGGAGCAATAGAAATTTCTGACCACTTTGTGAAATATTTACAACTCATACTTATAGACTGTGAGTAAACTGACCCTGAGATATTGACTTGTGCAATTATTGTGATGGGTCCGTGAAAAACAAGTGCGGAAAGACTGGTGGATAATGGTGAGGAATTGACACTGGTTAAAGGTACAGAAATTCCATAAAACATTTGTCCAGAAGGAAGATTCACAAGTATCAGCTGAGTCTGCCAAAACTAAGCATGCAGCCTCTAATTAAAAAAATTGTAATCAGTGACAGAAAAAAACACATATGTACATCACACTCAAGCAACAAAAAGCCAATGTAAGTTCTGTACAAGCTTCAAGGAACATATCTATCAGAAGTCAAGGAAAGTGTCTGACTGAAGGTTCTGTTTGTTCATACAGTCACCAGCTAAATCATGGGGCAGTAGCCTGTCTCAAGTGCGAGGTTACCTCAGTAAATGTGGAATCAACTTAGCACCCAGCAGAAGATGAATTTCTGGAGATAAACCTGACACAGGCAGTTTCTCTAGTAGCCGTAGCTGCAGACAACATGCGGGCTGTAAATATCTAGGTTCTGTCTGAGGATGTGCAGTTTAGTGCGACACATTGACACTTGACAGTTATCAGCTACTTATGCACCCGGGTGAAATGAAAAGCTCTACCAGAGAGCTTTGCTTATTCTCTAACCACAAGCTGCAACCAGCTTCTGCAGTCGATCTTCCAATCAAATACAAGGACATTGTTAATACAGCACAGAAGAATGTGTTCAGTGGTGCCACAAAAGAAGTTTTAGGGTTCATTATCTTGAATCCTTGCAAAATAATACATAATGGTGAAAAACATGCATAGCTGGTGATGCCACTTTAACTGAGAACTACTTGTTGGTCTTGGTGATTTTCTGGGTAAATTCACAATTAAGATCTAAATGTAAAGGGCATTGTGCATCCAGGTCACCACTAAGCTCAGTACTCATTTAGATAGTGAAGAAACTCCATGAAATGGCAATGAACAGATATCAAAATACAGTAGCCTACAGAGTGTGTTGGTTCGATGGTGGCTGTCATTTATACTCACACGATTAGAATTTATATAAACTTGTGTGACCTAAACGAAATCAGTATAAAGTGGTTGCATTCTGAACACTATAGAGTAGGATGTGTCCAGCATACCTAGCATTCGCTTTTGGGTTTCCTCAAAAAGCACTAGAGGAAGTATCACCTTTTCTTCTAATCTATAGCACTCCAACAGGAAGGTGTAGATGGCTATGACTGCCCTCTGGTCTCAACTTTGCACCAAAGATGTTCGATGGAGCCACAGTGCCTTCAATCAAGAACAATGATGCAAATCCATCACAAAGCAGTACAGCTGCTATGATTTGAGGCTTTCAACAAGTGCCATATCCATGAGCCGTCAGTGCCATACGGGACATCTATTGGCAGATGGTTTGAAGTTGGATCCAGTAGAAGTTGAAGCGGTTTCACGCATGTCACCACCATTTGATGTCCATCTTTTGACTTACCTGTGGAAATTTATACCAGATCTCAGTGAGGTGGATACATCACTATGAGATCTATTCACAAGTAGTGTAGAGTTCACAAGGCAACCAGAACAGCAGCAGGTGTGGTGCACATACCCCCAGTGCTCAAGTTCTTGGATCCGGAGAAGCCTGTAGAGATATTTTGTGATGCCAGCAGCGGGGATCTAAGTACTGTACTTGTGTAGAAAGCACAGCCTGTTGCCTTCTCATCCAGACCCATGCAGAAACTCACTACATACAAATTGGGAAGGAGACGCCATGGTTCTTTTCTGCATAAATTTTCACCATTATATATTTAGGAAGCAGATCATGATTTACAATGACCTTAAACTGCTTGAGGACATACTCAAGAAGCCGCTGTTGTCAACCCCAATGCAAATCCAGGGAATCAGAGAATACACCTCCATCTTCACTGGAATGACCTTACAGTGTAGTACTGGGAAGTAAAGGATACGGAGCCGCCTGATATTTTATCCAGAGTGCAACTTGCAGGAAGTGTACCAGAGATGAAGTACAGAGAGCATGTCTCCAAGCTCAGTTTTGTCTCCATCAGACAATTAAAGAGAGGTGACCACATCGCAGGTGGGAAGTTCCTCATTCTGTTCATCTATCCTGGGACTTGAGAAGGTAGCTGGTTTCACTGGACAGACTGGTGTGTAAAGGACTGCATATAGTGCTACCCCCCGACTCATGTCAGAGCCTGTGACTCCATTAGGTGTATATTAATCAGGTGTGAATGATTAAATCAAACATGTGCCTAGCAATTTCACCAAGTGTACTGATTTCTGAAGCTGACAGAAATACCAGAGCTACCATTTGAAAAAAATATGACCTCAGATCCGTTTGAGTTTGGAAAGCTTTACATCCTTGTAGTGGACTGTTATTCAGAATTCATTGAGGAAGATGCACTAAAATTTCCATGCAGTCAGACAATAGAGGCTCAGAAGGTTCTGTTTACCAGGCATAGTATCCCTACAAGTCTTCAAAAACAAAATGGTCTAAGAGTTTACATAAGAGTTTAAGGATTTCTGCAAGAATAATAGCGTCTTGTACATGACATCTTCACCACATATCTCACACTCCAAAGGTGAGGCAAATGTGCAGGGCAAATGGTCAACAAGCTTTGGAATGAAGTACCTGACAAACACCGAGAGCTTCCAGACTACAGAACTATTCCACCTGTATCTCCAGTTCACCTGCTTATGGGTAGGAGGTCTCACAAGCTACCTACTCCTCAAGTGCTTCTAGTACCGAAGACCTATGACCCCCCTCAAAATCAAGCAGCTGTTAGACAAGACCAAGGACATGCAGAGGTTTTTCCATATGATGAAAAGAGGGCAGGCAACCGTCACGGAGCACTAATTCTTGGAGATGAGTTCAGGGTGGCACCATATGCTGGTAATAATAAGGGGAACCCTTGAGTTATAATCAGACTACACAGTGCTCTAAATTCCTGTATTATGGGTTTGTGGAGGCAAGGAGTTCTGCTACAACACTCAACATCTAACCTCAAGCACAGCATCTTACAACTGGTCTTGACACCTATTGTGAGAAGAACCTTGGAATGGACCAGCTGAATCATCAACAGAAAGGGGAGCTCGGACTTTAGCTCCTCCAGAACTGCCATAGTCATCTTCTGAAGACCATCTGACCTATACCTGAGTCCAGCCAGTTAATCAACATAAAATCAGACTGGGCAGAGGTGTGAAAGCCCCGATAGACTCAATTTGGGATCCCTGTGATTCAGGAGACAGTGTGAGAGTTAGAAGCAGGTGGTAAAGGCTTCGTGAGGAGGCCAAGTTCTAGAAACCTCTCCATCCATGTTATTGTGTATTGTATTCCAAAGAATTTCTTTATTAATATGCAGGCAATACATGCTGAATACTGAGATGTATTGTTCATTTAATAGAAATAATAATTACAGACTCTTTTAAACTAATTCTCAATAATACAGCTATCAGTGCGTCAAGACAGCACAATCTACTCAGGTGTTTTCATTGTTAAATTGGGGAAATGTAACACATTGTTAATTCTGGATGAGGAAAGCTGGGAGTGTCCTGGGTGTGTTCTGTCCATTCTGAACACCTGTAGTCTGACTACAACAAACAGCAGCCTCTGCTTAACTCAGCTGGCATCTGTGTATTTTAGAAGATGAAATGTTTTATGTAAAATTGTTTCTATTGCTGTTATATTGTATTGTCTTATATTGTTTACACCCCCTGTATTGTTTTGCACTGTCTGTAATATCTTTAGACTTCTTTAAGTGACTGAGTCTGAATGTCTCAGGATTCCAATGCACCCGTTGCGGATGGCCAATAAAGATCTTGAATCTTGAATCTATTAAATGTGCAGCAATTTGCAAAGATATTTTAATCAGGCTCATTTTGTGAAATTGGAAAAAAAAAGATGTAATGCTACATAGATATTTTTATGTAGTCCTGATTGAGATTCTGTTGAAAAACTAGCATCCAAAGGTTACCTCCAGGCAAAAAAGGTTAACCGTGATATTGGAAGTGCAATTATAGTTAGTCCACTAAATGAGGAATTCATTAGCCCAGGACAAAATGGCCCTCATATCCCTTAATATCTCCCTACTGTGGTCAGCGCTTTGGACACATAAACTATTAGCCAGCACTATATTTGTGATAATAATGAGAAACTATTCATGCAACCAATTCAGTGGAGAGCATTTTCAGGTGTAATACTCCAGGTTCTATCTTTCCAAGCACCAAGGCCAAGCCAGGCCCACATCACAAAGCTGGAATGAAATGATGTTTTATTTGCCATTTGCACAAGTCTGAGTAGAGCTACACTGGAATGCTTCTCTTGCTCGCCTTTGAGACACAAACGCATATACAGGTGAGAGAGAAGCTTTGGGTCTGAGTACAGGGTCAGGCCTTTTCTCTGGGGCCCCTGGAGTATTTCATGGAGTTAAGGGCCTTGTTCAAGGGCCCAACGAACATGTGACTATTCTGCCAAGGGCTTCCAATCACAGGCAGAGAGGCCCAACCCACTGGGCCACACATCAGCCCCCCGGTTTCCGGACCTAGAAGGTTAACAACTGTAACTATTTTATGAGACAGGTAGCTCATGAAACTTATACAGCAGCATTAACAACACTGATTAATTACAATGCTGCACCGAGCCATGGTTTGCCAACAGAGGAATTCCCTGTTGCTTTAATGGTCTAATAGTTTTCCAGGCAGGACCTTTGACTCGACTGCATGGGGTTTCAGTGGGTAGGAAGTATACAAAATAGGAAACAAAATCAGATACTGTCAATAAACTTCTGCGTGGCTGAACAAAGTTTTCCAGCATTTATGAATTCTTGCTTTTGTGGGGTGGGTGGGTGTTAAATTGTATTCTTTTAAGTCTTTTAAGAATTTATATGTAGGGTTTAACCTTCAGTGTAATTACAGCCCTTAAATCAGGATGGTTTTTGATTTATTGATTTTATGTATCCTATGTATAACACTTTATTTATGTATAAGAATTTTAACAATTGTGTTCTCGAAACAAACAAATCAAACAATTTAGAAAGACAGACAAAAGGATACAGTGGTTTGTGTCCAAAACAACCTTGTTCCCAGATTTTTGAGTGTATGAGTATGAGTGTATGAGTATGAGTGTATGAGTATGAGTGAATAAGTGACATATATCTAAGTCAATTTTTGTCAACTAGCATCACCGAACATCAGGGTGAACACACTCATTTCTGCTCTCCTTACACCTTCACTGCCTCTATATGTTCAGCACCTTATCTCTGAGGGAGAAATGGATTATCTTTAAATGAATGTATTTTATGGAAGTCCAGAGAACTCGTACCCATTATTCCATTACAACAAGCTGAATCGACGATAGGAACGTAGCTATTTTTGTGTGAGTGATCTTCAGCAGTCCCTATGACATTATCTGATGCACATAAACCCCGTTGGCAGACTGTTCCTTATAAAACACTTCAAAGAAGAACAAATTCAGTTTCTTTTCCCAGCTTTGAAAAGTTATCAGGCCCTAAATTCCTAATTCTATTATTCTTCTGGTGGTGATATGAGAGTGCGTGTAATGCAGCACAGCACATGCGGCCATGCAGTCATTCTTAGGGAAGACTGGCTAAGCTAAGCTACTGATGCTCAAACTACAACCTGTACTGTCCTGGAACATCAGTAACGTTAATGTTTACGTTACAGTAATGTTTAAAAATGCACGTCCTACGGATTTATAGTACCAGTTAAAAGTTTGGACACGCCAAGAGGCCTACAAAGGAGAGTGATAGAGTGTCACGTCACATGACCCGGCCACATGACCTAAACACAGTAGAAATGGTTTTGGGGGAGTTTCACCACAGAAGGGAGGCCTGCAATGAGTGCATAGCATATATGTGGGAGCTCCTTCAGGACAGCTGGAAAAGCATCCCAGGAGGCCGCCTCATGGAACTGACGTAGAGGAGAAATCAGAGTCAGCCAGTCCCTGGAGCCACTGGGGTTAATTAAGGGCCTTGCTCAAGGGTCCAATGGTGGGATTACTCTGTCGACCACGGGATTTGAATTTGCAACCTGTAAACCCAAATCTGCCCCCCAACAAATTATTTCTTTTGGTCAGGGCATAATTCCATATGTGTTATTTTATAGGTTTGATGTCTAAAATGTGGAGAATAGTACAAATATACCTGTGTCAAAAGGTGTGTCTAAACTTTTGACTGGTATTGTTTATGTAGATACATAAAATGCTTTTTCTTCTCTGAAAACCCCTGTGCTCTCTTGGTGTATAGTGTTAAAATTAGGAACACATATAAAAAGACAATCTCTTCTCTGGGATTTCTGATAAACATCATCCCAATTCAACCCTTGCAATCTCTCACGAAATCACTGCACGCCAATTCATCTGAGAGCTTGCATGCAATTATTCTGACTGGCTCACACACACTCACTTGCAAGCCCATTATATTTTTTAATGTGTTCTTGTGTGTAGCATGAATGCAGTGGAGTCTGACATCCAAACCATCCACTGGCGTTTTGTGAATATGTCCACTGTAAAATGATGGGAAAGATGGCCACACTTCTCATAAGGGAGAAGAAAGGTTTTCCAAAATGAGAACTCATTTTCTGCTTTCGGCCAGCAGGTGGCATAGTAGTTAAGATTAAAGCTGTCAAAAAGCCCCAACTCTTGTAGCTTTATTACTTGAAACTAGGTTGTAAAATATCCAGTCATGTAAATGTGCAAAACTGAACACCGTGAATAAAGAAATTTAGCTAAGCAAGCAGAAGTGAAAAATTATATCTACAAGACTATTAAGTTTATACATAAGCTTATGAGTGCTAAATAAGGATATCAGACAAGGAACAAAAATGTCAGCCTCTCTTGCAGTGGTGAAGGATTGTTCACAAATCGTTTGTTTTACAATAAGAATGAAAATACACATGCTTCTTGTTTATTTGTTTGTTTGCTCATTATTTTACACTCCTGCCACAATACTTCCACAATGTTGGAAGCCACGATACCCAGCTTTAGTTACTATTATCACAGTGCTCAGTGATTGTGGAGCCCTACACAGAATTTTACTGCCTCCCAGGGCCGGATCCCAGCAGTAACCCCATTGGGGCTTAGACTACTCCAGCAAAGCACCCAGGTCTATAAATGGGTCGAGAGAGCATACCATGTACACCAGCCTCTGCAGTCTACACGATGATGTAGGCATATATTTATGGGGGGGGTGCTTCGATCTCCAGACATCAAAAGATATGAGACAGTGTAAAAAAGTAAACAATGGCCAACTGTTTACAGTATCTGCATTTTCACAGTGAAGACACATTAATGAATGCCTGCGGCTGTCAGTGTCGTGATATGTGTGATATCATGATATAGTGTATGATATCAACACCATTCACTGGGGCAGTTTAAGTGAGCTGTAATTGGCTGCTGTATATTGGCGACAGGGTGAAAATCGTCAAAGAGCCACTAAAGTGTGACCAACTGAATAACAAAAAATAAAGGATAAACAGGAATGTACAGTTACTGCACGTTGTGCTAAGCACAAACCAAAAAATCTACAGTCAACCTTCAAACCTCTTACAAAATAATTAATTATTTTTCTTTTCATTCTTACATTTCTATATTACCTGCTTGTAATTCCCGAGTGTGTGGTTAGCAGATGAGTACACCAAGGTGAAAGATTCCTCACAGCTGTACACTGTCATTTCCCTAATCGTGCCATTAGCTTCAAGCACTCTTTCTTCCCCTGAATATATAAATCAACCCACAAATACTGTAGGCTTTGTTTCCTTGTACACTGATGGCTTTGAAGGACACGCAATGGGGAGATGGATGGAAAATGATAAATGTAACATCAATTTATTTAACCAGTAGGCTGCTTACCATGTTTTAATGTACCAGGATTTTAAAAACTCCGGCTGAATGAATTCTTTGAACAATTAAGTTAAGGTCAGCTGACAAAATGTACACAGAATGTTTCAATTTCATTAAAGAAAGACAGAAGGTTCTGCAACATATTAGCAAACTATACATATCAGGGGTGTAAAGATGTATTGATGCATCGTGATAAATTGATTCTAAAGGTGGAAATTTGACTGCATAAATCTGTAATGTCAGAATAGGATATAATCGTATTTTGGGTGTAAAATCCTCCTTACGGATTCCAGGTTGTGCGCACGCATGCTCACGTGCTGCAGATAGAAGTACAGTAAATTTCCAAAACATAGGAAGGCGGGGGGAAACTTATTAATATTCATAAGGTGCTACTAGATAATCTTTGTGCTACAGTGCTTTTAGGAAATTCACCTGCATTGGAGCACAGGTCGTTAGGAACACAGATTTAACTATTCTAAAGGTTGTACTATGAAACACTACGGTAATTCAAAATGGTTTACCATTAAAGAAAGTATAAATAAAACCAAAATTTTGGCTCAAACAGACTTGAATATGATGCATCTTCATTCATATAAAAAAAAAGAACTATACATAGAACTTAAAAAAATAACATGTTCTCTCTCAAAAATGTAAACAAAAATCAGACCAGTGAAAACCAATGGAGTTGTACTTATTTCTGCACCTCAGACGTTCAGTCCATGGCTGTGAACTGTACCAATACAGTGAATGAAAATCGACTATTTGTTTCTATTCACTTCGGAAACGGATTTTCTGTTTGTGGTGTTTTTACCCCTTACTGCACCTCCACATGGTTTGTACTGAAGCTTGTTTTCTTTTTGCATCAAATGTGAAATGTGTCCATATGTCAGAACATTTTTTTTTAAACTTAAAGCCAACTGTGGCACAGACATAATGGAAAAATTGTTTACAGACAGACTCCACAGACAAAATTGCAAGTTTTCTACATGTCAGGTGGATGCATGGCTATAATCTTTGAGCTATAATGTTCAGGGGAAATTTAGCAATGGTTAGGACTCTGAAGTAGCTATCTAGACAGCTAAGTAAAAAGCAATGTCAGTCTTAAAGATGCATGACGTATATTACATTGGGGCATGATGGACAGTCCTCAGTGCAGCTTTTCAAACAAAGGGGAACCTCATTATCAAAAAAATACCAAATAGACAAAACTAACGAGACCATGAGGGGTTGAACAAAGGCAGACAGGCAACACCAGAACTAACTAGGAATGAAACGGCAAAGCAGGGGTAGCACAGAGCCATCTAACTGGGATGGGAGGAACGCAGGCAAACACCCTCTAACCCATAAAATGACAGAGGAACAGGGCTTGGGCACATATAATGAGGTCTAAATGTGAGGCCGGTACCTCAACCAAACACTAGGTACTCAAACACCAGGAAATACAAGGAACAGAGGACCTAGATGTGAGGCTGGGCACAGCCAGGGTAACCAAGAACAGAGACCCTAAAGGCAGGGACTAAAGTGGGGTATATAAACAGAAGGAAGATGAATAAAGTCTGTCTACCAAACAGAGTTCCAGGACAATTAGCTACTCAGTGGGCTAGGGGACGAGAGGACAAGAGGATATTCACTGGGATAAATCTTGGGGAACACAGGGAACATAACAGAATGACCAGCGACACCCACTGGTCAAACAGGGAAATGGGTAGAACAAGACAAGACAGGGACCTTTCCTTACAAAATATCCATCAGATTCTGCTTTCTTTGTATTCCATTAATAGTGGGTTTCCATATTTGTGATTTTTTTTCAGTGACGTTAAAAATATACGTACAATGTGTAAAAATATATAACCTACTGAATAATCAAATCTTGGAAGAAATTAAAGATTTCCGATGCATCAAATCATTCTGCAAATAATCGTAACCAAATCGAATCATCTTGGGGCCAACAATTAATACTCCTAATACATATTGCTTTAATTAACATAGGCCTGTTGCATAAATTAACATAAATGAAAACAATTCTATCCATTCACCTTCGAACCAATTATCCAGTACATCCAAGTCATAGGATTCCTTTGTTACCGTCTAATTTGAATGAGTAGGATGATCGAAAGACATCCTGGTTGTGGTTTCCTTATCATCTTTCAGGGCATGTTGCCTTTCTTGCCCTGGACAATATGTTAGGTGAACTTCAGCATAAATTACCCTCTCATATCTACTGACTATTACCTGTATACTTCAAGGTATTTCTCAACTGTACACAATGATACAGTGATACAGTGCATCGAAATGTCCAATCCGGAGTGAACACTACACAGTATTTTGCCCTTTCATGAAATAGAATTCATAAGCAAAACATGACTTTTAAGCAAATAATTCTATCCAGTTATGAATATCCCGCAACCAGTAATCCAGTACTGTTTCTCCATAAGAAGTGAGCTATCTTTTGATATCTTTTTTAACAGGGCAACAAAACACTTACTTTTACTTTTAAAGTAAAAACTTCACCTTACTATCCTTTAAAGACTGAAGGATGATTCACAGTCAACTCAGTTTGATCTTAATCATTTTAAAGCAGCAAATAATTACGGTCAGTTGTTCCAGTGGGGCATGGCTCTGAAGACGCGCGTCATAAGCTCCACTTTCTGCCTGTCCAGCATTCCTGAAAGCGAGCGTATCCTGCAGGCCCCCTCCCTTCCAGGACGGGTCACGGCGCAGTACGAGCGCCGAGCAGTGAGCTAATGACTCAAACAAGCTGCTGATTGGGGGTGAAGTGGCTTACGTCGTCACGTAGCCCCTCCCGGAGACACCCTCTCAGTAACTGTGTCCTCTTAGCTTTGCTAAATTGGAATAAAACGGCGAGCGAGGACGCAGCCTCCGAGGGCAGCAGCTGTGGCATTTCGAGCGAATCCGCCAGGTACAGCCCAAACGTTTAAGTCAAGCTCGCCGCTGTCAGGCACTTTTATCACAACGCGCTCGTCCCGATGGCCACCTGTCCTTCCGGCTGCCCTGCGGTGCTGCACGTATTCCCTCCACGCAGGGCAACAAAAGCACAGAGAACTACAAAACAGAAGTATGTCAACAGCGAGATGTCACTCCTTCCACCGAGGGGCACATGGAAACACACTGTATCTGCAGACTCCCGGGAATCAGACGCCGTCTGAAGCTCTGAATTACAGGAGGACAAAAAAAGGGGGAGAGGGTCATGCAGGGAAGTCCGCCCACCAAACATTGATCATGCCACAACAAGTTCACATAGTTCATTAAAAGCAAGAAAAATTAATCATTTTTGATACATTTTTCCTCCTTTCAAGTATTTGCACCTGGGACATAAATTGATAATCAAATTACATAGATACAATCAATTAGACTGATTAAAAGGGTTCTTTTTCACGTCAAAATTAGATTCTCCATTTACCCAAGCTAAAAAGATGTCCAATTAGTACCTTCCCGCCATTTTATGAGAAAATAAAAGACTTCAACTTTAAAAAGCACGCACAGGGGTGCTAACTGATGATCGGAAATGCTTATCGGATATACGGCCTATTTATGAATGGAGAGCTGGCTAATTAACAGGCGCTTTACAAGCATAACTAATGATAGAGCACGCTGGCGCGTGGCTTTTCACTATGTCATTCATACTGAATTATCTTGATATTCCTCAAGTCATCGCAGAATTTTTGTATTGAATGTATTTCCATGAAGTTAAGTTGTCAAGTTAGTTATTATTACTGTTGTTGTTTTTCCGACCCACAATATTATGTCTTAATATTCATTTATAAGTAAATATAAATATAATATAATTGTATTTATTTTATATTATTGTTCATATGTTAATATTTATATTATGCGTAAATGTTAGGGGTGTGAAGATGCATCGATGCATCATGATGAATCGATTATTAAGGTGGCAATGAAACTGTATCGATCTGTAACATCAGAATTGATAGAGGATAAAGAATTGAGCAGGATAAAGTTACTAAGAAACTCCAGCTTTCACGTTGCTGACTTTCGCATTCAAGTGCTGCGTGGAGATACTCAAGTGAATTTTTATTTTACTGGGTGGTTCGGGAAAATTCATCAATATTCATAAGAGAAGCGCTACCCGATTGGATCAGCCAAAGTTTTGACAGCAAAAAATCTGTCAAACAGGTAGCAGATGTTGATGGAAGCATGTTCACTGACACATCTACCCAGACTGAAGGTCAGGGTAGAAGTCACCAATATTCAGAATGGAAGCATTATCTGATGATTTTTGCGATGCAATGTGGTTGGGAAACTGACCCCTGTTTTATTGTACAGAACACTCTCTCTGATGGTGAAGATCATCTTTGCAGTACGATGCTTTGGGGAAATTCCTCTGTTTTTAGCGGAGCAAAGTAATTGTTTTTGCAAGCTACACCAGTCTAGATCTAATGAGCTAACTAGCTAACTAATTATAGATGCACGATATATTTGTTAAAATATCGGTATCCACTGATATTTGTTCAAAATTCAAGATAATAGCATCGGATCGATTTGTCATTCTTGACTGATACAGTATGTCGATATTCAAAGTTAGCAGCACCAGAGCTAAAGACACAACTACTGAATTAATGGAGATGATTGCATTGGAAGATTACCCATTTTCCATAATGCAGGATGAGAGATTTTATTGGCTCTCCTGCCCACAACATGTTTATAATCCTTCATTAATTTTCACCCACAGATTGATCTTCCATTTTCCACAAAATTAAAAGCAAGGTAAGCCCCCCCCCCCCAATCAGGTAGCGACAGGGACGGATTATGGGTTGTGTGGACCCCTGGGCAAAACGTTCGCGAGGGCCCCCACCACCACCACCAGCACCACCACCACCACAACCACCACAATTCAAGGGCCCTTGGCAGCCAAACACCCTCCCTCCATGTTTCCATCAGAGGCCCTATAGGGTCAGGGGCCCTTGTAGGCAGAGGATCAAAGAATGTAGGCCC
>JAODJU010000045.1:6081538-6097134 GCA_026776725.1 Gnathonemus echidnorhynchus | reverse complement strand
ACCTGAAGGGGAATGTGATTCAGCTCTGTGGGTAAACTGGGCGGGGAGCAGGGGAGGCTTACTGGGAACGTCATAGTAACAAATATCCCCTGTATACGTTGCCACGCTCGCCCATCAATCAGTTTCTTAGTTCTTCTTGACGGAACCCAATTACTGATGTGGCGTTAATACATATTAATTTCCATTCAGTTCGACAGGGTGCTTTATATTACACATACTTGCGGTCTAGTACGACTGATGCAATTTTAGATACAGTAGGATTTTCTTGCATTCAGAAGCTCTCTCCAGAACAGTTTGCCGGGGTCTGATATGTTAATAACCGGAATTTGACGCTGGATTTTCACTGATTTTATAACATAGCCCTGGTATTTGGCAGCTAAGCATCATAAAGCAACAATATACTGAACAAACAGCAAATTCTTCAAAGGAAAGAGGCACTTAGGGAAAGTAATGCTCCCCTGTTACAGGAAACAAACATTTTAATTCATATGCGAACATAGAGCTAATTCTTTTTCAATAAAGGTCATAAATGACTTTTTAAGACAGTTCCATTTGTGCACAAATCAAAATTATTTACGGGCTCTTGTCTAAATCTGAAACATTAAACTAAATGGATATATAGGCCTTCATATGCCCAGTTCTATACAGAAGAGTTAATTGGCTGGTACCAAACATCATCTTTCACTTTTGCTCACAATCCTGAAATAACTTGTCGCTGAAATAAGTCGCTGATTGTCTTTCATATTTTATTTTTCCCTTTTTTTCTTTTTACAGCCAATGTAACTAGATGAACTGAGTTGCAGCATGTAAAATGTCTCCAAGAAAGGTCCAATGTTGACTTTTAATATAAAGTATTTTTATGGGAGCAAAGTACCTCAAAAATGTTGACCTTTACCTTTTTTTAAAGGCCTGGCATAAATATTGAATATTGAAGCCATTTTTGACATTGAAGAGGGTAAAATTTTCAGCCATTAAGGGGGTTTATGGGGAATTAGTGGAGGACAGACCAGTGGGCTAAATGCTAAAGGTGATTTATTCAAATCCTTTATTTATTTTCTAAGCCTATTAGATGTGGAGCAGAACTGGGAATGCTGGGATTACTGGGGGGCCTTATTTTTCTAAAGGGGTGGGAGCACAAAATGTGCCAGGTGATATGGTGGAACTTCTTTGGAAAATGCTTTTGAACAGGATGTGACATGACACGTCGTTGATGTCGAGAAAATGAGTAAAACCAGCGGAGTCATAAGTCTACTGGAGAGAAAAGACTAAACTACGGTGTGTGTGATGGAATATGGGAGAAAGTGATTCATTTTTATCAGTTACATTCAAAGGTTGTCATCCCACAAAATCGTGAAATGCATGACTTGCCCCTTTACGATCAACAAGACTATGCACGGTGAATGTACTGAATAGCAAAGCCTGACAGAGTAGAGAGAAATATGTTTTTCCACCTTGTCCTAAACTCTTCAGCTCCCTGGAACTGTAGTGGAACTGTCTGAAGAAATTCCAGCATTTCGTGTGTTTTTTTTTTCTGTCAGCGGTGGTTGGGTAGCAAAGGAACTTATCAAGTGCACTAGGATTTGATGAATGGGACAGAGTGTGGTTGACATAGACTTTCCTGTTCATGAAAACATTCACCAATGAATTGTTGCCTCTGCTCGTAGGCATTGTCCAGCAGAGGAGGAATGTGATTACTGGCCTTGAATTTATTGCCATCTACTTTACCCTCTAAGAGGCTGAGTGGATCTAAATCATAGCAGGAAACTGCTTTCCACACTGTAACAGAGCTGCCAGGATCATTCTGTGTGTAAAAGGTTCAGTCGAGCTTGTAGGCCTCCTTTGGTATGTGCTGCATGTAGGCCAGTCAGACAGTCGAGATTAGAGTGAGGAAAGACTCCACGTGCAACATCTGTCCTCAGTAGACCACTGCTTGTGTTTCTATCATCACTTCACATAAAAAGTGCATTTTTTGAAATACCAAAGTGCTGGAACTCTAACGGAAGGAATTTCGAATTCTTTGAATTTTGGTGTCAAAGGTGTTGGTCTTCTAGA
The DNA here is from genome assembly GCA_026776725.1 of Gnathonemus echidnorhynchus. NCBI lineage: Eukaryota > Metazoa > Chordata > Actinopteri > Osteoglossiformes > Mormyridae > Gnathonemus > Gnathonemus echidnorhynchus. The sequence continues at coordinate 6,095,082 of JAODJU010000045.1, read as the reverse complement.
CGTGCAGATTTTTTTTTCTGATGAGCCTAAGCATAATAGCATACCAGGTGCTCAATTTAGGAAACACTTTTACTTTCAAAACTATATCCTACATATTTTCTAATCTTGATCACGAGAACATACAGCAGTATTGAAATTTCTTGTTCCCGCTATAATATTTATTTTTTATTCAGCAGTTTTATATTCTTCGTTTGTGCTTTATTTTCTACAAAAGAAGCAATGCCAATTAAATGAGTGTATTATCTAGCACTGTCTTTGCAAGGAAGCCGGACCTCATAATTAAAATGTGTTTAAGGAAAAGGGTCTACTCAGCTGAGCCGCTGGGGTCTACAAAGCTAATAAATTATGTGAGTCCTTTGTCAGGTCTGAATGTCTAATTTTTCGAAGAAACATTTGAAGGAAGGAGTCGCCATGGTGACATGCAGACTCTGCCTCCATATGGTTCCTATGGAATCTTTATATTAATGTCCATAATAAATCCGCATGGATCCTGACTGTAGGTTCGCAAAGGATCTGATTTCCAGACACTCTGCTTGTATTGATTGTGGATGAAAACCATAAATCGTACAGGCTAGAGTGTTGCAGGATCAGCCCTGGCTTGATGAAATCCCCACACAGCCAACAACTAGGTCACCTTTGGGGAAACACTGCCTCTTTTTCACAGAACCTACTCTTTGGCAGTCCCATTAATATAAAGCAGCGCTTCATCTAAAACAGGACAACATTGCAGTCACTCCCAGGAGTGGGACCCACAGGTAGAATCCTTGAGCACAATTAATATGGACAGACACGTTTTATTTAACCTCATAGTTGCTTCCATACATGATTATATATTGCTACATAACAGGAGGGCAACTGAGAGTCGGATGACAGAACAATCACTGCAGACTAAAAGAAAAAAAAAAAAATATTCAACACCATTCCAAACTGCTATTTCTATTCACATTCTATCATCTACTGCTAACACATCAGTTTAAGATCTGCTCCTTACCTATTAATAACCTGCTACTAATCATTTGGTTATACAGACTATTATTAAATAAAAAAGATTGACTTATAGTCAAATTTAGAGAGGAATTACAAAAATATCGTACTTCTGTCTCACAAAGTACATGCTAAAGTGTTTGTAAATCATACGTACCACTAAAAGCACATTAGGAAGCACACTTAGAAATGGATTATACATCAGCCTTAATGGTGGCTTCTTAGTTCTAACATAACTGCTGCTAATCATTTGATATTAGTCAATAAAAAATGAATTATAAATAAAAATATTCACTTTCAATTAAATATATAAATGTATTACAGAGATGTGTTACTCCTGTCTGAGATATAATGATATTGTTATTTAATAATTTCATGTATTGTATCACTTAAAAACCAGGATAGGGGTTAGAAGACAGATGGATGCATTATGTAAATAAGTTGATGTCATAAGGTAATTAAATAATCATATACCACTTAATTCATTTAGGAGTGGTTAATTTAAACATTATTTTAATGACTAATAACGACTAATAACCAATAAAATTATAAGACCCATAAAACCATTAATCTTTCCCTAAATATCACCAGTTGAGTTTGCAAGCTCTCCCCATGTTCGCGTGAGTTTTGGCCGGTGGCTCCGGTTTCCTCCCACGGTCCAAAAGCGTGCAGGATGGGTTGATTGGTGAGTCGAAATTGGCCCTGTAGTTGTTGAGTATGCATGTGTGTGTGGGTGTGTGTACCCTGAGGTGTGTTGGCGGCTGCCCAGGGCTGGTTCCCGCCTGCACCCATTATTCCTGGGATAGGCTCCGGTCATCCCCCTGCGACCCCAGTTGGGATTAAGTGGTTTGGAAAATGGGTGGATGGATGGATGGATGGATATTCTGCTTCATAGCATATCATATTACAGGTCACATGACTTGTTCTGTTACATGAGCGGTGTCATTGAAACAACAGGCAGCATAATTAGACACATGGATATTTATAACACTGCGGGTTCATAAGAAGGCTATTTGTATTCTAGAGGGAAAGGTTCAAGTAAAGTATAATCAAATAACCTTGATTTTTTTTTGTTTTTTAAAATTGACAGAACATATAGTCCAAAATTTGTTCCCTTTTAAAGTTTCAAACGAGCCAACAATGCATTTAATCACACAAGGAAATTTCCACAATCAAAGTGCATGTTAAAAATAAATTGTTAAATGGATAGCTTACTTCCTCATAGCCAATGACAAATAAACAATTATCATGCTTCTGACCACACATCAATATTACCTGGAAACTGGTTGCGCAGAATTAACATCAACCATAAACATCTAACGCAGGGGTAGCCAACCTTATCCGCAAAGGACAGGTGTGTATGCAGGTTTTTGGGGTAACCTGTAGGTCAGCTGTTCAAACCCAGGTGTGAGGACTCTTTCAGCCAATCAGTCCTCCAATTAGTAATCTAATTAGGTAGTTGCAGCGAAAAACCCGCACACACAGCGGCCCTTTGCGGATAAGATTGGCCACCCCTGATCTAACGCCTCTACCACAAAGAGTGATATATGAGGTGTTTTACATGTAGAGTGCAATCGATCCTTTCCAGTGTGATTCTTACGGAATGTTCATGTGGAATGTCTGTGATGCATTGTGACATAAACAGATGCCCAGGATGATCATGTTCCATTTTGAGACTGCAGATGTTTTTCTTTTACAAAACCCCTCTGGAATATTATAATAAGCAGAAAGAAAATCTTCCTTTGTGATGTAAACTGAGAGACAGAATGTTCACATTCCATCATTGATCGACAGACCTGGTGCGCGGCTGCTTTCTGTGTGTGTTTTTTGAAACAACAACTCTGATGGAAGATTCTCTGTTGAAGTTGCAGACACAAGTCAGTAGTGGTTGGAGTGATGATCCCTTAGGCTTCTGCTTCTGCCCAAAAGAGTTTTTATAAGCTCAAAACGGGAGGGAAATATGCAATGAATTATGTAATGGTGTGATACTGTGCATTAAGGCAGAAAGGAGATTCAGCAGGGAGAAGATGGTTATTGGTTGCCATATAATTAACATTCCTCAACCTCAGACAGCATGACTTCCTTTATGAATTTGAATACGAAATGACAGTAAATGACAGTATTTCATGGTGGCATTATCATAATTTGAAACCTTCAAAAACATTAGCATGCACAAAGGTACCACTCTTGCTGTGATAATAGAGTGAGTATCAGCTTCTGTGAATGCTATGTAAGGTGATTTAAATGTAATAAAGCATTATGACATGTACCGGTCAGCTATAACATTAAATCCACTAACAGATGAAGTGAATAACATTGATTATCTAGTCAAGGGTGCCATTATATGTTAAGCAAGTGAAGGGGAAGTTCTTGGAGTTGATGTGTTGGAAGCAGGAAAAATGTACAAGAATAAGGATCTGAACGACTATAACAAGGGCTATAATGTGATGGCATGATGACTCAGTCAGAGGATCCCCAAAACGGCAGGTCTTGTGGGGTGTTCCCGGTATGCAGCGGTAAGTATCTACCAAAAGTGGCCCAAGGAAGGACAACCAGTGTACCAGCGACTGGGTCATGGGTGCCCAAGGCTCAGTGATGCTCATGGGGAGTGAAGGGTAGCCCGTCTGGTCCGGCCCTACAGGAGAGCTTCTATAGTACAAACTGCTGAAAAAGTTAATGTTGGCTGTGACAGAAAGGTGTCAGAACACACAGTGCATCACAGCTTGCGGCCAATGGAGCTGTACAGCACAGACCGGTCAGAGCGTCCATGCTGACCCCTGTTCACCACCAAAAATGCCTACAATGGGCACATGAGCGTCAGAACTGGACCATGGAAAAATGGAAGAAGGTGGTCTGGTCTAATGATTCACGTTTTCTGTTACATCATGTGGACGGCTGGGAGCATGTGTGTTATTTACCTGGGGAAGAGATGGCACCAGGATGCACTATGGGAAGGTGGCAAGTCGGCGGAGGCAGTGTGACGCTCTGGGCAATGTTCTGCTGGGAAACCTTGGGTCCTGCCATTCATGTGGATGTTACTCTGACACGTACCACCTACCTAAACATAGCTGCAGACCAGGTGGCAGTCGTGTGGGAGGATAATGTACCATGCCACACCACGGACATTTTTGAGGAATGGCTTGAGGAACATGAAAATGAGTTCGAAGTGTTGACTTGCCCTCCAAAAGATCTCAATCCGATGTAGCATCTCAGAGATGTGCTGGACGAGCCAGTCTGATCCACGGAGGCCCCCCCCTCGCAACTTACAGGACTTAAAGAACCTGCCACTAATATCTTGGGGGCAGGTACCACAGGACACCTTCAGAGGTCTCGTGGAGTCCATGCCTCAATGGATCAGAGCTGTTTTGGAGGCCCGATGGGGACCCACACAATATTAGGCAGGTGGTTTTAATGTAATGGCTGATAAAAGTGAATTGCAATTTCCATGAGGAATGAATTTCAAATGGGTGAAAAGACATTGAATCACTGTGTATTAAATGAAACAACAACAATACTTTTGTCTGCACTAACTCACTTTTTGGTAAACAGCTCCCTCTCTACTGGCAGACCAAACCCAACAACTGCGTGCAAACATTGTAAAAGACTGATAACATACGCAAATAGAGCAACGAACATGCTTCAGCATGTCCACTGGCACCACAGTGAGCTCAATTCACCACCGCCAGAGCGAAGATTATTAAAAGTGCAAACCACACTAAAAAGCTGCACATGCAAGCCTTAGTTTATTTGGTAAAGCTTTATATTAAGTGCACCTTCATAATGCATTCGTTATGCATTTGTAGAACATTCAGTGCACCTTCATAATGCATTCATAGAACATTCATAAGCAGCATGAAAGTACACCATAACATCTTAACATCCCTTAACAGCTTTAATATACATTAATAACAAACATTACATGATTATACAATTATAATGTTTGTTATTAATGTATATTACAGCTGTTAAAGGATGTTAGGATGTAAAGGTACACATGCATGATGTTTATGAATGATTTCTGAATGCTTAATGAATACATTATGAAGGTGTACTGAATATTTTATGAATGCAATATAAAAGCATCATGAAGGTGCAGTTAATGTAAAGCATTACCGTTTATTTATTTGAAGATTTTTTTTTTATTATTTATTTTGATTTGGGATTTTTTAAAACAGAATTTTATTCAATTTCAGTTGCACTGTTAAGAAAAGGACACATTTTGCACAGTTTAGAAATAGTGTGACTTGAGGTGTCTGACAGACAAAAATCACAGTTTTACCCAAACATAAAGATAACTTAAACATATTTTTCTTCGGCAGCCTGAGACTTTTAAGTATCTGCCCCTCACCATAGAGAGGCAGTGACCTCAGTGGCCTTACGTTTAACGCCAACTGTAAAAGACAAGCAGTTCAATATACCTGTCAGTTTACCACAGTAACTCACATTTTCAAATAAGGACCCATCTGTTTCAACCAGCACATTACATCTGCTTTAAAAAGTACACCGACCAAGCCTTCTCAAGTCAGAAACAATCAAGTAGTGGTGACATTTTACTCACGCTTTCTTGGGACTTTGCACACAGGTAAAAGCTTTCAGAACAGCGCACTATTATGTCAGACAAATGTATTTCCACTCGCATGGCCATAGTACATTCAGTTTTGTCAAGCAATGATGTTTTATTCATCCGCAGGCTTTTTAAAACTAACCATGGGTCCTTTGAGCATTCGGATAAGCTCCTCCACGGAAAAAAATCAAGGAAATGAATGTCACTGTCCTTGCTGCTGCCTCTCCTGTTGCTGCTGTTGTTTTTTTGTAATGCAAAGAGAGCAGACAATGGCGTTTGTGACTGACCTTTGACTCCTTCACCGGTGATTTTTGGAGAGCCTGTAATGCGTCGTTGCCAGCCAACTACCCCCCCACGAGTGTCACATCTAAAAAGCGGGATTACTTTGAGCTAGACTTTACCAACCCAGCCTCGGCGTGAGGCAGAGGGTCTCATCAGCCGCCCACTCCCACAGAATGTCAGCGGGGTTGATCTTTTTGCCCTTCTATTATTTAGCGAAAATTATTTTCCCTCCTCAAGCGATCCTCGAAGTATTAGAGAAATGTGGCTCAGTGGGATGAGGGCTTACACACAAAGCCGGGTGTGAGTGGGCATCTTCTACAGACCACCAGGCCGCAAACACCTCCAATAGCTCTTACAGTCCTCACCCCCCTATAATATCCCTCTTTTATAAAGTGCTTCTGTTGACGTCGCTGCCATCGGTTTCGCTCTACCTTCCTAAAACACCCCCACCTCACACCACCCTGGGTGGTCTCCCAAGTGAACCATCCCACGCCAGCAGCAAACAGCACTCGCTTCCAGCTCGTGGAGTAACTGTAAGTTATTTGGCATGCAGTACTAGGCCATCCATAATTAAAACCATGAGCTCACACGCCTCGCTGACTTTTAAGTAACGCTAGTTCCACATCAGCTGGGAACCGAGAAAAATGGGATTTCCCAGGTTAAATTTCTGGGTGTGATGACCTTTTCGATGCTGTTGCGGGTCTGGTTTTCATGTATGAAACCCGGAGGGTAAATTCCCACCTTACAACAGAACTTACAGGCAGACCCGGCACCAAACTTGACTCAGACGTCCCTGCTGGAAAACTGACCAGCATGCTAGCACTAAACCACAACATACGCGGGTATTGTTAGCACGGCTAGCATTAATTGCGCTAATGGTGCTGGTAACCGGGACCAGCATAATCAATACCAGTCATGCTGGCAATACCAGCATATCTTGTGTTTTGGTGCTGGTGTGCTGGGCATTTTTTTTTCAGCAGGGCTAACCGTGTAAAACTCCCAGGTGAAAAAGGATCCAGGAAAGCTGCAATTTCATTCATCAATAACTATTCATGGGGTGTGGAGCTAGCGCATGGTAGATAAGGGGAACATACCTGACTGGTAAAGCAAAAAAAGCACTGATGTCCAGCTGTATGCTCCTGACAGCGCTGATTACATCTGCTCTTCTGTACATACCTAGCAGGAATGCCTGTACTGGGTAAACTGGCAGCGAGACTCATAGCAAGAGAGTACTTCTGATTCCCTGCCAGCACTCGCATTTATTCCAGAGACAATCCTCTTACGCGCCTGGCTGTGTGCCTGCCTAAGACACAGTCCCAGGGAAGCAGAGGAGAAGGAAAACAGCAGCACAGAGCAGACATTCAGGAGCATCTTGTAAACCACCTTGGGACTGCAGTACTTAATACAGTGGACAATTAGCAGGTATCATGCATGCTTATGCAACAGCAGGAAGATGCATATCATTCTCTGCTCCCTGTTCTGGGAGCTAATGCTGGCTTTCATTGCATTATTTTACTGCGATACGCAACTCTACTGGAAAAAAAAAAAAACAGCACGCGGGAATTGCAAGACGTCAGCGCCGTCTAGAAAAAGATGAGGGTATTTGTTCGAAAAGGGTCAAATGTTAAATATTCATGCACTCTTTTGTACCTGATGTCTTTAACTCCACAACGAGCACCAAGGGAGAGAGGGAGCCGCGCCATAGGTGAATCTGCTCCCTCTGCCGGGCAGCAGTCAGCTGCCAGAGGAGCCAAAACACAGACGTCCGCATCCTCTGTTCGGTGCTTCCCTCAGGAGCACGGCCGCTGGTGGAGAACGTACACCCACCCGGCACATCGTGTGAGAAAAGGGGGACTTCTGGCTTGCAACCAAAGAGAGACTAGAGCAAGCATAATGAATCCCGGAGATAACAGCCGCATGTCCAACCATCACACGGCAAATCAATGAATCCAATACACATACAATCAGACCTACTAGTACTCAAAGAATCTGTATGATATAAATCAAATAGCAACAAGTAGACACTTGAATACCAAGACATACACATCTCCTGAACCTATTATCAACCAAGGCATTTAGTAGCTACCTTTTGTATAAATGAACAATGAAGCAATTAACAGTCTGATGTCCATTATGGTCCTGAATGGTTTGGGCACCACTTTCTGCTGGTCCCACCCCCTCTTTTTAAACACATGACACTTGTGCTTGAAAGTAGCCCCTGAAAGATTCTACCAAATGGAACCCCCCCCCCCCCCCAAAATCAAAATCACCATTATCCGTGCTCACACACGACCTGGTGCCTTGGGCCCCACCTCCACCCTCATGGGCGCCCCCCCCGACGTTGTGCTCCCTGCATGGGCTGCATGCTTTACTTGGCAGTGCGACGTGCTCTTGGAAGGGGGCTGTGTTTTCACCCATCAGGAGCCCAGCTGACAGTAGGGGTCGCTGTAGAGAGATTAGAGGGAGGGCAGCCCAGATATCTAATCCAAGGAGAATTAGAATGAGCAATTTCTGGGGTCAGGATTAAGCAGCACAGTGGGGACCGAACCCCCTGCTATTGAAAACGCTCTGCTTTAAACGGACAATGTTGCACTTCTGCAGACTTGGCACAATAAGCTGATCACTCGCTCACTCTTCTCTATCTGTCACACTTCTGCCCCTTATCTGTCTCCTATTTTCAAATTCTTTGCAATACAATATTTGCATTATGTTCACATTGCACTGTATATACATATTTATCGTCTTATTGATGTAGTGACGTTTAATTGTGCCCTGCTTTTCGCACATTAATTGGTACTTGTGTTCTGTGTTTAATTTGTGTTTACCAGGGGCTGGAAGGATATGCAGAGTAAGATTTTCATTGTAGAGTGTAACTGACTGTTTACTGGGCATATGACAATAAACCCTTGAACTGAATTGAATAAAATAACCACTGGAGATTGAGGGTTTGGCATGAAGGATTTGCAATAAACTTGCAAAGTTTGCATTGACTGTGATATGTGCTGCAGCCAGAGACTCTTAAAAACCATCCAGGGATTTTTCAACAAAAGGGCTTTACCTGATTGCCATATGAAAAGCTGAATTTAAATCTAATTTTGGTTTGGGAATCTGTGCAGAAGTACAGAAAATAGCAATAAATTAAGCCAAATTAAGGAAATCAAATTAATTTAACACAAATCCCTCCAGCTTCAGACAGGAGGGATATCTAGTTTGATCATGCATTAGTTGTTGCATAATCCATGTCCCTAGTTGTGAGCTTTTGGGGCACATTGCTAAAGATATTTGGTTAAACTATTAAACCACAGTGTATCAAATCACAAACGATTAAACTACATTATAAAAACATGTTCTACAACACAATCGATTCAGGATACACCGATCAAGTGTTTGCCTGGTCCAGTTCATACAGACCACCGGGTCACCGAGCCAGTCTGCTCCCAACACTGAATGTTGGCAGGTGTTAGACAACACGTGCAGCAGATGTAGTGATACCCAGAGACCAGTCTTCCTTAAGCGGCAAATCTCTCCCAGGAAGACAGGGAGTCTGTAAAGGGCACCGACGTATGACGCAGCAAATGAGAAGCTGGGACAGATGTCTGAGGCTGTAAATAAGGGACCGATCACATGGTACCAGGATGGCCTGAGTAGGGCAGGAAGTCAGGCTCTCCTTATGAGCGAACGGTGAGATGCACATTTGATCAGAGAGTGTTTTTTTGTATATGTACTGATGGATTAGTCAGGCTTTTGTTCCTTAAAAGATGCCAGAGGTGGTAAATGCTATCAGAGCAATGCAGGAGGAATCAAGAGCTTGTGCCCGCTATGTGCTTAGTGGTGATTAGCAGCAGACGAGCGGATTCTGCCAGGCCTCACTCCCTGATAGGGACACCAGCAGCGAGGAGCAGTGAGGAGCAGTGAGGAGCAGCGAGGAGCAGTTCTTCAGCGACGACTGACGTACGCTTCCTGCCGGGGCGGGTTTCTCCCAGGGGAGACCCTGACATTTAGAGGAGGCGGCTTGATTACAGCGCCATCGTCCTCCACACTGTCACTGCCAAGGCCGCTCAGGTCCCCTTAGCGCCCGCTAGGACACAGGTCATCAGTACGGCTCCCGGACATGCTGCTCCGGGGACCCCGGACGAAGTGCTCGGCCTCCGTGATGGATGAAGGACAGGGAGCTCAATGGCGATACCAGGATCCAACGTGCTCAAGCGATCGGGTCGAACTCCGCGAAGGAACACGAGAACGACTACAGCCTCTGCTACCAACATTAGCACAATTTTAACATGTTAATAAATGTTATGAATATTTCATCTGAATATCTTTCGTGTAGTCTTTATTGGTCCATTTTTAAATTTTTGGCAAAAATTTATTTTTTTTTTTTCCCGAAGACATATTTAATCAGCATGATATCTATTCAATATCCATCAAAAGAAGCCATTCCCACAATGTCACATAAAAAAAAGTACTGTTGATAGTTAAAACACGTAAATCCCTCGCAGGAACGATTCTTGTTGAAAGTAATTACAAGCAGAGGAACGAAATTGTTTTTATGGCTCAAACGGGTTTCCCTTTGAGCAGCGTTCAGATAGAGGAGAATTAAAAAGCAGAAAAGTAATCGAAAAATGCGTAAACTGAAGCAAGAGACACAGCCGAGTAAGTCAATGGAATGGAGGCTCTGCGCGGCGGCTCACGGGGCACAGAATGCTAAACACGCAACAGAGAGATTTTGATTGAATGTTGGGATCTCAGTATTGGCACTTCATCTAAATGACTTTAAAATGCACTCTTCTCGTCATGCGGGGCGCAGTCAGCGTTCGACTGCTCGTGTCACATGACTGATAACCCTGGCATCTAGGAACACTTTATTTTCATGTAATGAAAGATAGAAAGATACTATTATCAAGCGTAGCCGATTCTAAAACATAGTCTACTCTCTTATAACGAAAATGTTAAGCTGACATCTAGCTTATTGTCAGTAGGAAGTGATACGCCATCATTTATAAATCTAAATACACGGTAATATTTTACTAAAATCCTTGATTAAAAACAACAAAGCAAAAAAATACTTAGGATATGTATTTGTATTCTCTGCATGTAAACCTGATCGTTTTGTTCAGTGAAATAATTGGACATTGTTTGGTGTGTAGGATGTGCAAGATAAGATTCAGAGACCTGCAACTGAAGGAATGAAGGAGCGAATGAATGATAGTAAGTAAAAATATCCAGTTTTACAATAGTGAGTTAAAAGCCAGCAATCAAATTTCAGCACCTGACCCCGCCTGCTGTTTGAAATTTCCAACACGGTAAATATTTTTCAAATTCACTTGAGGGCCTTCATGCAAATTTGATGTTTTGTTTCTCATGACGCAAGCATGAGTGTTGATCTTTAAATTGAAACCCCTGGCGATATGTAGCACAGAATCACACACATGCACGGCCGACATTTTTATTCAGAGTGTGGCTAGAAGCAGCACAGGGAGTGAGTCAGAGATTTATGGGTGATATTTACAAGTACGGCGTGCAGTCCCTGCCCCCCTGCTCTTATCAAACTGGGGTTGCCGCTGGTGAATATACCCCCCCACTTAAAACAGCCCATAGCCCATCCTGTTTACTTATTCCCGCTCTTTCCCTGCTAACAATTTTTTATACTAGGAACGTTTATCAAACGTTATAATTAAGGTACGGAACCATTCAAAGTGTCCAGTTTTCCTGACGGTCCCAGAATGTTATCCCACTACTACAGTTAAGAATAATAATGTCCCCCTAAATGAAGGCATGGTAGGGCAGAGGGTCACACTGTCACTTTATACCTCACAGGTCAGGGGTTCACAGCTGGGTGGTGTATTTGTAGTGTGCACATATAGCAGTTTTATAAAAAATAATATTTTTTTAATAATATTTACACTGGCAGCCGTCCCCTGAGGAAGCTGCACTTTAGGAGCCTGCTGTTTATCTTAACAGGCCGCTGGCCCTCACAGTGTGGATCAGCAGTTGCTGATTGCAGTAGGGTTAGGGACGTTTGGCATGGGTGCAAAAGCTTGATTGTGTGGGCGCACATGTTGTTAGTTCTTGAATTGAAGTGAATTGAGTTGCACTGAATTGAATTTGGGCAGGAGTAGAGCCCTCTGCCCCTCATGTTTATAGGCTTAGACACTCATGTCAGGGAATAACATTCTTTCCCTATTTAGCATTGAGACAGGCATATTCTTGGGGTCCAGATCATTGTAATACATATAGACAGACCTCACTGGTCTGTATAATTGAATTTTATTTGCTTTACTTCTCTAGACCAGCATATGGCCCACAAATCACAGTATAAAATGTATATTTTCACTTTAAATTTCGTTGTATTGTATTCTTTTTTCTATTATTCACCTTTTACTGGTATCCCATCCAGGGTGTAAACCTGCCATGTTGTCCATCCCATTTGGGACAGGCTGCCTGCGACCCTGAACAGAATAGACCAGAGTTTCCCGATCTGGTCCTTAGGTACCCCTAGACAGTGCATGTTTTTGCTCCCTCCCAGCTACCAGAGAGGGAGCAAAAATGTGGACTGTTTGGCAAGGAGCTGGGAGGGAGCAAAAACATGGACTGTTTGTGAGTCCCCGAGGAACGGATTGGGAAACACTGGAATGTACAGTTCGTGGATGGATGTATGCGTGATTTTTAAAGTTATATGGTTACCTTTTTACGTTAGAAAGACGTGCCAGCCTGATATCTGTCTGTTGTCAATGTGCTCTTAGCACGGCAGAGAAGCTGCATGACATTAACGTCAGCAGGAGCTGAGAGAATGAGAAGAAGAAGCTAGCTTCAGATGCGAGCTCCCTGACGGGGAGCGGAATCCGCACTCGGCATAGCAGCAGGAGCGATGGCGTGGGGAAACGGCTGCGCTGGTGGGTTTATTTAGCCGGGCGGCGCGCAGGAGGGTGCCGGGAGAGAAATCGGCGGCAGGCAGGCGCAGGTGCTGCTAAATGGGCTTTTAAGCCGCTGTTGCATCATGCGGTGGGACATGTCACACGGGGACTCGTAAAGGTTTTTCATGTGACTGCAGGCTGCTTCATCGGGCGCCGTAGCCTAGCAGAGCCAGAGATTAGCTCAGGGATCAGGCAGAGGTAGCGGGCAGCGTCCTGCCAGGGCTCCTCTCCGACAGGCCGGGGTACGCCGTCACTGGGGCCTTCCGGCATGGAGGCTGCCTCTTTCCTTTGCGGGCCGGCGCTGCGCTTTCCCAGGGTTCGACATCCCCCACGCCAACGCGGGGCAGGTGGGGGTGAAGGAAAAAGGGCGCCCATGAAGCAGCTTTCCGGGGGACCGTGAATCTCACTCCGCTTTAAATGAAAGGCCATTCCGATACTACAACAGTCCGGGAACAAACATGGCCGTGCAACAGACGTGCGACAGCTCTGCCTCTCCCTTTATAAGGACCCGGACGCTGCTTTGGGCCAAATGTGCCTCAGTCTTTTAAAGTCAGCACCGCTGACTCAGCACCACAGAAAATTCTAGTAAATTATGTATGCCAGCAAGTCGCTATATAATGAGGAGAACCATTAAATCAACATCTGAATAATGTACCACATAGTACAATACTGCATAATATATTAGCTACAGTCCACAGAGCGACACGTCCTCCTGTGTAGGTATCCTATTGTTAGCTTATATGTTTTCTCACTCTGTTCTTTCTGCTCCTTATACACAGAGCAGAATAATAAGCTAAATTATC